>OZ010737.1:77311267-77911267 GCA_963932295.1 Tipula lateralis
AATTAATTTGGTACAACTATTTTTAAAGAGCAAGCCTCCTTTCTTGAGTTGTGTTCACGGGATAGACAGTGGTATGGCTTCTTCTAATTGTATACGACAGTTTAAATAGCTGACTTGTGATAGAAACCGATGCAGTCAGTTTGTTGACATAGTACGGGCCAATAAGACACAAATACAAACTAAAATGAAAAGTTCATTACAATAAAATGTCACGGCAGGTTTTACAGTACCTCATTTGGTCAACCCAATGTTACAGAAAATAGTTTATTGTATGGGCTCCGGTCTTATCAATGGTAACTTCGAGCTGATATTTAAAACCTTGGAAATTGACAATATTATGATTCATAATATTTAACATGAGTTCATGATAAATACTGAAGATGGCAACTTGATTGCCGAAATATATTTATAATATAAAAAATAAAAATTCCACTATAAGGAATATTTTTGAACTAAAATATCAAATTTTTATTTGATTGAAGTCTCTTTCGGTTGATCGAGTCGCAGGCATGCTCAAATCTAGGAATACCTAGTGTACATCGCGAGATGTTTCATAGTACTTGAAAGAATCATGTGTACCGAGCCAACTTACGAATGACTGACCGAGTTGGATGGAGTCCTCCTTGGTAGTCACCGATTATTCCTTCTTCATTTTCGGTCGTAGTTTCAGAGCTCTTGATATTCGGAGGGCTAACTTTGTTGAAAAGTCTTTTCGACCTTGTTCGATTAGTATGGCGAAATGAAGTTATGCCTGAAGAATAGAAAGTGGCCGCGTTATGCCTAATATTCAAGAATTATCAAATTTTTGTGTGTAGAATGATTTCACTGACCTAGTGGAAAACCCGAACTAGCTTGAATTGGCTTGGACCTGCTGTTACCAATGTTGATGTATTGGATGCGGTTGCTTAAGTATAAGATTTAAATCAAGCCACAAAGTTGTTTGAGAACACAAATGAATATAACCGTTGCAGTGCTTGACAATGGCTAATGGAGTCAAACGCTTTGGGAAAGCTTGTGTACACAACGTCAACTTGCTTGTATGCTGGTGAATTCAATAAGGTTTGTAGATGTGAGATCAACATCATTAGGCATGAATCCATGTTGGTACGGTGAAACATGTCGAGGCACCACTTTTTTGAAGGAATTACATATTACAAGTTCAAATAATTTGGGTATAGATGAATCGACGTTATACCTCTAAAACATGATACAACACTAGTATCCTCAGTTTCATGTTTTAAAAACTCTCCCAATCTCAGCGACTGATTGAACAGCATGCAAAGAGGTAGTTCCAAACTGGTGTAATCTTTCAAAATAGAAGCAGGTGTTTGGTCAGGACCGCAACCATCGTCAAATGTTTTCAGAGTCTTGTTTATATCTTCTATTGTGATATGTAGTATAGGGTGTTTCAACAGGTGCGCTTCACCTTTTTTGCGATAGGGATAGTATACATTTCATCATGGGACGCTATACACGTGAACAGCGATTGCAAATCGTGCAAATTTTTTATCAAAATAATCGTTCTGTTGCTGCTACTTTAAGAGCATTACGGCCATTTTACGGTCCATTTAACAAATCATTCGACAATCCATTCGACAATCTACTGTATAGTGGCAAAATTTCAGTCTACGTTTTCGCTACATAATGTTCCGATGCCCTCGAGAGCAAGAATGGCTCGAAGTGTTGAAACATCGCAGTCGCCAGGGCTTCAGTTCAAGAAGACGCTAATGTGTCGCTCTCTATCTGTGACATCATTGTGGCGAATTTTACGTAAAGATCTTGGCCTATATCCATATAAGATCAAGCTGACACAACAACTAAAGCCGTTTGACCATTTGAAGCGACGCCGATTTGTGAATTGGGCTCAAGAGCAAATCGAAAATGATGCAGATTTTCACCGAAAAATCATCTTCAGCAATGAGGCTCACTTTTGGCTAAATGGATTTGTCAACAAGCGTAATATGCGTTACGGGCAGGAAGCAACCCACACGTGATTCATGAGGCACCGTTACATCCCGAAAAAGTCACTGTTTGGTGCGGATTACATGCCGGCGGCGTCATTGGGCCATATTTTTTCATCGCGTTATTGAAGACTAAGTTCGATGAGCGTGTTATTTCGCGAAATGGGCCCGTCCAGTGGCCGCCGCGCTCGTGTGATTTGACACCTCTAGATTATTTTCTTTGGGGTTATGTGAAGTCATTGGTCTATGCCAATAAGCCGGCGACGTTGCAAGAGCTCAGAGCTAATATTGAACGTGGAATCGCTGGAATTTCGGCCGATTTATGCAAAAGTGTGGTCGAAAATTGAGTTCAAAGATTGGACTTCGTAAAGCGTGCTCGCGGTGGTCATGCAAAAGAAATCGAGTTTCATACTTAAATGTATATGTTCAAATTCGTTAATAAAAAAAAAGCTAGTTCAAAAGTCGAACAGTTTGTGTTTTATTCAAAACAAAAGTTGAAGTGCTCTTATTGAATAACCCGATACTTAAATGGACAGGTTCCCTACGTTAGTGTGGTGCGGATTTTCGTACCTATTAACGTCTTCTGTGAATTTCATGTAAAAACCGCAAAAAAAACTAGATCCATAAACCAATCCACAAATTCTCGATCCACAAATGGAATTTCATAATGAAGCATTTTGCAAAGCAGAGGAGCAGATACTATTCTGAATTCGTATAATTCATAATCTACGAGATTGTTAATTATTACGAGAGTAAATACCAGCCATTGTGTGTATAGCATTATAACACGAACGTTGTTCGAAAAATCACAAACAATTACCAAACACATATTGTCCTTTTAGCTAGGGTAAATTCGCTACACAACATGATATGATGGTTTAATGCTCGTACATAAGAAACAAACAATCGTTGCCCATCCTCCCTTCAACAAATTTTTTTTTTATACACTCGGAATTTCTTCAACTTCCAGACTATCAAAATGAATTATTACTATTATTACTATTATTATTATATGTCTTGTTTGTATTATTATTGCCATTACTATTTATACAATAGACATACGAGTATATATGGACTAAAAGGACACAATTTTTAGGGATCATAATGACTTTTTATGATTTTCGGAAATAATAATTTTTTAGTCTTGTGTGCGAATCAATAAATTTATCAGTTAATTTGTCACAACATCTCTGGACATTTAGTGAAATTGCATTAAGAACTGTCGAGATAATACAAACGAGTATAAATGGGATGATTTATCGATTATATGGAATCATAAACGAAAAGCTTTTATGTTGTTATGCTGATGGTACACATATATATGTACATTGTGTGCGTGTTAATGGGTTAAGTGATAGGATTGAATTGTATACAAAACGGAAGCTATAAATTAATACTCTTCCGACATTGATTATCGCGACGAGTGGTTCGTTCGTGCATACTCGATTCCGACTGTGAGAAAAAAAATTTTTTTTTTTTTTGAAAATCTTGAATTTTTGTTTTGTATTTGAGAATGCCATCATCTTGAGACTCATTTCTTACTACTTACCTTAAATCTTCTCGATATGTACGTGTACATATCGTATAACAAAACGCAAACGAGAACCACTTCATATATACGTGTATATTATATAATTGACCCTTCTTATACGATACGTTACTGTGAATATACACAACCTCGTTTTTTTTTTTTTTTGAAACTCGACAACAATACAAACCACTTGAGGCTGTCGAAATAATTGTTTAATTTGTAATCGCGATTAATAAATCGTTTAAAATATAATTTTTGATTTTTCAAGATTTTCTTTTCTTATATTTACAATTCCACTAAAATCGACATACATACACACCACAAAGCGTCCCACGGTTTTTGTTTAAGCGACAAACACAGTAAGGGGTTAAAGCTGAGAGTGAATAAAATGTTGATTAAAATTTACCCGAACAATATACTCGTATCGTCGTCAATGCATATAATAAAAGTCAATGGGGTTGATACGGGCAAGATGACGTATTTATGGATTGAATAATCGACGAAGGGTGATTCGAATTAACGTCATATATGGAATTTAATTACTTGAACGTGATCTTAGTGCGATGATAACATATAAAATTGGTTGTTTTATCGTTTGCCAAACAATCCATTGCAAATGTCGATGAAAATTAATAATTTTACGAGACTTTTACGACCTTCGATGGTGAGATAACGAACAATAATTTTTGTTTTCTATTAATCACAGTGTGTGTTTGATTTTCCGAACGGGCATTGCAGCGGTCGTTAAATTAATTAAGAATTAAACACTTATATAATTATGAATAGATTTTTATATCTGTTTACAAGATCATATAATTAATTAAAAGTAAACAAACATCTTCGGTTCTAGTGCATGTCATTTTTTAAAGGGTTTTACAGGCCTCTTCATACTTGTAAATCTGTTTGTAAATCTTTGCATTTTGTTTTGGGGCTCAAGGTTCTTCCAACTCTTTTGCGTCCTACTTTACGCCATAAGATAGCCAACTCGGGACGAACCATCTGCACTTAGCATTGCTTCACGCTCGCTTATAGTACTGAAGATGGGCTGGTCAATAAATGTGCACTCCAACAGGGAGGTCATATATGTGTTCATTCACACCACTGATCATAATCAGATAATGAAAAATCTCATTTGTATCCTGCCCCTGTTGGGATTCGAAACCGGTACCTCCTTGCTCCAATTGCCACAGCTTTAACCACTGCACCATTTGGTCAGTTACTTGTAAATCTATTACAATTTTACTTAGATTTTTAGCATTACCAAAATATGTTGTTTGGAGGGTTCGACCACAGGTTTTTTTCGTCAATGACCATAAGCCACAGCAGGTGTGCTTTCATCCCTGCTGTGGGTTATAGTCATTGACGAACTTCTTGTTATTCTTCGTGATTCCGATTTTGTCGCCCAAAGTTACGCTGATGATCATGTTCTGACAGTTTCAGGCAAGCATCTGAATGTCTTATCAGATTTAACTCAAACTCAAGAGTTTACATGTGAACCCATCTAATACTAACTTGGTTATATTTACAAGGCGTAGGAACACTGCAGCTTTTTCTGTACCATCACTTTTTGGTTGTAAGGTTAATAGCTGAGCCTACGTCAAACACCTTGGAGTTTTTCTGGATAACAAACTTTCTTGGAAGTATCATCTGGACTTTAAACTACAAAAAGCCACTGCTATTTTTTGGCAATGCCGTAGAGCTTTTGGTAATTCTTGGGGAGTATCCCCCAAAATGTTATATTTTATCTACAAATCACTGGTTGTCCCAATGCTTACGTATGCATCCGTTGTTTAAATGTGGTTAAAGTTAAATCTTTAATTGTTAAACTCAATTGTTTGCAAAACTTTGCTTGTCGGGCTGTAACTGGAGCCATGGCTTCAACTCCGCTCCTAGCGATAGAGCTTATTCTCTCCTTAACCCAGTTACAATTCTTCATTTTAGGTACAGCTTGTTCGGCTGCGTGTTGGTTTAATGAATTTAAACTGGCTATGCTGGAACTTGACATGGTAACTGATAGACTTCTGCCTATCATAGATTTCCATAGATCATTTGAGGTGTTTCATACATCCAGGGATATGTGGTTCTCACCAGATTTTCTCAAACATATATCCGAATCGCTTGTATTCTTTTCAGAAGGCTCTGTCACTGAACAGGGTACGGGCTTAGGTTACTACTGTCCTTCGCATGATCTGAGAATCTCTGGAAGTCTGGGAATCTACTGTACTATTCATCAAGCGGAATTAATTGCGATTACTCACTGCGTGATATTAGCTTTTAATCTCGTTGCCGACGACAGGGAGATTATATTTTGTACGGATAGTAAAACTGTCCTTAACTCTTTGAACAACCCTCTAACCAGCTCTAAACTGGTACTGGATTGTAGGAAATTTCTAAATCTCCTTGGTCGTAACAACAAGGTAACGATCATGTGGGTTCCTGCCCATTGTGACATTGAGGGCAACGAAATTGCAGACTGTTTGGCTAAAACTGATTCTCACCTATGTTTCGTAGGTCCTGAACTTATATAGTGAAAAAAACAATTAAAACAGTTACCCTATGGAATCTAAAGCGGACGTGGTCAGCTACCGCTACTTGTCGTAAGGCAAAATACTTTGTCAGAGGAATTAACTCTAACCTGACAAATAACGTTCTTTCATTGAAAAAGGACAACTTGAGAATTTAAGTCTTTATACTTACTGGCCATGGCCATTTCAAAAGTCACCTTCATCGCATGGGACTGGGCAGTGATGCCGTATGCGACGAATGTCTTGAAGATGTTGACGATAGTTTACACTTCATCAGCAGTTGTCCAGCTTTCGACCGCATGAGATCTCTTGTGTTTAGCTGCAGGTTTATTCCTGTAAATCGACTGTCTTCTCTGCCCTGGTTCAAACTGCTCAGTTTGCTAAGGTTGCAGAACACGTCTGCGCGTTTTGATGTAATCCTAGGTTTGCACCATGGGCCCTTTGTGGCATTGAGTGCGGAACCTTATAGGGTTCCAAACAACTTTAATAATAAAAAAAATAACATCCCTTCCCAGGAGCACACTCTCAGTCCCGGAATCTTTTTGTTCTTCTAATGAACTCCAAGATATCTGTTATACTAAAGGTCGTCAATTGATCCTCAAATAAGAATTGTGTGCCAAAACAGTGCAGTCTATGGGAAGAGTATGAAGAACAGGAGCAGTTGAACAGTGCTCAACAGTTACTTCTTCTCCTCCCCCATACTGTTCGCAGTTTGCAATGTACCGAATTTTCAATCGAAACATGGACTGGAATCTTTGGTGGTTTATTGATCCAAGGAAGGATTTTTGGATAGACGATACGTGATGAAATTATCCCATCTGTTTTGATGCAGATCTCCAAAGTGATAGTCAATTTCTTGTTTTAGAGATAGTGACGTCACTCCTAGAGCGAGCTCAAATCCCACAAAAGTGGATATTCCCTTTGATACCCATGTGACTGGCTACACAGTGAAGTCTAACTTAATTCAGTCTGCCTAGTCGATTTACGGCACTTATCGTTTCCAAAACAACTGCTGTCAGAAAAGATGCAGATACGACGATCTATTCAATTCCCTTTTAAAATGAGTGCCACTTTCAAAATGTCCGTAGTTTCTGCTTGAAAAACAGTAGCGTACCTACCAAGCGGGATAAATCGACATCAGGATTTTGTATGAATAACCCGGTACCAGCTAGATAACGGCACACTGATCCGTCAGTAAAGATTAACAAATCGTTCCCGCATGGGTAGGATGGGTTGTTATGATCATGAAATAATTTCCCTACGACGTGATTCGTCCCCATAGTGTCCGAGGGCTTGCGGGCAGTTGTGACGCGACCCATCTCCCTCCATATTTGGCAGTGCCCAGAAGGGCCAAATACATTGTCTTTGCACACCTTTTGATTCAAATATCAAGCGGCAGCAAACCTACAGTCATACAAATATACAATACGGCAAACGAGATTATGGATCTGATCACTGAAACGTATAACCAGTCTGAGTTCCAGGCCCCTTGATTTACCAAATGACTGTTTGCATTTCCAGTAAATTTCCAGTAATAATACAGTAAGTTCCATTTCTTTTCAATATGTTTTTACCATAAGTAATCTTCCGATGAGCCCCAATTTTTGAAATACTAAAGTTTCCCAGAGTCCTGCGTCTAGTGAAAAGGATCATATCAGTTTTCCTAGGGTTGACTGTTGGTCACTACTGCAGGCTACAACTAAGTTAATCGCAGTTTGCATGCGATCGCACACTGCATCTGTATATTTACCTACCAGTATTATGGCGATGTCATCAGCATAACCCTGGTATAAAAATCCATTGTCGTTTAGTTGGACTAGAAGAGAGTTGACCACAAGACACCACAAGAGCGGAGACAGAATCCCACGAAGACATTTCTTACAGGCGGTCACCGTCGTCGTATCTCTACCTAAGTCTGCAGTAGTTCTCCTTGACCTATAAGCATTTCGCTAAACCACCGAACAAGTGTAATCTCCATGTCTTTCAGCTGCAGAGATCCTTGCAATTGAAGGATGCATTGTCAAACGCGCCTTCAATGTCCAGAAGCGCTCCCAAGACAAATTCTAGAAAAGAGGACAGGCTGATAGGCCGAAAACTTTTTGCCTGGTCATATCCAAGCTTTCCATCTTTTCGGATGAACACTACCCTGACTTTTTTCCAAGATCTTGGAATGTAACCCAGGGCCAAACTGGCTCTGAAGATATGGTGAAGGTGGTCTAGGATAATTTCCAGCTTTTCCTGTTGGAGACTTCTGAAACTTGGTAGTTGGTGTGGGAATTAATTTCCATCTACTACATTAGAATTCTCACTTTCGGGAAAATGAGTTTTTATTAGTACATCTAAAACTTCCTGATTTGTTCTCGTGTGAGTTCCATCAGGTTTTTTTAGAGTTTCGATAGTGACTTTCATGTTCCCACAGAAAACTTCCTAGAGTTTGGCGGTTACCGTACGGCTATCCACTTCCTTACAGAAAGATCTCCATTTTGATGTTTTTTCTCGGGTGCATTTCTTGTACACTTTTTGTGAAGATTTGTACAAGTCCTAATCTTCCGTTGTACCGATTTTCATGGGTTTGTTTTGAAGCTTGTCAGCTGCCCTTTCCATTCCCCAACACTATCTGTTTTCATTACTGCAGATAGAAGTCACTGGTTGAGATGAACTCTGTAAAGCTCCCAATCAGTGTTTCTTGGGTTCCTAAATTCTCTAATTTCAGGTTTATCGATGATTAGAGAGAAGGATTTGTGGCGATAGTCAGAGAGAGTAACGTCATCTAAGAACATCCAGGATGAAACTTTCCCCCTGAGACTCCGTGAGGCAAGTGTAATATCAAATTTGCGAGGACTAGGTCAGACGCGGATAGGTATTCCAAGAGGAAAATCTCTTTAGGTTTAATATCGGTGCTGCCCCAACATACGTGACGTGAGTTTGATCGAGTTCGAATACCCTGTTTTTGCTTCAATGACGACTGCTGTAAGAGCATTACAACAAATTTCATTTAGGAGTCTGTAATTTATGTTATTACTAACAAAAACACAGGCTATAGGTCTCCAGCAGGTATTACTAACCAGGAGAGAACCTGAGGTCCTGCATTGAGTCCTTTGATTTTGTTGCCGTGAATCCACGATTCCTGAATCAATAATACAAGTTACTGCTGGTTTTGGAAGTCGTCTGGTTCGTACGCACCGTATAACTAGAACTATCCCAAAAGCGAGGAGCGCCCAGAAAACCAGATAAGTCATCATATAGTGGTGAATGTGGTGGTTATCTATGGATATTGCTTCATCGAATTGTTGAACTCTTATGTCCTGCTCCAATTGCGCAATGTTGAGTGTGGTGATGGTGAAAGTAAGTTGTTGCACGGACCGATGGATCGATGTTCATGGAGCTATTTCTCTCGGAGCCTGGAATTCGCAAATGATATCCACCAAGATTCTTTGCTTAACTCCAAAAATACATTGATTTGCTGCTCATTGTTTGATTAAATAACTTTCTGCCATCACGACCTCGGTGCTGCAGCGTGGATGAGGGACAGTTGCCTTGAGAAGCATGAATATCTCACATTGATTCTGCCCGCTTTGTTGAGTATACTACGTCGCCCGGTCACATACCAAGAAACCGACAGGTAGTTATTTGCACTATTTCCTGAACCGTGATGGGTGCTAAGCGCTCTCGGTTCGGATCGACAAGTATGTATATACTATGTTGTGGGCATTTGCATCACGACTATGGCTTTTGTTTCGGTTACGCTGGTTCTTATGGCCACTAGATGATACAAGTTGTAAAGCTCAAAAAGCTCATGTCCAGGAATAGTTCAGGTGTTCGGAAGTAGTTTAAGTATACTGGACATTTCTTGCTGCAGCTGCAACGGGGATAGAAATGATGGATGAATATTCTGGTGTTTCGCACCCGTAAGTACGTCCGCTCATCTTTGTGTATCTTCAACATGTATGATCACCAACACTAATTGGATGGACAAAAGAATGGCCGCTAATGCTTTATCCTGGTGGGTTCGGTATTTTGGTTGGTATTGTGTTTGAGAAGTTTCACCGCGTGTTGTCGATGATCGAGGTTTGATTATTCTTACTCCACGTTTTGCCCTATGTGGACCAACGTTGGGTGTATTATCAACTCGTTGTCTTGAACAATGTTGTTAAACTGCCATTGTAACTGTGGCAGAGATTACTTTTAATTGGTCGTACAACTTTGCAAGCTCTGTCAAGCAAGCTCAAGCCGTTCTTTATGTTATATATTTCTTGCCATAACTATAGACAAGTTTTACCGAATTATCAGCTCCCATTTACTCAAAAGAAGTTCTACATTGGCAATATTGTCACAGTGCATGCCAGAGTTGTATCAAGCAGTGAGGTTAATGAATAAATTTGTTTCAGCCAACTTTGATTTTTCAAACCATCGGTTGCCGGATACCAAGCATATTATCAGAGCCATCTAAATTTTACAGAGCCGAAATATTAAAAATTGAGCTTAAATTAGAGGAAGTGAAATAGAGGAAAAAACGTAAATTCCCATACAAAATATATGGAAAGTAAACATTTTTTTAAAATGAAATATTTCAATGAAAAGTATGACATAATAAACATTTTAATGTTGAAATCATATAAAAACTATTTATATAATATATCATTTAAATATTTTTGAATAAAATCAATTGAATATAATATAAATAATTAAATAAATAAATCATTAAATTCAAATATCGCATTAGAACTTTTAATATGTATACGCACAAACACATACATACTCGTATCATATGAAAAAAAAATATTCTCATTTTTACGCATGAGCAATATGAAATATCGATCGAGTACGATCAATGACAACAGAGTCATCTCTGGAAAAATTAAAACTACTACTAAAAAGCTACTTTGTTTTTGACAAAAAACTTTTTGATTATCAAAATTCAAAATTTCGAAATTAATCCAAACTAATGTAAAATAAATAAATAAATTTAATTTAGATTTAAAATATATACTCATTTACTTAAACGTTTATCTAAAAACGGTCAAACTACTAGAATCCCACTATAATTCTATAGGAATTAAAACTAGAATCGTACAGTAGAATTATATTGTATCAAATTTTATCATAAATGTTATTACATTTTACAGGATAAAATACTTTAACATATTCTAAAATCCGTATGAAATCGAGTATTTGCTGATAAAATTGTGTGTTTTGTCAAGAAACTTATATATGTAAGAATTTTAAGGTTACCATTTTTTTCGAGTTGGAGGAAAATTTGATTTTATAAAGATATAAACGAGTATGTATGTATGTATATATGTATGTATATATACTTACATATAAAATTTAACTGTTAACTTGTTAACTTGAATTGGTAAAACCAAATCCATTAGAAATTTTTTTAAAATCTAACGACTTTTTGGATAAAAAAATTACGTTCAGCTGACATCTATTGAAAGATCGTAAGTACTAAAACGAAAGTACTAAAACAACATTTTACCCTGAATAAATTAAATTTAAATAGATTTACTTTTATCTATATTGAATATAATAATTATAATTAATAATTATTATGATATGTGATACAAATAAATTAATTTTATTATGAATGTCAGATGTCTCTTGTAAAGCTTTTCCGCCATGTCATGTTTCTGGTTTGTTTTTTATAGTATAGGGTACACCTATAAACATTCCATCAATTTATTATTTTATAATTAAAATTATTTTTTTAACAATAATTATGTTTTATTTTTATAATTTCTAGAATATAAATGTATTTCAAAGAAGTAACGGTTATTTTGATTCGAAATTAAAAGAAAATTATGCAAAATAAAAATAAGAGAAGATAAAAATAAAATGTGCTGTTCGTATGGAACACCCTTTTTTTCTTTTAGATCGACATAAAATTTTTTTTTTTATTTTTTAGTTTCGTTTTTAGTAGGTAACACTAAAGGCGCAAAATCATTTTTTTATTATATAATTAAAATTATTGTTTATTGTAGTTATTAAATTTTATTTATGTGCAAAAACATAATTTCTTATGTCTAAATATATTTCAATACAGCTACGGACATTTTGCTGCAAAATAAAAGTAAACGTGTGCGGTTAGATTAAAAAAATGAACTGCTCTTATTGAAATCTTCTTTAACTTTAAAATCAACATCACATACACATATACATATTTTACTGTGCATTCAATATTATAAATTCATATTGAATTTTAATTTATGTTTTATTAAATTATTAAGATATTTAGGTAACTGATTTTCAGATATGATTAACTTCAACATTTTATGTAATTAACACTGTAAAAACAGAAATCAAATATATAATTTTTTATTGATAAAAACTATTTCGAAAAATGTGATTTTTACATTGATTCTTATGGGAAAATGAAAAATGTACCTCCTCTAAAAAAAGCTCAACAAAAAATACGTCATATTATTACGGCTCTAATAAAGATGGCTCTGATATTATACTTAGTAAGCTTATCGTCGTCGAGGTGCAATTCTACAATTCGACCAAGTTTTCATCTCGTTGGTGGCTGTAAAAAAACGGCATCTGCAACTTTAAGGTTTGTCCGTGTATGTTGCCACTTAGGGCATTATGGCAGACGATTTAAATTATCGAATACCCACATTTGCCAAAATTGAGTACTCACATTCTGAACCAGCTTTCATCGGGACAGAACATTTTTATGTTACGTTAGCTGTTCGATTGATCTCTTATGATTGATCGATTGACTTCTTATAGTCCACCAAAATGTGGTGATGCCAGGGGAACGAAATGCCACGTGGGCGGTTGAAGTACCTTTTGCGTTTCGACGACGTCCGTTTTCGCTGTACATGTGTGCCACATGACCTCGACTAGCGGTGAATAGTTCGAACGCGTTTAGAAGTGGATGGAGACTATCACCTGGTTGGATCACTGTGCTTAGAAACCGCGTCCACTGGTTAGCAATGATGTACATTGCTAGCTAGTAGAGATGATCTGGTATCATGAAGTTGGACAACTCAATACTACAGCCGGCAAAAATCAGACCGACTTATGTATAGATACTAGTATATAGATTTGTACTCTCGACACATCTAGGTAAAACATCCTGTATCCAAAATGGCCATGTGTTGATTTTAAACGAAGGGACTCGGTTTTTCCAAGACGTGAGATTGTATCGGTCTTCATGGAGTAAATAGCTCAAAGATTGTCCAAATGCTAAATTTGTGTGTTTGGACTGTCAAAGAGAATCTAAAATCGTCTTAGCTCATAAGTTGCTGCACCTTTAAGAGTAAACTTCCATCTCAGTTATCTGAGATGATTGTGGCACTCATCAGCAAAAACTAGAAAATTGAGTTACCCAATTGGTCCCCGCTCAAACTTTCAATGTTAATGCTGAAATGAATGATGCCCAACGTATTATATCGACGGCATAATGGCACACCGTTGTCGAGTTTTAATAGTGTTGAAGCATCGTAAGAGAAGAGTATATTATATTTCAGTCAATAAAGGTTGCAGTCGTCCAAGCTTTGATGCTATTTTACTATACAAGCTAATGCGCAGCTATATACATATAGATCAACGCCATAGTGCGATTTCGCAGTGAAGTTAGGACGATAAATAGATCACCCATCTGAGATGTACAACGATATCGGCTGGTATGTTATCTACGACTTAAGGTACATTTTCTGAAAACTTTCTGGATACTCTTGAGATAGCAGGTTGGCTCAGGTTTAGCTGAAAAGCGTTAATGGCATTTCGTTGAGTGCGCATCCTTCTTGCAACTAAGCAACGATTTCATTAAATTGATAGAATTATATAGAAGCAAAAGATCAATCGAACTATGAAGTAGCTGATTCCCTCTGAAGTTTCTGCATTTTAGTATTTGAGCAAATTCTCTTATCTGGAAAAGCGAATAATTAGGTTTTGGATCCGAAATGACCTCAGCCTGTTCTCAAACTTTAAATGGGTAAGATCCTCGACTTTCTCGAATGGCGTCATTAAAGGTATAGCAGGCGGCTTTTGGTAAACAGAAGTAAGCTCATTCAATACCATGAAAGAAGTTGCTTGCTTAAGACAGGCGAAGCAACTAGCACTTAAACTAGATAGCGGTCAGGTTATATGCCTGCCCATAATCAATATGTCAAGTATGACGGTACAATGATATACATTAAAGTATTTGGTGAAATCTTGTAAAGCGCTGGAGTGGCACTGATCTTGATGGTAGTAGAAAATAATCGAATGAGAACTGATGTAACGGAGGGTTTTGTGTTAAAAAGTCTGGAAGAACCTGCCATTTACTGTTCGGTATTCTCCCAACTAAAATTCTCAACAGGCGCAGTTGGTCTTCAAGATAAAGTCTCTTTAATCGATAGAATATATAGGTAAGCGAGTTAGATCCGTAACTTCGGAATAAGGTTTGGCTCTGACAAGCGAGTTGGCTCGAACTTGATAAGAATGTGATATCTGTGATATATCAGGCATATCTTTACTTGTTCATACAACCAAAAGACCGCAAATTTATATAAAATCGAAAGCTACACGAACATGTCCTCCAATATCGTGATTGAGAACTGCGTATGACGTCGTAGATAAATCACCAAAGACGACCTCTCCCGTTTCCGTAGAGAAGTAAAATTTAACCGCTAAGGATCACAGACTGATAGTACATCAAGGTCGTTTACCGTTTTATTATAAAATAATTTTGACAGATAGCGAATCAAGGGCGTCAAGGCTTTCGTATATGTCATTTGGCGGGTGATAAATAGAGGATAGAGACAAATATCTCAGGCAATTGAATTACGAAATTTCATATGATGTCTCTTTCAGAGTAATCTGTAGATTACTACAGAAAAGTTGTTGCTGCCAATTTTCATACTTCAGAAGTAGGGCAAGAATCTCATCTTCTCAAAAATTTAGAACACGAACCCGAGGACAAGGTACTTAAACATTTTGACAAAGTACACCACATGCTTGATTATATCAGCCGTTTGTATCACGTGTCGACGTTCTCTTTCACATAATGTTATGAAGCAGCATGGAGGCTCAGCTAGTTTAACAATCAATCTGACATTGCTTGAACATTTAAATGTTTTATCACAACTGAAATGTTTAACAATATAATAGGAGAAACAAATCGCAAAGCAGAGCTAAGATCTCTGAAGCGTGGAATACCAATAATCTAGGATTGATAAAACTACGAGCTCACTATTAATCTGTGGAAATCATTTATGTCATAATAGAGCATTAATAACAGGATCATATGTTATCAAAGCTCCATGATGAGCAAAATGTTCTTGGTGTTAAAAGTAAGCCATTATAATGCAAGCGTAGGGGCTCTAATTGATATGGATAAACCACTAGGCGAATAAACTACCAAACACTGTCAGAGATGGCCACTAGCTTTTGTTTATAACATATTGGATGTTAATGGATAAAAACTCAAAACAAACAGCAACATCATTTATAGGAGGATTATCTGAATCATTTTAAACCCCGTTTACTCCTGATTCTAGTCAGACATAGCCATTAGGAGAGAGGGATAATTCAGGAAATTACTTTATATACAGAAAAAACTCGAAATGACTACACACCAGAATAGCAAACCACTATTCTCTTAAATCTATGTATTCTGAACTTAGTTAAGATATTAAATGCCAGACCTGTCTTTACTCTTCAAAACCTTTTCAAAGTGGTGAGCCTTTACTAGTCAATTTGTGAGGTGAATTCGTGAATCTAGATTGTTATCGAATAAACCAACACGTACACATGCATTTACCGCACGTACAGGGTAGAACATTGCAGCTGTTGCTAAGAATGTGTCTGAGCATCCTGTGTGCCATCCTTACAGTCAATAGAGAACGTTACCAATAAACAAGGTTTTCTTATCCAGAATTCAATAGGACGACACTCACAACATTTGGTTTTGACAGAATGGTACAACTTGCCACGCATAAACGACTTTTTGCACATTGTCTTCGGCGATCTTAAAATCATTCGAATAGTACATTGAATAGTAACGGAGATATCAATTGGCTACCATGCAGCTGCTAAGACTTGAAAGAACAAATATCCGATTATGTCATGCTTATATGAGAAGTTGTTCGTTGCTCGTGTTGACACGAAGGTTAAGCATCACATTGGTGTGTCTAATAAACCTCCAGAAGATCCAACCGCGTATCGACCATTGTTCATGTTAGATACGGCTGACAAAGTATTAGAGCGCATAATATAAAACCGATTGGAGAAAGCTGTTGAAATGACCGGAAACCTCTCCGAGCGACAATATGGATTCAGAAACGCTCAATCGACTATTAAAATCGCTAGGGAAGCAACAGATGGTAGACAACGGAGGGGATGCTCTAAAAAATACTGTGCAGTGGATATCAAGAATGCGTTCAACTCGGCAAAAGGGGACTATATTCTCAATGCTCTGCATGCACTGCAAATACCGGTGTACATAAGGAGGATCATCTCAGATTATTTTCGTAATAGAATATTAATGTATAATACAGACGATGGTATCATGGAATACAAAGTCACGGGTGGAGTTCCCCAAGGATCAGTATTGTGGGGCCTTTGCTTTGGAACATTATGTACGATGGTGTCTTGAGGCTCATCGTACCTGATGGTGTTGAAATCGTGGGCTTCGCGGATGATGTTGCCGTTGTTGTGGTAGCGAAAACCATAGAGGAAATGATGGAGGTATGTATAGGCTGACCATTATAATTATTAGAAAGTGGCTGATATCATAGTGAGTAGAACAGCTGCCAACGTAACTGCAGGCCTCTACCGCATTATGCCCAACATTGGAGGGCCAAGAGAGAGTCGAAGGATTCTGTTGGTAACAGCCATCATCCTATATGCATCACCTATATGGAGCGATGCGATGGATGTTAAATCGTATAGATGCAAGTTGCAATCAGTTTACCGACTAGGTGCTTTAAGAGTGATATGTGGCTTTCGCACAATATCCGATGATGCGAAACATGTTATTGCAGGGATGTTCCCCATCGAACTACTTGCAAAGGAAGGGAAGAAATGGTATCTACACCGAGAACAATTAGAAAGTAGAGCATCAGAACGCATTGAAACAGTGGCAGAATGGCAAAGGCGCTGGGATAGCTCAGAAAAAGGCCGATGAACTTATCGTATATGATACCCTCCATCGAAAAGTTTATAAATAGGTGACATGGCGAAGTTAATTATTATCTGACACAGTTGCCAAGTGGGCATGGCTGTTTTGGTGCATACCTTTACAGATCTAAACATGCTGACACTCCAGAACGTCCTGCTTGCAAAGGATCACAAGAAGATGTGGAAGATATTTTTTTTCAATGCCCACGGTTTGATACAACTCGGAGAGAGCTTTCGGATGTCCTAGGGCAGCGACCAACACCCGACAACATAGTTGAACTGATGATTGTGTCTGAAGAAAAGTGGAATGCTGTGAGTCACACGGCAGCAGTAGTACTGAAGGAGTTGAGGCGCTTAGAGCGTGCTAGAGAAGAACAACATACTATGACTAGATAGCGATGGCAATCTCAATCTTAGATTGAGACGCTGGGGAGAATAAAGAGTTTAAAAACTAGTCACCTCCATGCGAAGTAATGTCTAACGATAGGTCCGCATGGAGGATGAATGAGGGTGTGTGGTTTTAGATGGTAAAACTCCGTCACTGTTGCTGAGATGTTTGCCCATCGCAGCTTCGTCTTCTTGAAGATTTCCTCACTTTCCACAATAAAAAAAACATTGTTGAGTCTGTTTCTCTTTCTCTTTCGCTCTCTCTCTCTCTCTCTCTCTCTCTCTCTCTCTCTTTCTCTCTCTCTCTCTCTCGCTCGTTAGTTTTGCACTCGGCTCATTAGTTTAATACTCCAGCAAATGATGGGGAATATTTACATAGAATTTGAAGATGAGGGTATCCGGGAATTCCTAAGACGTGTGGATACACAAACACTTGCAACGTTAAGGTCTGTAACAGCTATAACGAGTAATCCACCATTCAAACCATGCAAAACCTCACCAAAATCTTTATTTAAATTTGACTTGAATCCAAATTAATTGAATTTCTCAAGTGTCTGTTACGTGTCTTCCCTTCTTCGAGATTTATTTATCTTTATCATCAGCAGCAGAATATTTTTATCTATATATTTACTATCAAACAATAAATAATTCGATTTTTCCAACCATTTTCCATGTCGTACAAAAAAAAAATAACAAACAATGCAAAGTGTCGCGACATTGCTTGCTTCTTCCATTTGAGGTTGATGATAAATAATAAAAATCGTGGAAATACAAGCAGATAAGAAAATTGGTTTTTGTTTATTTGTTTATCGAATTGCACAAGGTAAATTGTTTATGTTATCATTTACGATTTGATTTTCAATTTATTTTCCAATTACCGTTCAGTTTAATTGAGTAGCTCGTTGCTTATTCAAACAGAAATCATGATATAAATCGCATAATGGCGGAGGTATGATATAGAACAATGACATCTGTGCGATAGCACAAGCAAACACGTCTGTTGACGCTAACCACCACGCCTTCTATTTTTGTTGTGTCCTCCGTCACTCAGGCTCAATGGGCACATTGTGACAACCCTTCGACATGCGGCTATAGTTTCAATCTACGTCTGCACATTGCATAGTTCCATGCCAACCTATAATGGAGTCACAAATGTGATCATTCTCACCAATGATCGTAGTCAGATGGTGAAAAATCCCTTTTTGCATCCTACCTCTTTCTGAGAACTTGTAACCGCCACCGTGTAACACCAGAAGCCGGGAGGATCAATAAAATACGTAAAGCGGAAAACAAGACCAGTAATTGGTTATTCCACCTTCTACTTAGGCAAACCTAATGGATTCTGAAGTAGGTGGTTTATTGAATAATACAACTAATCCAATTGGTGGCTGTGAAAGCCCTTTTTGAATAATCTGCAGAAACATAAAATTTCGTGAGAGAAACAATAGTCTAGTTCTCGTGTAGTCAGGAGTGTTCATTGTTAGAACTCGTATTTAAGTTAAATTCGAGTTCCTAAAGTGAACACTCCTGGTCTAACAGACAAAAAGAACACTATCCTAGCCTTGACGTAATATTTTAAAACCGCTTATCCCTCCTATTTCTGATGTTTCTTCCAAATGAAGCCGTTAAACTTTTGCTTAGTGAAACTCGATGCTAACGACGGGTCCATATACAGAACAGGAAGTAAAATTGTGGGTGAAAGCTCATGTGTTTAGTACACTTGATTCCCACCAGCCATATAGTATTGTGAACTACTTAAAACAAAAAGGGTTTAAAATCATTGAGGCAGTTAATGAACTGAGCTGAATAACAGTCAACAACAAATGTCAAGCTTATAGACATACACAAAAGATTTTGTTAGATTCCTGAAATACACAAGAATGCCCCTAGCCCACCAATGCGTAACAACTTTACTGCGTAGGAAACTCGGTTTCAATTATCTACAATTAAGGAGCATATGGCTTCCACTAGACTGAACCATCTGACTCTATTGGCGACTACTGTTTTCAGTTTACCGAATGTTTCCTGGTGCTTTCGCTAGCACCGTTCACTTCCAGGTTATCTTCCTTGTTGACAACATTCCAATGATATTCGTGTTATGCCATTCGTAAGTCTTTATTATTATTATTATGCAGATGTTAAACAAACATCTGTAGTTTTGGTGTGACTCTCTGTGTGTGTTTTCAAGATTCATATATCCATACAGCAAAACCGATTGCACATACACCTTAAACAATCGTAGCGTTAGTTTCTTTCCTCGTCCGTGTCTTCTGCATTTGTACAACCACCCGACGTATATACGAATACTATTGAACGTTATAAAGCGATGTGGTGCCGAGGAAGGAAAATGCGGAATTTAAGGCGTTGCGAAAAGCCGCTGTCGACTATAGGCTGTTAAACTGCAGCAAGAAAAACCGAAAGCTTTTGGTGGCGGTAAAGTTCGCATTATCGACCACAACGTATACAAAAAATAACAGACAAGGGGTATACGATCGAACAGGCTAAGAATGCACTCAAATATAGCCGAAATAATCAAGAGAAGGCATTTGCTAGTTTGAAACGCCAGAGCGATAGTAGTACGAATCGGAAATGGGAAATTATCATTAGTCGATTTTCTCGAAGATTTCGGCAATTTATATACGAGTACAGAACAATGATTACACTAATAACAATTAATAGCTAGTTTTACAAAAAAAATGAGTTCATTATATGCATATTATTTTACAAAAAGCCTGAATGCAAGATTGCAATTATGTAAAGTTGATATGCCAGCATTACATGTTTTAACCCTGTTAATGATGGGTGATTTTTTAAGAGCTTGAGCACTTTTTTTTAAAAAAAAACGCATAAAATTTGCAAAATCTCATCGGTTCTTTATTTGAAACGTTAGATTGGTCCATGACATTTACTTTTTGAAGATAATTTAATTTAAATGTTGACCGCGGCTGCGTCTTAGGTGGTCCATTCGGAAAGTCCAATTTTGGGCAACCTTTTCGAGCATTTCGGCCGGAATAGCCCGAATTTCTTCGGAAATGTTGTCTTCCAAAACTGGAATAGTTGCTGGCTTATTTCTGTAGACTTTAGACTTGACGTAGCCCCACAAAAAATAGTCTAAAGGCGTCAAATCGCATGATCTTGGTGGCCAACTTACCGGGCCATTTCTTGAGATGAATTGTTCTCCGAAGTTTTCCCTCAAAATGGCCATAGAATCGCGAGCTGTGTGGCATGTAGCGCCATCTTGTTGAAACCACATGTCAACTAAGTTCAGTTCTTCCATTTTTGGCAACAAAAAGTTTGTTAGCATCGAACGATAGCGATCGCCATTCACCGTAACGTTGCGTCCAACAGCAATGATTCCACCAGCGTACAAACCACACCAAACAGTGCATTTTTCGGGATGCATGGGCAGTTCTTGAACGGCTTCTGGTTGCTCTTCACTCCAAATGTGGCAATTTTGCTTATTTACGTAGTCATTCAACCAGAAATGAGCCTCATCGCTGAACAAAATTTTTCGATAAAAAAGCGGATTTTCTGCCAACTTTTCTAGGGCCCATAATTCAATTATTTGCAAGCGTTGCTCGTTAGTAAGTCTATTCATTATGAAATGTCAAAGCATACTGAGCATCTTTCTCTTTGACACCTTGTCTGAAATCCCGCGTGATCTGTCAAATACTAATGCATGAAAATCCTAACCACAAAAAAATCACCCGTTACTAGTTTTAACATATTCCCACGCGGCAGTTGTTATTAGTTTAATGACGTCAAAGATAGGTAGCCGTCCTTAAGCGCAATCTTCGTCTGCCCTTGGTAAAGGTGCAGCAGGCCTGCCGTTAGTCGTTGCCCTTGCGTGTAGTTTTCGAATGCTCCAAAAAATTACTATTAGTAGGAAGCTCTAAAACACTATGTGAGTCATGGTGTAGTGGTGGATATGATAGATAGTTTGGTCATCAATTAAAACTTTGTTTTCCCTCAGAGATTCTATTTGGTTGTCCAGATCTGATAAATCAGGAGTGGTTAGTAATTCTAAATTGTCCACCTCTAATGTCCTGTTTTTAATATATGAGTTGAGATAATGCAGATTTTTAACCCCATGTATTAGTCCAGAACTTGTCAGAGACTCCCTGTTTATGTTGTTATGAGCTGTTCCTACAGCGATTATCAGTTGATCTGCGTCTCGTAGCATACATCCTGCACTTAATTCCACCACGCCAGATCCCCGCAAATTATGAGAATTGATTTTAGCGCCGCATATGACATCTACAGTGGTTTCGTAGGGCACTACATAAATCCATTGGTTTGGGGCGCTTAGCTGAATCCAATAATAGAGGGTCCTTTGCCGAATAACTCAGCCAATATACATCTCGATATTCGAGTAACAATTATAATCAGCAATCGGGTACGGAGCGCACAAATTTCGCAATCAATAATTCGAGACCGGCAAAAGCGAGCACTCCAAGCAGCGGTGGTAGTAACAGTCAAACAAACAACTATCTCAATCAAAATGGAAAGTACGATAATTCAGGGCAGAATGATAGTTCTGGGAAATACGATCGTAACAATAGTAATAATCCTGTGCAGAATTATAATTATAAAGCAAATAATAACAACAATAATCAGTATAACGATAAGGGAAGTGGTTCCACAACGTATCACAGCAAAGTAATTCGCAGAATTATAAATCTCAGGTAAAGAAGATAACGGAGGGAACTTCCAAAATGAATCTCAACCACATTAGTAATCCGAATAGTGGCAGTGCTACGTCATCGACGCCTCCCGTGCCTCAGCCACCAGGTTCCTCATCCAATTCAATTGCGTTAAACAATAACTTTTCTCAAATTCAAAACGGTTACAAATTTGATCCGTACAAGATATCCGGTTCCTAGAATAAGGAAACAAATGATTTTGCCATGAATGTGATAAAACAGGAGAGTTACAATTTTATGCAGCAACAGCAACAGCGTCAGTATAATATAATTCAAATACCAATCGGTATATAGCCTTCAACACTACCGATTCAAAATTTCATAACATCACCCAACCGCTAAAATTGGGAAGATGGCCAATACTACACGGCCGAGATAACAGGTGTGTCTGATAAAACGCTCGTTGTATACATTTTCTCGAATATGGCAATTTCGAGGAAGTTCTCAATGATGATATCCTCACCGTGGGTGATGCATACACACTATATCCAAAACTGCAGAACAACAATCAATCGTATCACCATCAACATCGAGGTGGTGGCCATCCAAATCATTCGAATAATCAGAATAACAACAATTTTCATCATCATCCACGTTATCGCGAGGAACGTCCAGTGTATGTATCGCCTCCGAATGAAACTGCATCATACATCATACACAAGCGTTCATCTTTTTGAAAATTGAGTACCACATCGATATTGTCATAGAGGTCCCAAGTGGCTGTTAACACTAGTTTCACTGTATGGTACCATAGCCGGCTATTATACTCTCCATGCTTCAATGTTTTATCATTCACACTTTTACGTTTACACAGTTTGTCCTTCATTTAATTGCTCAGCCAGATTACTTCCGCAGTATTTGGTTCCACAGTGTTGGCTCATAAATCAGTTAACAATCATTGATTATTAAATCACTCGGGTCCTGTTAAAGTGTACACTCGATTTAGCATCCATCATTAAACATCATGGCCAACCTGAAAATCCTGATTTAAAAAAAACGGGCTAGTTGTGTATAAATGGGCACTTAAACGCAAACCAAGCTTTGTATTTTAAATAACCGTCCCTGTCGATCCCAACATTTGATTACCATTTACGTACACTATGATACTTTGCATCCAAAGTCATTCAGTCGATCATCAGAAGCTCAACAAAGTTGCAGATGACGATAAAGAAAAAACGAGGCTCAGTGTAGGAAATGGTTTATGACAATTCAATGCATTATTGTTACGGCCCTGAGTCTTTCAAACAGCTAATAAAACACTAACTGCATTGTAAAACAACTTTGGTGTATTTGGACGACACCATTATTATAGTAAAGGACATCGATGGGCATCAATGGACTGAGCATTGGCGTGAATACTTCAATTTAAGAATCCGGAAGGACGGATACTTCTGTCGAAAAGGGAAGAGGCGGATTTTCGATGCATGTATTTCCAGCTGATTTAATGGCTTAGGATATAATCTGTAAGTATTCAGATTTGTCGGTAATAATTAAGAAGAGTGCTGAAAAACTACATGGGAGGGCTCCGATGGAAAGACAAAATAATCGTACCGAAGATCAGAATTGCGAAAATTTTGCAAGAATATACAATGGCGAAATGAGTGGAGGCCATCTAATAATCAACAAATCCTTAGCTAAGGCACGTAAGATATCTTCCTGGACAAGATATGGCAAAATGGTGACATTCACAGAACCGACAAGAATGTTTCGCTGGATGATGCGGCAGTATAAAATTGAACGCCATTAGGATCACTATCGATGTTGCAGAACCACTTCCAACCAGCGAAAGTGGCAACAAATATGTACGAGTGGTAATGAATTTTTCAGGAAACAACAGAAATTCCCATATGTACTGGTATTCGAATGGCTATGTCACTATGGAGTACTCGTAGAACTGCATTCCGACCAAGGGCCATGTTTTAATGCCGCATTGTGGATCAACGAAAATGGGATTGCCATTACCCTACAAATCTATCGCAAATTCCACCATCAGCGTGGACAGTCATATGTGAACAAAATGAGGGAGATGTACGAACAAATACACTATAACAGAAGAAGAAGATTAATTTGAATGGTTTCACACCCAACCTCGAAGAGGGACTATACATAGAAGATGCAACCTGGATGGTAGGAAACGGATACAAGGTCAAAACGAGGATAAATGATGTGGTTTAGTCGCCGGTTGTAGCTCAGCGTTTAAGTTTCTCATTACACCTCGGTCTCGAGTTCGATTCTCCCCGTTGACCAAAAATTTACATGTCCCGGATGGCGATTCTGTGTGTGTAAAATCATTCGTTGAGCTGACCATTGTAACATTTGCGCCAATTTTTTTTTTAATCGCATCAGGTTCTCCAGATATATAAAACCTTTATTAGACCGTGTATAGAATATTGCTGTCAGATTTGGGGTGAAGCATATGGCACTGCTCATCAGTTGCTGGATAGAGTTCAGCGGCGTGCCATCGGAATAATATGAAACTCCAGACTTACGAAAGATCTAGACCTGGACCCAAGTCCACCCTGGACCCAAATAAAACTTAACGCACAAAAAATACGTAATGGTTCGCATAAGGTCTCAGTTGAGATGCGATTAGAGCCGTTTACAGCCTTTGAATCCACAGATCATTCTAAAATTCGAAAAAGAGGACATGTTAATGTGTTTGGACTACTCGGACTAATGCCTCAGGCCCAGGGTGTAGTTGGGGATGTGGATGGGTGTGGATGACCAATAAGGAAGTGCGACGGCGTTAACGGATCAAAACAGGTGAAATTCCCATATGTACTGGTATTCGAATGGCTATGTCACTATGGAGTACTCGTAGAACTGCATTCCGACCAAGGGCCATGTTTTAATGCCGCAGGTGTCGTTGACTTTGCACAATGGTCGGGAGTTCAGGATTCCATCAACTTAAGCTAGCAGGGTCTTCATCTCTTCTATCGTTAAAATAGTTTTCCTATTTACCCATTTGATATGGAATTTGGTGGATATTATGGCCGCCTCCCACGGGGTGGATTACGCGGGATGAAGTTGTAATACGATACTTAGAAAGGTAGTTTGATATGTCATTTGATCCATTGATTACTTCTGTAAACTCCTAATTTAATTTCCTGTTCACAGCAAATGTCGCGGCGAGCAGTGAATCATTTAAGAGTTCCCAAGAAGGCGTCGCTGGAGAGGTTACCCTCTAATTCCAAGTGCACTGCTTTTGTACTTAAACGTACAAAACGATTTATATATGATTAGAATGTTCTTTGGCCGCGTCCTTTTGTTAAGTGGAGTAGAATGGGCCCGGCGTAGTCCCATCCTCATCTCCCGGCGGATGAGTTGTTGAGTATTTCCGCCGTTCGGTTGCCCACAAAGGTACTGCAACGTCGTGGGTGACTGTAGAGTCAGTCTAGTGCGCTTTGAAAATCGGTCCACAGATACGTTTGATTTGTTTATAGACTGGATTTTTATTCAATGGTCTTCACGAGATTGGTTAAAAGTACTGAGTGGTACACAACTCTAAACGGAGAATAGACGCCACTTTTGTTTTAGATGAAACGAGGTGTATATGAATTGTGCCATCCGATTTCATCATACCACGACGAAAGAATACCACGGCAGCGTAGGCTGATTGAGTGGTATCGCAGAAACCACGGACGTCAATGATGGATCCGTGGTCGGCTTGTATGTATCTGGGAATAGATATAAAATTTATTGTTTCAAAATTAGATCTTATTTTCAACCAAATATCGTCTTTGTCATGTGGGAGGGGATCATCCCAGCTTAAGTTGTCTGCCAAAAGCTTTGCAAAAAATCTTAAAAGTAACAGTGGCTGGCCGCTTGCTTGCTTCCGACAACACTGCGCGCTTTATGGCTGTTGTGTTATCTAGTAACTGGCGGGCGAACATGAAGTAATCGGATTCTGGATTCCATTTAATTCCCAGAGCTTTCATGTCTCTTGATTCTCGCATGGAACAGAATTACAGCATACAAGCTTGATTTTACCGTGAGCCCGATTGCTAGACAATCATTGGGCGATTGGCCGGTACTTGATTTGGTCGATCCCTCGAAGACTACTCTTATTTTATCGATGCCACCCGAGTATTTGAGTATACCATGATGCGGTAAATAAAAGCCGAGATTCGATTTAGCTGGTGCCGAAATTTTTAGCATGTGATTTAGCCTTTCATATTCACCCATAAATTCGCGATATAACTTAGCAAAATTTAGATCAAGTTGTGGTCTTATATTTAACCCAGACACGTTTTCGTGCAGTAATTTATCAAAACTGTCGCACCAAACCGCTTTGGTCCCCTCTATTTTGTATTTCATTCACAAAATGTTGATAATGAACACATGTTGAACTTCCCAATCTATATGTGCCCTCGTTTAACCTCAATCTATAAATAATCTGAGGACCACTTTGATTAAAAACAACCAACCGAATATATTACATCACGACAACTATCCCGATTGTCATTCTTCATTAAAATAGAGAAATCCTTTGTAATTGTGCTCCGTCATCCCAACAATTTCCACTCAATGTGTCATTTGAAAAATTAAGTTATTTCAGTTGCATTACCCGCACCACACTGTAAATGCATTTAGACAAATATTTATTCAAAAAGGATTCTAAATCACACAATCATCCTTATGGTTTCGAACAACATAAGGATGATCATTTTAAACGATGACGATTAGAAACTGATTTAAAAATAAACAATCAGCGTCTCATAATTTTCTTAATCGTCACGGTCGTCGTCTTCCTCGCCCCATTTAATAAATGAACACATCAAACTCGAAAATTTATCTAATCGTCGGTTTACAAAAACATCTTATCGATCCGTGAAATTACCTTAAACGCGGATCGATTAAGGAATTTGATTTGTTAGTGCGCGGGTGCGGAACCAATGTGTTTGGTGCGAGGGACGGTCTGGTGAAATTGGATTTTGGGTTTTTAATCAAATTTTACAATCGATTACAATTTAACAGGTATGTGCTGGATGTTAACCCGATTCGAATATAGTTTGATTCCCGTAAAATTGCGATGGAATGAGACTTGAGGATGATGATACCATATTTTTGAATTGGGATAATTTATGGGTATCGAATTCTTGGGAAAATAATCTAATCAGTTATCCTGTGTTGCGAGGTCCTATTTAAGAGTATTTTCAAAATATTTACTTTTTTAATTATTGCTGTTGTTAGCATTTGGTTTGGCTAGATTCTAATTTGTTGGCTGCAAACAAGGAAAGACTTACCCAGATAGTATATTTTGTGAGTAGTGCTGATGAATCGACACCACTGGAAGACTTTAGAACCCGTCTTATGCGAGTAGACAAATTAATGTCCGAATTTACTTCAATTGAGTCGTAAAACCTTTTCTATTGACGACAAAGAGGAGTAACTGGTCTTAATACATGAATTCGTTTCATATCGTCAGTTTCAAGTGAGTGTCCTAACTTAGACACATCACTAAATATGACACATACACGTGGTGGACACGATGAGGTAAAGCTGCCAAAAGTCAGCATTCTCACGTTTTCTGGAGAGTACACAGAATGGCCTTCATTCTACGATCTGTACTGCTCAACCATACATGAGGCTCCATCGTAAAACCCAGTACAAAAGTTTCAATATTTGAAGGGTTTGTTCATCAAACATTCATCGAGCAACCAATCATCCACAATGAAAGCGCAAACAACATAAAAATATAAATGAACACATCTGATAAAGTAGTAAGATTAGTAAGGGTTAGTAAGGGTCTTAAGATTAGTAAGGGTCTTAAGGCACTTGGTGAAAATGCCGAAACACGTGACCCTTGGCTTATATTTCCTCCTAAACAAACTGGACGATAAATCTAAGGCGCAATGGTCGGAAACAACTGCAGACGTCGACAATCCTCCATTTTCTGATTTTCTGAAATTCCTGGCCAGAAGAATCGATACTTTAGAATCCTTTACTAGTTCGTTAAGGCGGCCTAATCCACAGTATACTCTGACCTGCCGTATAGCCACAAATAATGTAACTTTCCATTGTGCTTGTTGCAAGGGACAACTCCCATTATTTCAATGTCAAGACTTCAACAATAAGGACGTCCCCAGTCGAAGAGAATGGACTAAAATCAATAGAAGATGTTTTAACTGTTTAAGTCTCAAACATTCTATAATTGCACATTACGCCGCCGTTGCATTCACTGCCAACTCAAACATCACTGTTTACTCCATAAGAACAAAAAACACGTGAATGCAGTGAAACCACCCGATCATCAAAAACTCTTCCACCAACAGCACTAACACAGATTTACAATTTATCTGGGCATACAATCAATTGTCGTGCACTATTGGACTCAGCCTCCCAAGTGAGCTTTTTCACAAAATCATGCTCATAAAAACTACAACTTAAAAAAGAAAATGCTCGTTTGGCAGTCTGTGGAATCGGCGAATCAAGGGTCGGTTGCACAAAAGGCATTGTAAGATTTAAGGTGAAAACAGAGAGAGAGATAAGGAATTTTCAATGGAAGCTGCGATCAGTGGCGTACGAATCCTCCAAAGGAATTAAGTTGGCCGATCCAAATTTTCATGTCTCTATATAGTCATATTGACATCTTGATTGGAGCCGACTATTTCTTTGGTCTCCTAGAAAATGCCCGAATTAAATCAAGTCAGTACGGACTCATGTTGCAACAAACCGTATTCGGTTGGGTTGCATCCGGTAAAACTGAAACATCATCCACCGACAACGCCACTTCGATGTTGACAGTAAATATAAATTATCCCCTTATCGATATTGACACGACATTACAAAAAAAATTGGGAATTGGAGTCAGTATCAACTAATATCAATCGTCTATCTCCAAAAAACCAACTATGTGAAGACAAATGTACAACATCCTTGCAGCACACAAAAGATGGCAGAAGCATAGTGAACCTAACTTAAAAAATTGCTTCAGTCCCGGAAACTTAATAGGGAATGAATGAATGAGTACCAGAATTGCATGCTTGAATACTCACAGCTCAACCATATGCAAGAAATTCCACAAAGGGATATAAAGGATTCAACGAGTGGTCTGGACTGGCTTGCAAGTCACTCCAGAAGATGGAGTACCTTCGGCGGCAAAAGAACAGCGGAGATGCATGGTCGACAACATTGGTGACAGGGTTCCTATTCAGACTCCGCTGACTGTGCTTCAAAAGGTCTTTTTCCGTTCAATCTAAAATCCCAAACTTTATGGTGGAATAGACGTGAATGGCTCAGCCAGCCATGTGAATCTTGGCCTTCTTAACAGACTAAACATGGGCATATTGAAGAAGAAAGCAACCAGCAGTTTACATTTACAACAACCATTCCATTAACGAACACTTGATTCGATGATATAATTAAAAAATACTCAACGTTTTAAAAACATACTGAAACATCCTGTAAACTGGTGTTGACTACGCTGGACCACTATTTATCCATCTTGCCAAGAGAAGAGGCCAAAACACATGTATGGTATATGTTTCATATGTCTCAGAACTAAAGCAACCCATTTAGGGTATTTTCAAAGAAATTGAAAAAAAAACATTTCTCGATGGCAAGCAAAAAACGCTTTTTTGGACGTTGAGTTACCTACTGAAGCATCTTTTGCGTCTATAATCCGGATATGTCATGATATCAATGATTTTCATTTTAAGGATTCTGATTCACACGGATCAAGCTTACGTCTAACTTGATAACTTTTGAATCATTCACATTTCATTTGTACAAAGTAACGAGATCCACAACCATGCGACTATTTTCATTTTCATTCACAACAAAAATAATAACAACGACGACGCACCAAAACAATTCATTCCAACCGGAAACAATTTTTTATATATTTTGCCCGACTTTTCTATTTTCCTTTTCATTTTCTTTGTTATGTTTATATAGTGTATTATATAAACAAAACAAAAGAAGACGAAAGAAAATCTTTTGCGAGTACTTTTCTTCGACTGATGCTATTTTTGCTGTTGTTGTTGTGCGAAAGAAGAAGGATGGATTACTAAATACATCTTACATAAATTTTCATTTTGACTGTGGGTGGTTTGGTAGGCCGAAAATCGAAAAGAAAATTGTTGTTAGAATTATCACTATGTTTTCGCCGGGAGTGAGAGGCGGAGATGTAGAATGAATCCAAATAAATCAGACTCCGCCTATCGTTTTATTTTCTAAGAAAGTTTACTTCGGGCTTTGTTTTCCCCACAAAAACAACAAAAATTGTATTGTAACAAATCCGGAGAGTAATTATATTAAATTAATAAGTGTTTATGTTTATTAACTGTAAACCATATGTGTGTCGTTAAAATGATTACATAATGTACTTTTTAGAGGTCAATAGGTTTGATCGAAATATAATTTTATCGCCTATTTTTTTATTCATAACAGCAACACGACTCGGGCTTTCATGCTCATCTTAACATTATGAGTGTCAGTTAAGCTTCCAAACTAACCAGATCCTCAAACATAATATAGAATAGTGTGATCCCCAATGGAGCAACCTGCTGTCCAGCAGAATGACGTAATGTTAATATCGATCTACAAGTGATCACGTAGTAGATTGTTTGAAATAGCAGTGAGTTGATCGCTATCAAGGCTTTATCATTAGCCAAACGCTTCACTAAAAACAGAAAGGTGGTCTATAGAATGAGTTTCAGCCCCTCCTGAAACCAGGAAATTTCCCAGCTCAATCTCGCGAAATTTGTTTTCAATAGTTGTTTCTCTAAAGTTCCAATATTGACATCCATATTTTCACAGAGAACTCTATTAAATTTATCGTAAAGCTGTCCACTTGCATACGAATCTAGTTTCGATGCAATTTCACTTCAGATGCATTTATTTTATTAGCTTTGAGAAGGCCTGTATAAGCTCAGTCTTCCGTTCAATCAGATTTCATAGCTTTGTTAAGAAGTTTTCTTGTCTGGTACCTCAGCCTGAACAGCTCACTAATCCATAAAGGTGATTCTGTCGAGCTTACTAAGACCAATGTCTCATCGTAGAAGCTTGATTGCTGAAGATCGAAGTGATTGGTTTAGATGTGAGTATAGTTTCGGGGAATCAGCAATTCAGGTTGAAAGAACTACACTAATGAGGTAACAATGTAAAGTCAATAATAAGATAAAACTCAATAGTTTCAAGAGTTTTATACCAACTTTATAAAAGTTCCAAGATCAAGTTTAGAGTATATAAAGCACTAAAACAGCGCCGATTGTAATAACTTTCTCTGCGATTATACTTTAAAATTCGATAAAGAAGCGATCAATATTCCATCTAAAATGTCATGATAGGTAAATCATTTTGATTAGAAAGAATTGCTGATGCTCAAATATTTTTGTCATGGACTGTAACAGCCGATTGAATAACTAAACATGTCTACTTCAAAATTATTGACACTTAGGAGAAATGAAAACTGCTAATCCAGTTATCTTGTCCAAATGGACAATATTTAGTTTTAGTAGACAAAACATAAATATTTTCCCAAATAACAGTTTTGAAAATCGAATTTTTTTAACGAATAAAACTTGCATATGAAAAAATTTACTTTTTCTTATTAGTAGTGACACCTACAATTTTTATGATATACTAACAGTTACTTGTGTTTGTGTCTCGGTTCCCTCTTACAACCGTTACTACCATCTAGTGTAAATTATTTAAAACATTTTAAATTTCTAATTTATCCATTATTCAAACTAATTAGTTGGTACACAAATTTAATTCCTACTCGTTTTGAGCTACAAAACAATGCCACCTATAAGATGGTTCAATTAACAACCAATGAAATGTATCTCTGCTTAAGATGTGTCCAAGATGATAAGTGACATCTTGTCAAAGTAAAACTAAGATGGTTTCAGTAACGAATAAAAAAAATGTATTTCTATGTTTAAAATGTGTGGAATATGATTAGCCAAATCGTATCAATGTAAACCAAAAATGGTTTAAGTAACGAATAACAAAATGTATCTTTGCTTAAATGATAAGCGACATCTTATCAAAATCTAACTAAATAACTAAAAGCACAATCTATCCGTCAATAGTAAAACAATCATTTTATTCAAATCATATAAATTAAAAGAAATTTGAGAAAATTCTGAATTTACTGCCCAATTGGTTTGTGATCGCTGCCATATGCTAATTTAGCATTTATTTGGAATTCATCGTAATAATTATCTGCAATTTCACTTTCTGCTTTAATTCGTAGATATGGTCCGTTGATTGATTTGAATGCGGGCCATGTAGGTACACTAGCCGATTTTGGTACACCAGTTGCTGCAAATGATGTCATCAATTCAATCTATAAAAAGAAATACCAGTTAGATGAGTCACTAGATAGGTGACTTAAGTGGTTTTTACCATATTTTCTGCTACTTTCTTGTCGACATCGTTTAATTTGGACATCGCCGATGGCCAAGGGAATTGATATGTTAAATCATCACAATGATATACTCCACCGTCCCATGGATATCTAGAAACATCTCGTTGATAACCCCATCGAGTGTATTGTCCTTTGTGATCGAATGAATACAAGAACGTATTGTTTGGTTTTGTTTCTGCGTTGTGTTGGGCAAATCGTAACATATTCGATTTGATCAGTGTATTTCCGACAATCTACGACAATATTAAACCAGTTTAAAAGTGAACTTTTGTACTGTATATAGGAGTACTTACATCGATAAATCCTGGTGCCATTTCTCTAAAATCACCACGCTCCAATTGTTCTTTTGTAAATGTAGATTTTAGTGCATAGTTGATATGATTCGTTGAAATATCATGAATTCCACAGACCTGTAAAACATTTTCCAACATTTTGACTGATTCGAACTTTAAATCGTTTACGCCTGCTTCGAAGATATCCGACAATGGGAACGAGCCTTCAGTTTGAACCGAACCAATAAGCATATCCAGATCTTTTCTAAATTTACCGGCCCGCATTAGATTATACGGCGTATCAGGTAGATAATTAGTCGGGCCACCGATCGTTAAACGATGGCCGCCTATAAAATCTGCTCCCTTGCGAGTAGCGGTCATCTGTAAAATTCGTATAAATGATAATTTATTTCAAAACTTGACCGTACATCCCATTCGACACTCACCAACAGTTTGATAAACGATTTATTTAGAGTTATGAGGTCCATTTTCATAAATTTATCCTCAATCTCTTCGATCGATGCTTTTTTGTCGACTCCAGCAAATTGTGCTATTTTACGAGCCTTTTGGTCGGGATTATCATCCCAAATCCATGTATTGACACACGTAGCTGATTGCAAAATAACACGATTGAACAACTCCGGTTTCACAATCGGACTGTACATCATCGACGAAACAAGAGACGCACCAGCCGATTGTCCAAACGCCGTAATATTATTTGGATCACCACCAAATTGTTCGATATTTTCCTTGACCCATTCGAAGGCCAGCATCAGATCAAATAGGGCCGCATTGCCGGGAATTTTTTCACTTTTCGTCGACAAAAATCCAAGTGGTCCAAGACGATATTGCGGCACAACGAGTACGACATCCTTTTCCATGTAATAATCGCCCGGATGTTGATATGCGCCACCTTCGAACAATCCACCACCATGCACATATACTATAACCGGTTTTTTAGCACTCAAATCATTCGAATAGACACACAAATTTAGACAATCCTCAACATCGGTCGACATCAATTGTTCTTTTGTAAATCTCGACAAATTGCGCAGCGATGGTGGCGTTAGTCCAAATTTTGTGGCGTTTTTCACCCCACTCCATGGTTTTACTGGTTCAGGTGCCTATAGTCGTGAGTAGGAAAACAGATTAGTCACTTTTATACATAACCCTATCGAATTCGTAACCGACTTTAAAACGTCGTGCCCCAGATGTTGTTTCACCATAGTTAACACCGAGAAATTGATAAAATTTTCGATTAGTCCATGGTGTTGCCTTGGCCACCCCTTGTAACTTCCCCAACCGTGGCAATTCGACAATGGGTGATAATTCAGCTTCACTCAAATTACTGGATGTGGTCGAAATGCTTCGAATGGCCTGTTTTAATATTTGACTGCCGTTCGACGTATGTTTACTTAGCAACGACATTTTATTAATAATTACTTAAACGATTCACCACGAGTAGATAGATAGGTACTACTCTTCCAAATGTTCCACACAAACTGATTCCAGTTCAAACGGTTGGTAGACAGATAACAGTTTTATAATATTATTTGGATTACCTGATCGATGAATGGTTACGTAATTATTTCATATATAGATAACCGATTTTTTCTGCTAACTCCTAAGTCTTGGACTTGTGAATACTTTCTGCGATATCTCAAACGAAGGTATTGAATTGGATTATGCAATGGATTAGGAATAATACTACATTTAATATTTTAATTAAATATAGAATTTGAAATTGTACAGCGAGGAATGTGATTTAATCATATTTGTTATTTTGTATTATCAAACTGCCGTGATTGTTTACAATACGCGTAAGAATATACCGTGATGGCCTTGCTCATATACACCACAATTACCATAATACGAGTATGTATTTAGACATTCGATTTTCTTATCTCCCATTCATTATCTAAATCCAGATCTAATTCTTGTCGATAGACTACGACGACTATATAGAGACTATTCATTGTTTGTCGATTGAAAATTTATATTTTTGCATATCGGCTGATCGTTTATATATCGCACAAATTCTGCATATCCACCGATCGTTTATCCAACCATATAGAGACATGTTCAAAAATCATTCTGAATTCAACGATTTTGACGTCACATTTCATTGTGATTATATTTACTGAGTAATGACTCGGCTCAGCCGATAAGATTATCCGATAAGCGGAGAGGATTACGATCAAGCAAATTGTCGGTAATCTGAATTGTATGGCAACGCCTTATCTACAAAATTGAAAATAATATCAACAATAGTAGATATCACATTGAGGCTATAACTTTGAAGTAATCTCAAAACTTTAACATAATCGAGGTAAGTTATGTTCATGGTTATTTGGAGATGATATGCCACTATGCACCTTGAGTTGGTGCCTAAACTTAATACATTTCCTAACATAATATCATGAGCATCTCAATCTATTTTCTAGCGGAGAAGGGCCACTAGCATCGGATTAAGCTTAACTCATAATACTTTAGATCTGTTTCCTTCCAAACTTCCTTGAATTTGCTTTACTTCCAAACATTTCATTGACTGGACGTTCTTCCGTGGTATTATATTCTGCATTACGACATGCCATCAAGAATAATGAAAGTTGTACTCAGCGATCAGTGTAATCGAAATCCATTTCTTGCTCCGTGTGTAGTTCTAATGATACTCCATATCTGCCAAACCACTAATTTACCGTTATGGCTATTGTTATTGCTTCTTAGTCTACTTGTTTGCAAGTTACCGGTCACGCCATTAAAAATTACTTCTTAGCCTCTGGTTGTTTCTGGGAACGGTCCTGCTTTAACAATATCAATTGAAGCATCTTATTCCTCTTTCCAGGTCGTAACCGGACACAACATAAAATCTTCACGTTATTCTATTTGGACCACTTACATTGACCTGACTCCATTGTCTGATTATCTTTTCGTTAACTCTGCCCAAAGACTGAACTTCATATTTCTTTCATTATTTCAATGTGCTCAACCAAAAATTTGTTTTACTAGCCATATATAGCGCGTCAGTGCACTCAGATATAATAAGTTCCTTATTTACACTTCGCGAGCTCATTCGGCACTCAGCATTGCAGTGTCAACTAGATAAAACATGTTGACTAGATTAGGTTAGTTTGAGTGGCTGCTACAGCAGACTTAGACCGTCGACGGTCCGTTTTGATACCACAGTATACACAGTACTCCCCTTTTACCCTTATGAAAACCAGTTTGAGCTACTTACGTAGTGTAATAAGACTCACACCCTACAGTTTTCGAGATCTGAGAGGCAGTCCATTACTTACCCAAATATTCATGTCTTTTGTGTACCAAAGCCAAGCATGAGCATAGGGGGTGGACTACCGTCTCTTTCTCCTCCTCATCCATACAGCTTCTGCAAAAGTCATTAACTTTTAGACCTAGCCTCCTCGCATGTTCTCCAAGAAGGCAGTGTCCTATGGTATCCCCACGATCGTTGTAAGTTCACGTCTTCGTAGGGAGATAAGTGTCTTTGAGCGTTTCAAGTCCAGCTTTGGCCAGACTTGCCTTGCTACTCTACATGAGAGGGTGTTCGTCCACCTATCGTTCGCTGAGGCTTCCGCCTCTTTTTTAAGCACAGTCCTGAGTGCGTTAATTGGTCTCCCCAACTTTGCTTTTTCCGAAAGCAGTTAGAGATTTGTATCATGCCTCGCTAGTTCGTCCGCTCTGTAGTTTCCCATGACGTTTGAGTGGGCGAGGACCCAGACTACCTAAATGTTGAAATGCTCACTCATCTCATTTAGAGTCGAACGGCAACCCAACGCCACTCTAGACGTCAGAGAAACAGAATCCAGCGACTTGATTGCCACCTGACTCGGTCTTCCAAGATTCTATTGAGGGGCAGGTAGTTTGGAACCTTTTCTCAAACCGCAAAGTCCGTGTAACATAGTCTAGATTCGCTAGTTCCTTCCTCAGTGATCTTACTATCGTCGAATTTCCCGTCTGAAGACATTGCCACTGAGATATGACTGATAGTCGAGTAGCTGTAATCGCAGCCATCTGCTTACCATAAATGTCCACGAGGAGGAGGTGAAACATGACCTCAGGGCATTTTGGATTACCTCCGTCACCGTGCTTAAGTATTTCTCAGAGACAGCTATCGCTACATCATCTGAATTAGCAATCACTCCGATTCCCTCTCTCTTCAGTTCTAACAGAAACCTATTGATTGCTATGTTCCATAGAAGATCAGACAAGACACCTCCCTGTGGGATTCCCTTGGTCACCCGCCTCCTGATGATGGATAAACCCAACTCCGAGTTAACCATCTTGCACCCAAGCATGTGATTGATTAACCCACGTATAGGGTAATCCACCACTAGTAGCGACAATCCCTCCAGAATTGCCTCCTTCTTTACATTGTTAAAAGCGCCCTCAATGTCTAGAAACGCCACCATACAAAACTCTTGCAAAAATAATGATTTCTCAATTGTACTTACCAGGGCTTGCAGGGCTGTGTTCACAGACTTCCCTTTACAGTAAGCGTGCTGAGTCTGAGCCCAGTCACTCGGCCTTATTTTTGAGCGTATGTAGATATCCATCAGCCTTTCCAAGGTTTTCAATAGAAAGGATGATAGAGTTATTGGTCTTAAGTCTTTAGGGTAGCCCTGCGAGCATTTACCCGCTTTCGGAATAAAAATCACTCTGACCTCCATCCACCCCCACGGAATAAAGACTAGTTTTAAACACCCTTTGAAAATTACTTCCAGCCAGGGGAGCATAATCCTTGAGTTGTTTTGAATCTCCGCGGGAATAATTCGGTCAGGACCAGCCGATTTACGGTATTTAAACCCTTCAAGTGCCCATAGCATCCGTTCTTTGATTACGATATCTTCTATGTGGAGTGAGTGTGCTTCTTAGTGAGAACTAGTCCCTGTCGGGTCTACGAAGCTTCCTGGAGAGTGGGTTTCGATGAGAAGTTTCAAAGATTCCTAACTAAAAGCAGTCCAGAATCGATCCGGTTTGATTAAATAACCGGGACTGGTATAGGATTGGAAGATAGAATCTTCCCAAGACGAGAGGTCTACGAAACTCCTTCCATTTTGTTGCAGAAGAGTCTCTATGACCCCCTCTGTGCCTTCCTTAATTCTCTCTTGTATACTTTGAAGTTCTCCTTGTAGGAGTCCCAGTCCTGAGCCTCTCTCGTACTTTTGGCTCTATTAAATGTTGTCCTACACTCCTTCCGGTAGGTTCCCAGTTCCTTGGACCAAAATGCCGGGTTTTGCTGTTGTTGACATGTTGACTAGTTAGACGATGATATCTTTCAGCTCTGGACACGTATCGGTGATGCCCTCTCTTTTATTTTAAACTGTACTGAATGAAGGGTTGACTGTTTGGGGTAGTGACCATGTACTTTTATATAGCAAGACCTTCATTCAAACAGCTTCTCTTATGATCATTCCTACTTATACCACGTACTAGAACCATTCAACCATTAACCCATTTAATATTTCATGATACAAGTCCTACTAACCCCAGTGACATTTAACAACTGTACTTAACAGTGCTACTTCCTTTCAAGCTGGTCTTCGATCTTTTTCCTTTTAGTTAATAACCGGAATCATGTCTGAACCATAACCGGAACCCTCCGCACAAGGCCTTCTCAAAAGGACTTCCACATTATCAGGTCCAATTCGTTCACGATGCTCCAGTATGAAGTGATAGGTTCTGCAACACCTCAATTCATCTTATCTCTTGTCCTTCTGAGTATCTGAATAGGAACAACCATTTAGAGTGGCATGATCGGTTCTTATAGCATGATGGGTTCTTATCAGAAATACTCACACACATATTTGTGGAAGATTGTTAATACCTTTATTGATAGCGAATAGGTAACGCAGTAGTTCCTCCTCTTTTTATCAGCACTTAATTAAGGTACACTCTCATGTTATCCGGCCCTTTGTCATAGAAGTCATAGAATGGCCTCAGTCCCCTCATTGCATACATCGGAATCCAGAATAGCAGGTGAATAGAATAATTTCGTCTTAAGCTATAAGCTCTTAGCTTTCGTCGCTCTCGTGGTAAAGAAAGTAGCCTGCTTGCTCTGTCATTCGGGGGTCTCGGGTTAGATTCCCTGGTTGGTCACCAAACATCAATCACGATTGGGTGTTTTTAATCTGTAAGTGTGGGTCGAACTGTTGGATCGAAAGCAACTTCATAGTTCGTGTACATTCCTTAGTATCTACCAGGATCAACGTCCTTAAGCTTGTCTCTATATCCATGCTTATTTTATTTTTGGTGCTGTATTGTGATGTCGTCTCAAATATTTTTTTTTCCCGATGGAACAAGAACAGGCTTGTATGCGGCTAAGTCGGTATTGGTCATTGAAAAGACCTGATGACGTCATTGAAAAGATCGAAAGCATAATATCCATCTCATTAAACATATGCTACCGGATTTGATGTATGTTGCATTGTGTTCGTATACATCGTGTGTCGTTTTACCATCGATTCGTGGTAATGGGTAGCTGTCTTTCATTGTTACGTTGTTCAACCTTCGGTAGCCCACACGCAAAACCGTGGTAAACTCCATTTACTATTTGATGGTGTAATGACTCCTTCTTTTTCCATCTATGTCAACATCGTCTGGACTTCGGCTTACTATAGCTAGCGGTATACTTTACGGTGGTGGGGAGAGTAGAAAGCTTGAGAAAAATGGACCTCGGCATTTAAACCGTTATTGGGATTATCAATTCGATCGAAGGAAGTATAGTAGATGCTTAAAAGTAGTACATAAGTTAAAAAAAACAATTTACAGGTCTATGGCTTCAACTGAACTTCAACCATTAACAATTGGTCGTTTTGAGTTCATGTCAACCATATCAAACTCCATCAACATTTCACATGGGTTGTACTGCAATATCGCCTTAGAGTTCACACCAAAACAACGTGCTTCTTCGCGATGACTTTGCATCACCATACAGCTAATCTAACAAACAAATAGCAACGAGCTGGATGATTGCATATACAGACCATCTTTATTGATTCTAACAGTGACAAAGTGCAAGATAGCTGCAGGAACGTGATTTTGATAATTTTTATTGGTAATTGGTGTAGTTAATCAAAGTGCATAAACATTTAATGATAACAAAAACAAACCCAAGGTAGTGATAAACATTGCAAATCGTCAGATATCATAAAATATTATTTATTCATGATGTAATCGAGACTGTATAGTGTGTCACCAAACGATTTTAATCTTATAGTACACAAGGTCATAATATATATTGTTTTAGCGGTTGTCAACAATCTAAATCCATCGATTTCGATCACGAACCAGCTCTTCTTACAGTTCTAAACATTAAGAAGATTCCAGATCGCATCTCAATACCGCGGAACCATCGTCGACCTCTTCGTCTACCGAAAAGCATCTCGTCCCTTAAAGATAGCTGTTGGATCGGTTCGGATCAGCACGCAGAACGTGACCGAGCCAGATCACTCTCTGTCCTTTGATTTCAAGCACGATATCCGGAATTTGCATTAAATTCCTGATTTCGTGATTGAACAGAACTAGGTATGTTAACGTCGCGTTTTGGGACATATATCAATAAATTAATGCAATCAACTCCTGGTGAACATGTCAGCGGTCAATGAACATGTCAGCGGTCTTTTTTTGAGGGTATTCAAACACAGCTTGTGATACATGTGAACTTGGTCCCAAACGGCAGTTGACCGACGTCTGAAGGAATGGTGCAAACCGATGACTCCTTAAAAACCACGCTCATTGCTGAGTCGTTGTACTCTTAAGACCTTAGTTTTTCACAATTCGTGCTCAACAGAGTCTGCGCTTCACTGTGGGCTATATTTTGTTGGTCAAAAACAAGACGACTACTTCTCATCAAACCAATCATTTTTGAGCGTAGTTTTCACTATATCGCGAATGTGCTGGGCAGATGCTATCCGAGTTGACGATGCGACAATCGAGGTTTTCAACACTGCCCAAACACTGTTAACTTGCAGTGATCAGAAGAATCTTGTTGAAGATCGATACGATCTCACGTCTTCGACAAACCGAGCCCGCTCTTTTGAAATCAACACATGGTCAATTTGGCTTCGGGATGTTTTACGTGGATGTATCTATGTTTCCTGGATGATTTTATCATGAAAGAATGGTCTTGCCACATGGTTTAAACTTTTGGGGCATCAAGTTCTTGGAGACCTAAGTATTCCAGCCGATACTCTTTCATACATGTGATAAGGTCGGAAAAACTCACCAGGTTTTCCATATGATTGCACGTTCTATGTGCCGATCCCCATTTCGTGTAAGGATCATTGTTATTTTGGCGTATCCGATCTATTTATTTTTACGGATGCGAATCGTCAGCCCAACGATCCAACCAGATTTAGTTCTGGTTACGTTGTGATATATTGTATGTATGTGTCTTGTGTTTCTGTATATAGCCAAATCGAGGACGTTCGATTATAGGTCCGATTTACGTAGAACCATCTACAAATTGAATAGTTCCATGCCAACCTATAGCACTGACAACCTATAGTTCATTCACACCATTTAACGTAATTAGATGGAGAAAAATCCCTTTTGCATCCTGCCCCTATCGGAATACGAACCAATTATCTTCTGCTCCAATCTTCGCAGCTTTAACCACTGTGTCATTTGGACAGCTGCAGTAACGTGGTTTTGATAATTTTTTATAACAATGTGATGTGATTAATCAAAGTGCATAAAAATGGAATGATAACAAATCCAAGGTAGTGATAAAAAAAGCAAATCGTTAGATATCATTAAATATTATTTATTCATAATGTAATCGAGACTGTACAGTGTGTGACCAAACGATATTAATGTTATAGTGCACGAGGTCATAATCTAACATACTCATAAGTTATGGCACGCTAAGTGTGGAACACCAGAATTAAATAAAAAGATTCTTAATTACCTGAACTCAGACAATGTCAATACATTACTGATTGATTGTGTTACTGTCATTTTGCATTTGATTGGTATTCCCAAATATTGAAGGGCATACCATAGCCGGTCCCGATTTATTGATTCATAGGTCTGCATTAAATCTAGGTATACCTGGTGTAGATCACGAGTTTTTTCATAGTATTTGGGAACAATCATCTGATTTGAACGGAATCCTAATTGGTAATTAAGAATTTTTTTGAAGATGAAATGGGCTCTGAAATAAAAATGGAAATAATAAAATCACGCATAAATGCGTAGGACAAAAGCTACATACCTGTTGCCCGGTTGGTCGGGGATACATTGGTCCATGTTTCCAATCGCGTCCTTTCCCTAGGCACTAACCTGTCAAGATGAACGAAACATGACAAGCCACATACATATAATATTGAACATATAGGTGTATTGACCGGCCGACAACACATACCAAACGTTTTACAATAAACATTCACAGAAAACAATAATCACAATGAACTTAATACACTTATTACATGAACGCATTACATTTATACGACAAATCCATTGTAAACAAAAACACAAATGATAAATCACAACACAACACCACAAAATAGCGCAAAACTTTTCATATGACAGTGACACTGGTATACGTCAGACCAATGTCAAATATACCTCCAAATTGGTTGCATCCTGATAATCAACCGTAGCTGAATTTTGTGCTAGAATATAGATGGCGGAAGGAGCGCGAAGAAGATAACTTATTGCCCGATATACAGTGCAGTACAGGAAAGTTATATAAGGTGATGCGTATGGCGGGAAAGAGACTTTTATTTTTTGTGTTGGTGGCGAGTCAAAACGGAAGGTGAGACAATTAGGTCGAAAATAAAGCATCGACATATAAAATAAATAAAAGTGAAGCCAGTTGTGTAGTGAAAGAAAAATATAAAAAGGGAAGGTGGGCGCCTACGTTGTCCAAGTGGTCTATAAACCGAAGAGAAACAGAAACAAATTGAAGGTGTTCGTGCCATGAGCCATGTGGAGAGGAATCGACAAGGGGAACGCGAGCGATCGCGGTGCTTGTTCGACATCGAGAGACGGTCTGGACCGAGCACAGAATGTTGATACGTGGAAATACAGGTTAGGGCCATTTGCATCTTTTCTCTCCTAAGTTCTCATGTGTAACAACTCCAATATATCAACAGCATAACCCTCCAATTGTTACACCCTGCCAAAAGAGCCAACCAAAAAAAACTAGCCACATTCGTGCGCGTCTTCTGGCACCCAACTAGAAATCGAAATTGGTCTGCGAATTGGGGAGGTGAAAGAAGAGCAAGTTGAGAGGATGGACCAAATCCACTTAACGTCAGTGTCGGCATTAACCCGGTATTATACGTGTATCTTGGAAAAATGGACCACTCATGAAAATAAAAATTGGTTGATACTTTTAAAACAAATAAGACCGAATCGGATATTATAATCGAAAATGGAAGCAACGATATGGGGGTAGAATCCCATCCGAACCTAATAATCGGATTACGAATTTGGATTCAGATGCAAACATTCAACAATTGATCAGGTACACAGAATAACAGATATTATACAAAACGCGTTTTTTTGGATGTGTTCGATAAAGTACGGTACGACGGTTTAATACATAAACTAAAGTTTATGATTCTGGGATCATATGTTAATCTTTTGAGATCATATTTATCTGACCAGTTTTTTGGTCTGAGAGAGGTAAGCAGTCCCTCAAGGCCCAGGTAAGCAGTCCCTCAAGGCCATTCCTAATATATACAAGTGATATACCATAGTCCGATCACGTAAGCATAGAAACGTTTGCGGACGACACCGCTTTATTAACAACAGGGAGAGGAGGTGGATAAACTTCAATGTGAAAGTGAAGTAATTCGCCAGTGGACCAGGCGATGGAAAAAGAAATTTAATGAATTAAAATCTGTCCATGCCAACTTTACGAATAGATCATTGGTTATTCCGCCACCAATCAGCTTAAAAGATGTTACTGTGCCGTACGAAAACTTTCCTTAATACTTTTGTATGAAATTTGTTCTTAAATACTAAACACTTTCCAAATAAGGTTGTTACGAAAACGAAGCGTTATCATTGACCGTAAAAGGTATGACCGTAAAAATAAACATATCTTAGGCCACCCGTCAAATACTCTTAATGCTTGGGAGGAACTGAAAAAACGAATAGCTACAGAAAAGAAATTACGCTATCCTTTACGCAGTTCTCCAAAAGAAGCATCAAAAGGCTAGTAAAAGACCCGACTCTGAGATCAAAAGTTGTCGAACTAAGCTCTTAGGACTTCAAGTTGGAACATTGAAAAATCTACATATGCAGGGGCACCTAAAATACTAAATCTTCAGCCATTATATACAGATTGGTACATGTTCAGGGTAGGTTAGAGTGAGAGAGAGAGAGAGAGAGAGTGAGAGCTGTTCAGTCTCAGATGTATGGCAAACCTACTCGTAAAGTATTGCATGCCTATGAAGATTTATTGTCTACTATAATTGATTAGAAGGATAACCATGGTCTAAACACTTCTATCGAAACCGCAGCTTCCGTTGAAATATAATCAACTCCCATTAGTGATGACGGAGAAGAGACAGAACCTAAATCGGGACCTTCCAAAAAACCTATTGTAACATCCCATATTGCTACTCCAATATCACGTACTAGTAAAAATCTATAGCTGAAAGCCATCGTTTGCACGTGAAATCGTAGGGTGAGCATGCTCTTGCAAAGCACACAGTGCTTTGAGTGGTTTAGCCGCTTCAAAATCTGATGATTTTGACATACTCAGTGGTGTTTGATTTATTCATTTTGTGTTTCTTATTTTTTTTTTTTGTTACGGTTCAAAATCCAACCTGTTTCTCTTTTGAAATCTGTTTCATACGTAACTCGAGCAGCCGGGCTAACTGAAGTTGGTTTTGACAGAGATTTTTCAATTTACTCTGGTTTAAAGGTCATTGATACTCTTCATTAGTTGCGACTTCTCAAAGTGTTCCTTCCAAAGTGCTTGGGTCGTCTTTTTCTGGTTCAATTTCATTCATCTTTTCTTGTTTTTTTCCAGAAACCTAGGAAGTACTTTGTTTTGGAGGTTACCTAATAGCCTTGAAATTTCGATAAAATTGATTATTTCCATTACTTTTGAGTAAGTCATCATTACTATCGATGGTGTTGATGTTGTTATTGATTCCATTCATAATGACACAAAATTTTCAAAATGTTAATAAAATGTCGTCGAAAGCTGCCATGTTTCATAATTTCGTTTTAAAAAGCCTATTCCCGGTACTAAACCACCTCGGATGGTGGCGTATTAATAGCTATTAACACTTCGGTACCCCGTGAGCTTGTTGAATTATGCGTAAAAATATCGATTAACAAAACGACATTATACATCTACGTTGTATATATTCCATCTGAGGCATCGACACCATGCTGCGACTCAATTGTAGAAATCAACAACATGGCTAATCAATCCGACATTATCTAAATCACGGGTGACTTAAATTTTCCTTCTATTAAATGGACCTTAGATGAGGAATTGGATGAAATTTTACCAATGAATATTACGTCGGATGAGAAATAGGGAATCCAAAACCGGTTTCTAGGCCAATTTTTCAAAACCGAAAACCGGTTTTAAATTTCTTCAAACCGGTTTTTTTTGTTAAACTAAATATTCTATTTTATTAAAAATAAAATATACATAAAAAATTTGTTCGTTAATTTTTGATGATTAAACAATTTGATCTTTATTTGACAAATTTCCGTACTCTTTTGCTACGTTTTCGAAGTACCGAATTTGTTTGTTGAGTATATTTTTTTTTCTATTACTTTTTTATAACTTGATCTATTACTTTTTACTCGGTTTTATGCTAAACGTCAAATAATTCTCATCAGAATTAGAAATCGCAATATCTTGTAAAAATTTTAGTTTCTTTATTAGCATTTTTTAATTTATTTGTTGTTTTTATCATTTGGAAATAGTACGATTGTTATTGCGAATATTTTATTATATAGGAAAATCCTGCTTACATCATAAATAATGGAATTTGAAGAATATAAAAAAGGATCAACTAATTCTGTTTGGAGTTATTTTTTAAGAGAAAAAAGAAGGCAGCAAGCGAAATGTAAAATCTGCTACAAGGTAATAAAATGTGCTGGTGGATCAACGAGTGTATAAAGCCTGATTTCCATTATGAAAAAATACTGACAACATAGTCAAGGCGGGATACAAAATATAATTTTTCTTAAAGTGCGAGAGAAATAAAAAACATTTCCAGTATACAAAATTTATTCAGTACTGAATAAATTTTTATGGTTACTGAGAAAATAATTATAGCAGTAGTGACAAAATAAATCAAGAGAAGTATTTTTACTCAGTACTGGAGAAAAATTTTATAGGAAAAATAAATACGTATGATTTTTTATGGTCAATTCATAATTTTAACATTTCATTTTGTGCCATTCATCTTAATGCATTATGAAGATAATTGAAATTATGAATAATTATGTTAAGTTTATTTGTTTTTTAATTTCTTGTTGTAGATTTAAAATGTATTTTTTTTTTTTCAAAAACAAAAAAAAAATGAAATTTATTGGTTATGTTACACTCATCTGTCAAAGTATATCCACTATAAAAAAAGAAAAAAGTAAAAAACGATCTCTGTCACTCTAATGGCATTTTTAATTTTTTTTACGCTTTGGTTTTTTCAGTAAAAAATACTGCCAAATTTTTTTTCATAATAGAAATCTGACTTTACACACTCACCTACGACCAATACACCAGATCAAGCTATTTTGCAAAGGTTAAGGATGACTTTGCCTGCTATTATATCGCGTATGACAGCAAAAGATGGTTTACCATTTGCTATATTTTGTACATCAGAAGATCTTCGAATGCTTTTGATATCAGCAGGATTTGAAAATATTTCGAAGTCGCCTACTACAATTAAAACCATGGTTTTAAAATATGGTGAAAAAATTACGAAATTCAGTTGGCCGTCTTAAGTCTCTTAAGCCTCTACCCAAAGTCTTATACCGCGAATACTGTTCATGATACTGAAGAAACTAGTGATAGAGCCCCAGTTGATCTCGATATAGAAGATGAAAACGAATTTGTGTTAGAAGAGACGGAAACCTTTAATTGCGATCTTGAACAAAACTTTGGGGTTTCTTTTGATGGCGATGACAGTTTGGAAGTAGAAATTCTTGAACATTCTTATTTACAACCTTTAATTTTAAAAGTTAGAAAGGTTGTTCTTATTTTCAGACATTCACCAACAAAAACTGACAATATTCTCCAGAAATATGTCAAAATACAATTCGGGCATGAGCTAAATTTAATTTTAGATTCCAAAACAAGATGGAACAGTCTTGTTTTAATGCTGGAACGATTTTATCTTTTGCGTATACTTGCATTCAAAAGTCGTTAATTGATCTCAATGCCCCTTATATGTTTTCCGAAGAAGAGTTGCTTTCAGAAGTATATCGATTCTCTTGCCTGTTAAGCTAGCAGTTGAATCTCTTTGTCGAAGAGATTCTACTCTTCTGAATGTTGATGCCACTTTTCATTTTATATTAACTAAATTGAAGTAAATACACCATTTTCACAAGAAATAAGAGTGGGTTTATTTAATAAAATCAAGGAAAGACGTACTCAACTATCACGTCTGCTGCAGTACTTGCACAACAGATATGAAATACAAAATGCAGACAAATATTCAACTGAGTTGTTTCTTAAACTTAATAAGTCCGAGCTTTTAAAAGTTGTAGTAGCATTTCTTCAAAGAACTGTAGTTTTGGAAGACAGTAATGATGTAAGCTTACAAAGCATAGACGAAGATGAAGAAAAATGTTTTACAATAGAAAATGAAATTCCCGCCCGAAAATATATCAACTGAAAACCTTAGGCAAATTATGGACAGATCAATTGAAAAACAATTAAATATTCCACCAGCTGTTCAAAATAAAGGAAATGTTAGTATGACAACACGATTGCGTCGAGAAATCACAATTTTCGATGATGAAGGAATGCGTGGCCATTATTTAGATTTGGTATACAAACCGCTTTTAACCATTCCACCAACCAGCGTTGAAGCAGAGAGAGCTTTCTCTGCCACAAGACTTCTCTGCACGAAAATTTGTTCACGACTTTCTGATAAAACAATAGATACTTTATGCCAATTATGAGCAAAAATTATGGACTTGATGCATTTCGTTCCTATATATATTGTGAGGCTATGTTGCAACAGTTCTAGCGAATTTACAGAATTTGACTTGAAATCTTTTTTCGATTATTTTGTTAATAACTCACTATTGTGGCGTGACTATTCGTCGTATTTGTGAACGCCACAATGCTCAGTCTACTTTTATTTTGTTTTATAAACCTGGTTTTAAAACCGGATTCCTTTTTTCTATAATTTTCAACACCGAAAGCCGGTTTTATTATATTTGTCATAAATTGGAATCCCTAATGAGGAACGTTTGTTCACTGATATTATCTACGACTCAAACCTGAGCCAAATTTGCCAAATACAAAATGGCTTAGATAGAACTCTTGACTAAATTTTTACAAATTAACGAAGTGCATTTAAGGTAAATCAATCAGCAACACCTTTTGTTGTTAACGATACTCACCATTGAAATCATATTGGAAATCGAGAATATAGAAGGGATGCGCAAATCATCGGACGCACAAGTCATGTCCAACATGTTCGCTGAGTTTTTTCAATCTGTCTTTAAACCAAAAGACGTAAATAAATACGAAAATCCCAACCACGCTAGCGTAGGGAACCTGTCCATGAAGTACCACATATCTCAATAGAAGATAGATATAAACAAGGCTCTGACAACATTCGGCGACGGTTGCAGACCTGACCAAATGCCTGCTTCTTTTTTGAAAGATTACACTAGTTTGGAATTACCATGCTGGTACAATCAGTCGCTGAGATTGGGAGAGTTTCCTAATAAATGGAAGATAAGCAGAATAACCCCCTTATTTAAAACTGAGTATAGAAGTCATGTATCATGTTATAGAGGTATAACGTCGATTTCATCTATACCCGAATTATTTGAACTTGTAATATGTAATCCCTTCAAAGAAATGGTGCCTCGACATGTTTCACTGTTCCAACATGGATTCATGCCTAATGATGTTGATCTCACATCTACAAACCTTATTGAATTCACCAGCATACAAGCAAGTTGACGTTGTGTACACAGGCTTTCCCAAAGCGTTTGACTCCATAAGTCATTGTAAAGCACTGTAACGGTTATACTCATTTGGGTTCTCAAACAACTTTGTGGCTTGGTTTAAATCTTATACTTAAGCAACCGCATCCAATTCATCAACATTGGTAACAGCAGGTCCAAGCCAATTCAAGCTACATCGGGTTTTCCACAAGGTTCAAATCTTGGCCCTTGGATTTTACCATTTTCATCAACGCACTGAAGTCATTCTACACGCAAAAATTTTAATGTTTGCTTACGACCTCAAAATATACAGAACTGTCAAGAACTTAAGCGATGCCGAGAAACTTCAAGAGGACGTGCAGTCGCAATTGAAATATGCTGCGACTGTTTGGTGTCCATTTTATGATACAACCATCAGTAAACTAGAGGATATTCAAAAAATGTTTATCCGTCAACTTGGGAAAGCGGTTGGGAGTATGATCACGAATTACCATACCATGAAAACCTGCAGCTTTTGGATGGCTGTCTGGATGGCTGTAAACAAACCACATAGCAACTCTGAAAAATAGACGTGAGCTTTGAAAGTGTTCGTTTGTTGGTAATATTTTATTAGGTCACATTGACGCACCATCAATACTGGAAAATTTACAAATTAAAGAACCCAGTAGACATCTAAGAAGTAATGAGTTCCTGAAAGTTGATGTCCATAAAACAGTTCTAGTCCAAAAGCTTTAATCAGATAAATCACCTTTTCGATTTTACTTCTAGCAAGGATACCTTAAAATGAAGAATGAAGCAACCCATTTTTCTTCCTGATTTTATTATTATTTTTTTTTTTTTGTTTCTATACAATCTGTTTCGAAGGTCGAGGCACTTCCAACTCTTTCGCGGCTCGCTTATTTACGTCCTTACCTAACACCATTACAGCCGATTAGAGGACGTACGGTTATAGGTCCGATTTTCCTAACCATCTGCACATTACATAGCTCCATGGCGGCCTATAGTGCTGACATGGAAGATTGACATGGAGTTCTGCACTCCAACAGGGGTTCATAGTTGTGTTCATTCACACCACAAATCGTAATCTCATGGTGAAAAATCCCTTTTGCATCCTGCCCCAATCGGGATTCGAACTCGGTACCTCCCACTCCAACTGCCACAGCTTTAATCACTGCGCCACCTGGGTGGTTTTTTAATTATTATTAATTAATATTTTATAGTTTGGCACTTGCTGAAGATTCGTTGTTACGTTGGCGGTATCCAGTTTTGTTGAAATTTAAAACACTCGCTTCCAACTTTTAAATCAACCCAACGATCCAATCAGATTTAGTTCTGGTTACTGTGGTGACCCCATACAATGTGGGTCTTGTGGTATTTCATGCGAAATATTTCGCGATCGAAATTGGACCAAATGAAAAAATAAATTTTTAATTTAATTTTTTTTTATTTTTATTACATTGAATATTACATTTTATTAATTTAAAAATAAAAAATAAATATTGCACAATATAATTATTAATTTTAATTAAAACATTTCTATTTACAAAAACAAAAACTAAAAAAATTATAGAAATTCGATTTTTGGTACAATGACAACGCTATCTATGCTAGAGAAAAAACTAACCTACTGTCCATCTCTTAAACCATGGTAAGTGTATAGGATAATTATGGTTTCTGTCTCGACTAATTTTTGTTTTGTTATTTGAGACGAGTGAAACCGAACTTTACCGAAATTATTTTAAATTATTTTCACTGTCGATAATTCGTTTACGCTTCCTCAACGGTCGACTACTTTCCGATTCTTTATTGATCTGGTGTGTTGCCTCGTCAGTACTTCTTGGCCTATTACTACTATTACTATTATTAACATTACTATCACTATTATTCTCATTACTAGTTTTGTGGATGATTTCGTCGCCAGTATCTGGTAGTTCAGGATTTATAGTATTGCATGCGCCGTCCACAATGTCCAGACAATCCATATCCGCATCGGAATTCGTTATGATTCGTTTCGAATTGAAACGTTTAATTTTAAATTTTGGAATCTTCTGTTGTAACGGTGAACTGGTTAACTCTTTCGAATTACTCGTGTTGTTACTATCGTTACAGGGTTCGACAGTTTCCGACATCTTAATAGTGTACGTACTGGTCGTGTCGATTTCTTTCGATTTGGTGCAGTCGAGCGGTTGATCATCGTCGATTTCATCATCGATTGGCGGTTCGTCGTCGGGTTCGGGCTCAACTTTTGGTATTTCTTTCGGTGGACGTGGTAAAAAATGTGACATTGGCAGTGGGATTGGTATTGGGATGGGTAGCGGGATGATAATTGGATATGGTACTAGGATGGTGACGGGTGGTGGAGGTGGTCCAAATGGTGGTAGTTTAATTGGTTCACTATTTTGAAGATAGGGGAAAAGTTGTGGCATCGGTATTGGAGGCGGTGAAAATGGTGAACTATTAATCGTCGACGGGTGCTGTTGAAATAGTGGCATCGGAGGTGGTTGATGCGGTGGTTGCATCATGTGCGGCGGACGAATTGAAAATATATTGTGCGGTGGCGGTTGTGTCATAAACGATTGATAATCATCGGACGCCTTTGTTTGTTGACCTTGGGGCGAAATTAACTTTTCCGAGCCTTGAGCAAAATTGAGTCGCAAATCTTGCGGATTTATCACAGTACACGGCTTTGGATTATTAACATTACTACTACTTGCACCACTATTTGTATTACTATTATTGTTTAAAGCACTTGTAGATTTTTGCGACGTCATAATACGCCCGGATCGTCGGCGGCGCGATGTTAAAACAGCCGATCGTGTAGACAATGACCTTTTCCCATCGCTGGTATGGACATGAGCTTGGATGGTGGTGCGACCGATATCAACGGTTTTTGAACGCCCATCGGAATGGCCGATAGGGTTGGCGAAACAGCTGACAAATTCGATGTTGGAATTTGTATAATATTCGTTGGTGGTGGCGACGACGATGACATCGGATTCGTTAGATTAGAATCGGTGTGCGAATTATCCGATTTCGGTGAAATCGATCGACTGCGACAATTTTTCAACCATAGATCGGGCGTTATTAAATTAGCGCTCGAACCCTTGCCCTTCTCCTTCAAATGCGGGTTCATATCCAAATGGGCTTGTGTCTCCTTACAAAATATCTGCATTTTATATTGGTTCAAACATTTGTCCGAGCAAAATTGTAATTGGGAAGCGCCATCCTGAAAATCGACATAGCTGACCGCATGACGTACATGGCGACACCAGTCGCATGTTTTGGCGCGTTTAAACGAAGCACGCCGACTTTGGGCGAAACACGATTCTGAGCAGTAGCTGGCACCGCCATCCTGTTGGCTGCTAAATTGTTCGACCGACGATATGATTGGCCGGCGACACCATGCACAATCGAAATCTGAAACGGGAAAATTAAAAATTTTTAATTAATTTTAACAAACGAAAACCTTTTTCAGTGGAAATTTGATCTGTTGCTCAAAATTTTGATTATAATTTTCGTCAGATAAACCAACGATTAACTTTGTTCTCGTTTCTAGGTAAAATCTGCATATATATATGTATGTTCTCGTATATTTAGGATGAATCCATAATTTCGAATAAAAATTAGAAAATTTATGAAAAGTTTAGATACTTGGGAACATGTGTGGGAGTCTGTGTCTGTATGTATCATATTTTATGTGTAATTTAGATTTTCTGCTTTTGAAAATTTTTTGGTTGCAAAACGAAAAGTAAATCCATATAATGTACTTGAAATTGGAAACGTAAATCAAGACTCTATATACCTCCATAAATCGATTCATCTATGTACCAAAACTTTTAATGAATGTTAGATTGCATGTCTCATAAAATATGGTTCAACGTAACCCAATCGGGCGAAAAACTTTTTCATATTTGGTTTTGATTATAAATTTAACAGTATGCGTCCTTATCTAACGAACTTATTACTTCAACGGTGCCTGATTTAGCTATATTCAGAATTAGTTTACACTAGGTATATTGATGGCCATACTGAGGTAAATTAAGGTATTGCTGTTCCACATTAAAAACACCCAATCGTGATTGATGTTTGGCCACCACTCCGAGAATCAAATCCGAGACCTTCGAATGACAGAGCAAGCACGCTAATTTCTCTGTCACACCACTAACTCTTTGAATATCACAAACGTCAGTCTTGCTAATGCTCATTAGGTCTTGTAAGAGATATGCCACACCTTCTGACATGCTTACCAATGAGACATTCTTCGTCAGTAATGACACTCGTAATATTGCTAATGTTCTACTGATTCAAAGATGGTTTAGAAATTACCTGATCAGTACTTATCAATTCCAGTTGGCCATATCCATCCATAAGCAAACACTATCCTGTCGAAGCCCATACCGATTAAGATCCAAATTCCTATAGTCTCTTATAGATATATTACACGATACCTCATCTTTTCTAAAACCCCTACTAGGTTCTCTCAGTTTTTAAGTTTCAACTTGTGATACTAAGGTAAAATTTATGTAAAGAGAAACCTGCCATCATAGTTGCACACTCCCAACAAAAAACGAGTTCTGCGGCTTATTGGCCTTTGCAAATTTGATCTCCAGATTGTATTCTCCAAATTGTTGCGTGTGAACATTGGCGCGCTACCCATTAAGCTCCCACTTTGCCCTCGATCGAGTGTTGCCAGATAAGTTTTCGGAGCTCAAAATAGTTTTTGGTCGACCTTCTTGGAGTCTGTTCTAGAGTCTTCGGAACTATTTGGAAATATTCTGTAAAGACTGTTCTGTTTGCATTGGTGGTGGAATTTCGTCTGATGCATCCTCAACTATTTTGCGAACGAAGTCTCGTAAAGTAATGGCAAAAGATTTGGTATTTTTGTTTTTTTTTTAAATTTGAGACTCACCCAGTAAGCGAACTTTTATTACTCACCTAGACCATGGTGGAATTAAAACCCATTTAACGATACAACACATTGAACAATGGTTAACTTCTGCTGGCTTGAAACATAAGACAGGAGCAGTCCTACTCAGTAGCAGAGAAACTATGGAGAGGATAATGTTAGAGGTTGGTGCCCAAAGCATAGTAAGCAACCGCTCATTATGTACCTAGGCGTAGTGCTAAATTGTAATATAAAACACATCTAATTACCTCCAGCACAAGAGCTGTTCAAAGATTAAGTGCCTTAAGACTATAGTATGTTCATTCGTAACGATATCGGATAACGTTGCCTGTGTTCTTACGGCAATGCATTCCATTGATATATTGGCTAAGGAACGTCAAGTTGTGGTCTAACATGTGGTCACGTAACAAAAGAAGAGATTCGCAGAATCGGAATAGACACCTTATTCCTGAGTCTTCCTTGAGATGTAATACCTAGCAAAAGTTGCATGGGACCGAAAGGCAAAGAAACCAAGGATTAGGGTTTAGTCGGTAAAAATTAATCACATGTTTGCAATTGCATAAACAATTTATTACCATGGTTGTCATTGACAAGGGTTAAGAAGATTAGAGCATCAATTCTGAAAAATGGAAGGTATAGTGCGGGAGCATTAAATTTCATTATTTTTTAGACAGTGATGGAAAGGCTTAACTCTGTATTTTATCCAAATATCGACAGGGTTGTGTTAGAAGGCACTAGTGGTACTAATGGAAGTTTGACTAGAAGCGCCAGGGAAGATTCCTTACAAATCAAGAGCTCGAGTTTGGCTACCTATATATTTGGCTAGTCGAGAAGACAGCCTTAGTCTACTGAGACTTTTAATCTGAATCATTCGACCAATTTTCTATTAGAAGGGTGATGTTACATAAAATAGAGCAACTACATCGTTGTTATAATCTAAGACATTTGGCAGCACTTATCGCTGGTTTGTTTATTTGTTCAGTACTAGTCGCCAGACGTCCCAAAACGTCAGTTGAAAATAGAAAATCACTGTTGAAGAAGTTGGATCAAAGCTAGATCCCTGACTAACTGGCCTTTAAAGGAATTGGAACGAAAGTTATGGACATCCACCACATGGACCTTACGACACAAAAAAAATCTCAAGCCATAAGATTAAAGAACTGTGAAGTTCAATGGCCCATAATTTGCACAGCAAACCGTTGTGCTACACACGATCAAATGTTTTCGAGATATCAAGCGCAATGACTTCACAAGATTTCAGTGACGACATTATTTAAGACACTCGCCCCCGGCGAAAACCATACTGACGATCAGAAAATTAATCTCTTCCAAATATTTCCAAATATTTCATCAGCTTAAGATTGACTCGGTGCTTGTTAAAGTACTAGAGACCAAGGTCTCTAGCACTTTTACAAGCAACGAGACGATAGTGATTGTTCGATTAGTTGCCCTATTCACAACGTTAATAATTTTCGAAATGGAGGAGAAAATATATCGATGACACATATCGATGGAACAAACAATGACTTTAATAAGGATTTACAAGGATTTGTCGAACAAAAACCGGACCGGCTGACTTCCTATAGTGATAAAGTTTGCAGGAACTTAAGCGACCATTATAAAAATTTAATACGATACATCATCTAGCTGGTTGGGCAGATAGAATAAGATTCAGCTCAATTACAGTTAGAAGTCAATTTAGGGCGAGAAAATTCGCCGTTTAGGACTTCAAGGTCCTATTGTTAGAGTCTAAAATATGCCGCAAATTTCATCTAAAATGTATCTCTCAATATTTTCAGCTTTGAACACCGCTCCCATTGCCGCAGGTTTCTAACCACCTTGAATTCAGCATAATTATCAGTGGTCACTTTTTTCTAAATCTTCCGATTTCGATGCGCACGTCAACAAAGCAAAAGTCATTATTGCACTTTGGCATGCATAATGCTTACTTTAGCACGAGTATATAATGACCGTTCAAAAATTGTCCAAGTGAGTGTAATAAATGTGAAATCAAAACACTTATAATGGGCGAAGTCTATTCAAAACTATTAACTATGTGAGCGACCACGTTAACCGCCTCGATGGCGCAGTGGTTAAAGCTGCGTTAGTTTGGTGAGGGAGGTACCGGGTTCGAATCCCGATAAGGGCAAGATGCAAAAAGAGATTTCTCACCATCGATCGTTTGAGCGATGCGATTGGTGATGTGAATGAGCACATCTGAGTCCCCTATTTAGTTTGAAATCCATGGGCCCGTCCCATCGTCATGTCATTACTATAAGCTGACATGGAGCTATTCAGCCGTACATATAGTGGTATTACAATGGATCATCGGCAGTCTAAGTGTACGGTAGCAGCCACCTTACAAAAAAAAAGCTGAGCGAAGGCATTTCCCATGTTTTCTTCGATTAAGTTCCATTCTCGCTGATGTAACAAATTTTGTACATATATAGTACAAAATGCGTGTGAAGTTACTTAGGAAGTGGTCAGCGCAGAGAACGTGTTCTATCGGTCTTCTCGAAAGGGTCTACCGGTCGTCTCGAAAGGGTCGACAGACAGTAAACCAACGGTATTTTGTCTCCCGTCTCCTCTTCTATAGGTAGTGTTACTATGTGCCGTCGCATATACTTACTTACACCTACACCTACCGCCGAAGCGCAGTTGTTAAAGCTGCGGCAGTTGGGGCGAAAAGTATCGGATTCAAATCCCGATAGGGTTCGGCAGCATTTTAACCATCCGATTACGATCGATGTTGTGAATAAACACATCTGTGACCCCCTGTTGAGTTTAGAATTCATGGGCCAACCCATCTTCCATGTCAATACTTTTAGGGCTTTGCATTGTGCAGATAATTCTACGTAAATCGGACCTATAGCCGAATGCCGAGGGACTGTCACAATGAACCAATTAAACCTGAGTGACGTAGGACGCAAAACGAAATGCTCCACATCATTTGTTTACTGTGCGCTTATACTTATTAATGTGTCCTCGCTCCTTTCTCTTTATAGAGGCAAATGTAAAACATTACGTTTTCTTCGACCCAATCCCCCTTATCTGCAGTAATCTAGACCTCTAAAGGCGTATATATGACCGATTCCGGGTCTGCCCTGACATAAGTTGACAGTTCCATGCCAAAACAAAAGCAGAGATTTGCATTTACGCGTCTATTACTATTTTCTACGTCTATGTATCGATAACTCGTTGCCAACGAGTTACTTCAAAACGCAGGGGCTGATTTTGTATTTATATTTGTACGTTGGATGCTCAGACACTACAAACTACTATTTTTCAAAATTGAACTATTTCACTTACGTAATATGCAATAAAATTGTTTTCTGATGCTGCGACAACCTTTCAGATCCATGATTCTTGACAAAACCAGGGTAACTTGGCCAACATGTTCCTTAAAAGGTCTCGTCTTTGTATAGAGTGAATATTGAACGGCTCAAGTCTAATCTTTAAACTGTCCACCTTACATTCGTCATGGCCACCATTTTTTCCGAACCCTCATAATAGCTTGCTCGGCAGTAGCCGACTCTGTCGGCTCTTTTACTCTGTCTCATTAGTTTTCCAACGTTTACAACACAACGTTTTCCTTGATGTTAGGACAGCTTATTCCATCATAGATGGGAAAATTATTACACATTTCGGACAACACATATAAAAATTATAACCCAGTTGGGTAAAGCAGTGAAAGATAACCGAAAAGCAGACAACTTTCTGAAGAAATAGAGGAACAGAACTTGGGCTTTCAGGTCGTCTGTTGATCCTCAAATATAGGAAAAGTGATCCAAAGCAATACAATCTATGGGAAGAGTATGAAGAACAGAAGCACAAGAAGTGTTCAACAGTTTCTTCTACTTCTTCACAACACTGTTCGCAGTTTGCTATATATTCCGAATTTTCATTCGAAACATGTGATTATTAAGAAATGCTCCTTGAGAATGCTCAGCAAGAACCTTAAAGTGCGTCTATCATAATTTAAGAAGGACTGTCTTCTTTGCTGAAGATTTTGGATACTCAACAAGAGATGGGATTAGCCCATCTCTTTTAATGTAGATCACCAAAGTGATAATCGATATCTCTTTTAAGAGAGAATGACGTCTCTCTTAAAGCGGGCTCAGGTCCCACAAAAGTTGAAGCCGCATATTTTTGTCCTTTGATACCCATGTGAGTGAGTATTCAGTGAAGTCAAACTTTATTCAGACTGCCTATAGCCGATTTAACGCAAATATCGTCTCCAAAACAAGTTTTGTTGAAACAATATTGGACCCAATCGCCTTTAGAGCAACCTGGCTATCAGTTAGGATGCAGATACAACGATCTCTGTAATTCATTTCCGTTGCAAAGAATACTGCTTATAAAATTGCAGCAATTTCCGACTGATAGACAGTATAGTGTATAGTTGACGTCAGAGTTTCGTATCTATAACCCGACACCAGCTAAATTACAGCTTACTAATCCGTCAGTAAAGATCATCATATCGTCACCGGAGGAGTAGGATGGGCTGTTATAGTGCCATGTGTGATTTTCGGTAAAAATTCCAAAATAATATTCCGAAGACGTGCTGCGTTACCATATTGGCCGAGGGCACGTGGACAGTTGTGTGCCGGCTCACGTCACTCCATCTTTGACAGTGCACAAAAGTACTAGGAACATTGTCTTTAAAACTTTTACGTCACGATGGGACGTACAAATGATGGAGCAACTAATTGCTGTGTGATCATTCACCGGTAACAGTAATGTGGTACTCAATGATCAAAGTAGGAGCTCCGAAGCATCATACAAACATGCCAGTCGAACAAAGTTGTTCTTTAGATATTCCGCTTAGCTCACCATCTAATTTTTTATAAGGCTGCAGGGATGTTGGAGGAGTCAGCAGAAAAGACCCGTCATTATTGTAAGTTTTGAACGATCCGAGCCTGCCCTTTTGAAATCAACACATGGTCAATTTTAATAAGGAAACAAGAACTTTAGGACACGTGGTTTTCTCTTTTAGACCATCGAATTTCTTTGACAGCCTCGAGTTCCAGCCCATAATCGTTCATGCATGTTTTTTATTCAGCCCGGTGATCCAACTAAATTTAGTTCCGGTTACTATGGTGGTATTCTATAGGTCTTATGAGTCGTGTGAAATATTTACACAACATGGACACCCACAGGGCTACCATGTATCGAATATCATATCAATATCAACACAAAGCTTTCCATAAGATCCTGAATAGCAGTTAACCTTGACCTTAAAGACAATGCAGTTATCAGGCTGGTAGCAAGATCAGAAAATGTTATTGCTGATATGGTCTTGATGTCCTCCCTGATTTATATGGAAATTATCATCGTAGTTTTGTAATGACCAGGTAGGTTGCATACTGATACGATTTCATTTCTTCCAGTATCCTACACTTATTACATAAGTCAATTTCGACCATCGACTGGTAAGAAGTCATTTAATGTACGACTCGAAGCTGCGTTAGGGATGGCATGAACCGCGAAACAGTTTCTGTACACAGTAAAAGTTATTAATGATACGTGGATTTACTTACCATTTGATTCGGCAACCTTCAAATGCGGACTATTTGAACTCTCCCGCGAACTATTTTTATCGGGCGATAAACTTCGATGCCTCGACAAAAATTCCGTATTACTGTTGCGACTGTACCTTGTACTACAGTTAATAGTCTGTTGGCTCAACATTTCATCAGACTGATTATTTACATTGTTACTATTATCATCTACACTATTACTACTGTTACAGTTATTCATGTTCTTATTATTATTATCACTATTGCCATTATCACTATTATTCTTGTTACTATTACGATTACAGTTGATATTATTGTTGTTGGTTAGTTTGGCTGCTATTTTGGGCATGTCGACACGATCAACGTTATCATAACCATACCAGCCGAGTAGTTCATTCATTGCAGTCTCAGCGAAATCCTGAAAATTGAAAAAAAATTGACATTTAATTTTATGATCATTTGACATTTACAAATATGACATTTAAAAAAATGTATTCATGTACAGGGTGTTCGCTGTTTTTAATCGACAAAACAGATGATTTTGTGGTGGAAACAAATCTCTCGATAGTACGATTGTAGCTCATATAATATGAAAAGTTGAGGTAGAAAGTTAACCTGGTGTCGTTTTTCAGACCTACTTAATGTTTCACAATTTGTAATTGAACACCCTCAAATACAGACGCAGTATTATTCATTGGTCATTCAATGAATTGGGATGGGGAACTGAAGCTATGCCCAAAGAATGAAAAGTGGCCACCTTATGCCCAGTCGTCAGTCACGTTCTGTATGCTGATCCGAATGATATATAGCGATCTTTAAAGAGCTTCTAGAATCTTTAAATTGTATATATAAAGAAGAGATGCAATCAAGTTGTTGACACGGTACAGGCAAACAATGTCATGTAAAAACCTACATATAGTGTTACAGTAACTCTCTTCGGCAACAGTAATCGTTACCCCCAGGTCAGCGCCCACATTTTCCCCACAGTGACTGATGAAGAATTTGATCCTATTGAATTGAAATTGGATTCATCACTGATAATTTGCATAAGCATATCTTATTGGCATAGAATAATGGAACTGTGGGAGTAACTACTGTGTCAACTGAATCTATAATGGAATTAAAGGCAAATCTTTAAGTCTAATCTCCCATAAACTGCTGTACTTTAAACTTCTATATTTTTTTGAACATTTTTTAGAACACGTTTTCAGTTAATCCTCGTAGATGTTTTTCTCCTAAATCGTTCCTTTGAACTAAAACAGCGTCAAGTCTAGTAAAATTTGCGTCGGACTGAATAAAGAAATGTAGAACATCAGACTTTTCTAGGAATTAGGTAATGTAGAAACTAAAGAAGAATAATACTGAATAAGCATTATATACCCGTAATGTCTAGGAACATTTTACGGCGTTGTGAAAGCCGACCACACGTAGAAATACGTATGACTCTGTCTAGATTTGGTCTGAGTCCTTTTTCTCTCTAATAGATGTTAAAAGAATTACAGCCACAAAGTTATAGAGCTGAAAATGGTAAAGTGCCCTACTAGGGGGTACAATTATGTCTAGATGGTTCTATCCAAGTACTATAAAACATCTCGCGATCTACACTAGTATATTCATGGACACTAGGAAACAAGTGTTACTTAACTCACACTTTCTTGAGCATCTTTTAAATAAACCGAATAAAACTCGTTGTATTTCGATATTATTACTTCAGGATGCATCCTTAAACATCTAATTAACCATTCACCTTTTCCCTCTTAGAAAACTCCAAGCATTCCTCGGTATGTTTATCCTAAAACCGCTATGAGATGGCGTAGTTCCGGTATTAAGCTGTTGGAACACTTTTTTATTTTTGTTGGGTGGCTGCTACCGCACACTAAGACCGGCGATAGTCTGTTGTGATACCACTATATAGGTCCGATTTACAGATATATACGGCTATAGGTCCGATTTACGTAGAACCATCTGCGCATTACATAGCTCCATGTCAGCCTATAGTATTGAAATGGACGATGGGACGGCCCATGGATTCTTAACTCAACAGGGCATCCAGATGTGTTCATTCCCATCACCGATCGATAGTTAAAAATCCCTTTTTGCATCCTGCCCCTATCGAGATTTGAACCCGGTACCTCCTGCTCCATTTGCCGCAGCTTTAACCACTGCGCCTCTTGGGACATTAAAGGTGACCTAAATTCTAATAGCTGCATTTGTTGTTCAATGTAGATAACAAATTTAAAGCTCTAACGTGTGTTTGCCATTCTGCAGACTTAAGGAGAAATACCTTAGTGAAACCATTATCGCCGAATAGAATAAAATTGGTAACTGCAATGACGGCGTAATCGATATCGTAACTCCGTTCGTTTTGTTATTATAAGTCACGTGTGCATTTATAAATGTTTATCCCTTGAACCGAGGCGGTTATGGGTTGTAACTGGAATTTTTGTAATCCAATAAAATTAAGGCTGTCTTTTTCTATAAAGAACTTAAAATAACCATAAAAATCTGACCTCTTTCCTACTTTAAAACTTTGATTTAGCACGGCTGCTAGAGAGACGCTTACGATTATTGAAATAATTTTTAGTGTTCAAAAAATTATTACTGCACAAACTGACGACCTTGATTATGGCATATGAGAAATGGTGGTTTTGCTGATACTTAGATTTTTTGTTCAAAAAAGAGTCGTAGATCACCACATCCCAGACGAAATATATTCAAGAGTATATCACAAACTGGATATCGACGATTCTGACAATTTATGAACTTGCCAGTTGGTTTTGTTTTGATAGAAGCTATAAGATTCAACATATAGCTGTAGATTCAAACATGGCTGTAGGTTCAATTAGTGCAATATTAACTCTGCGCTATACGCCAAACTCTATGCTTATGTATTTCGATAAGTTCCGCATCACTTAGGATTTTAGTGGTAAGTTTGTCATTTTTATGTAAGAATCAGGTCGCCAATCTCGAAGCCGGGGTACCATTTGGTTTTTAAAATCGAGCCATTATGATTGATGTCGCTCTAAAATGGGTTAATAATACTCTCTGTAACTCATGGAATGACCGAGATTGCAATGCATCACAATGCCAATATAAATTTTAGAGTTTTCAACGAATTTGTGAAATGGATATGGACATATGTACGTGATAGAAGCCATCTTCGTACTCAGCCGTCAAGGTCCAACTCTCACATCCATACATGAAAGCAAGTCTAATCAGCACTCTGTGTACGTACAACCCGGTTGACAGTGGCAAAGTGAACCTTGATATCCTCTCCCACACTATAATCGTGAGTAATGAGAGTAGCAAGATACTTGAATCTCATCACTCCTTTAAACGTGCGGTTATCACTACTCAAATCACTTTTTTCACTCCATTATCCATTTAATCCAGATGTACGAATTGGTTTGGTATTTCTCAATATTCAAGCGCATACCATAGACTTGTTTGAAATCTAGGAATACCTGGAATACATTACTAGATGTTTCAAAGTACTTGGAAGGAACCATCCGTCGTGAAAACATGATCAGTAACTGACCGATTTGGACGGAATCCCCATGGTAGTTACCGATAATTTCCTCCGCCAAAGGACTTATTCTTCCCTAGATGATTTTCGCATTTTAAGCGATCACCCTTTTGAATATTGAGCATAAAGTGGCCACTTTTCATTCTTCGGCCGGATTTTTATTGCGCCATACCAATCAAATAATGTCAAACAGACAGTTCCACAAAGTTATTCCTCTGAATTCCAAGAGCTCTGAATTAATGCAATCAACTACTGGTGAACAATTTTCCTTTTTAATCTCTGTATGGCCATGGTGAATTTCTCATAGGATGGATTCTCATAGGTGAATTCCTCAATAATCATCTCGGTGGTTTGTATTGGAGGGTACTTAAATACAGCTTGTGATACTTATGGAACAATAAGTAAGGCTGAATGTCCACGCCATGTATCGAGTTCCGCATCGACGTTTCCATCCTGGTCCCGTATGACAGTTAACAAAGATCTTAAGGTATAGTTTTTGTACTCTTAAGACCCTAGTCTTCCACCATTCTTGCATCTTCTGTCTCCAAATGCGTTTAGCTGTCCTCCAAGAACTGCTTTGTTTTTTCTTGCAATTGTAAACCGAGTCTGCACTTCATTATGGACTATATTTCGTTGCAAGACGACACTCATGATCAAATCAATTATTTTTGAGCCTAGTTTTCACTAAACCAAAAACTTGCTGGGCAGCATTGACAACCGTGATTTTTAACACTTCCCAAACACTGTTCACTTCATCAGGCTGATTATTAGATCGCAAAATGCTAATACTGACAATTGATCTTGATATTTTCGTTGCTTTTCTTCATTTATCAGACCTTAACAGGAGAATCGCGTTTTATATTCGCCTATCCTCCCTGACTTGTATGAAAATTTCCATCGTAGCTTTGTAGCGACCAGATAATGGAATCTTGATGACGACCGATAAGATCTCACGTCTTAGACAACCCGAGCCCGGTCTTTTGAAATCAACACATTTGGCTTCGGGATGTTTTACGTGGATGTATTATCTTGGGGTTGTCTTACATCAGTGACCGCATGTACTTAGATTATTGACAGGTTGGCTATAATTTCATGTGCAAGTGAAGCTTACACATTCGATTGCCTGAGTGTTCAGTACAGCCTTTTTTAACTGTGGCCCAATGACAAATCCAACTCCAAGGTTTTCCGAGGTCATCTCCACTTGTAGCAATATATAGCCTTGGGACACATGGTATCTACTTTTAGGAACAGTTCATTCCTTCCAGTTTCTCTAAGCCAAAAAAATTTAACAATCCTTGGCACAATCACAACTGCAGGAAAGCAACCGCTCTTAAAGAAGCCTGTCACCGCAAGTATCTCCAAAACCCGTCAGCTGAACATCTATCCGAATTCTTGGTGGCTAGAAACCTAGCAACACGAATGATATCCAAGGCTAAACTAGTATACGAAAAGAAGGTTAGAGCAAAGTTGCGGCAGATTTTAGATACCACCAAAAGCAATCGAATGTTTTGGTCATTTGCTCGTAAAGTCGAAACTTTTTGGAAAGTTGAAATCGTCTATACCGCCTCTCAAAAATCGAAACAGAATTTTTTCCACTGCCCATGAAAAGGCTAATCTGTTCGATCGAAAATTTGCTGCTACCTCCAACTTAGCAAATTTGCTGCTACCTGTTATCTCGCAAGTCAGCTCATCGATGCGCCGCATTAGATTCCGACCTAGATTTGTCGCCACAGTTCTTGCAAACCTTAACCCCAACAAGTCAACCGGTCCGGATAGTATTCCCCTAATTGTACTCAAATAATGTTGTAAATCATTGTCAAAGTCACTTTCATGTTTGATCCACCGATTTTTGGAAGATCACTACCTAATTTCAGATCGTCAGTATTGTTTTCGCCGAGGACGCTCAGCCGGAGACTTAATTAACGTCATCACTGAAAAATGGAACAGGTATATCCATCAATCTGGTGAATCACAAGTCATTGCGCTTGATACATCGAAAGCATTTCATTGCGTGTGGCACAAGGGTTTACTGTGCAACCTAAGTGCATTTGGCCTTCACGGTTCTTTAATTCTAAGGGTTGAGGATTTTCTTTTTTGTCGTAAAATCCAAGTGGTGGTGGATGGCACAACTTCCATTCCACATTCTTTAATCGCTGGTGTCCCTCAAGGATCCGTCCTTTCTCCAACTCTTTTTCTAATTTTCATCGATGATCTTCTATCATCAACGATCCAATATATTCTTATGCTGATGACAGCTCACTCTCTTCCTCATACTGCTTACCTTCTTCTTAATCACGAAACGATGTTCTCGCAGAATGAATTGCTATGAAGGATCGCCTTAAGCGTGATCTCATTACAATTCTGGAATGGGTTGAAGCCAACAGGGTTGAATTCAATCCCAACAAATTTCAATCCTGCGTTTTTTCTGGCCGAAATGATGGCTATTCGCCATCTTTTCTGATTGTCGAATCCAGTTTGACTACATCTGACTCATTTTCGATTCTCGGCCTGACTTTAACAAGGAAAATGTCCTGGAAAGAACAAATAAACAAAGCAGCGATTAGAGCAGCTAGATGTCTTGGATGCTGGAGCACCAAATACACATCTGGCTGCATTCGAGCGTGTAGAATGATCGCGGATGTAAATGTATCTTCTATAATCTCGATTCTCTTTCCCACAGGCGGAATGTGGGAGCTTTATGTGTGTTCTACAAATACTTTCATGGTCATTGCTCATCGGAGCTTTTACGAACTTATGCCTGGTTTATGAAGACCCACGCGCAACTTAAGAAGACATTTACACAGATATAATCTAGAAATTAAATTCGCCATGACCAACAGGTTCCAGAACTCGTTTTTTGTTCGGAGTGCGCGAATGTGGAATGAGCTGAATTGTGGAGCGTTTCCCTTGGCGTATAATTTACAGACATTTAAACTTAAAATCAAAAGTATGAAACTTGAAGACTAAAACCCTAATTCCTTGAGTCCTTTCCAACCTACATCCTTCCTTATTCCTTCCCATCCTTATTATTAGTAGTGCTCTGTGTTTGTTGCGCAATAACAATCATATTAAGGATAACTATACTATCCTAAGTGCTACATAATATTTTTAAAAAAAAAGGCCACCGACTTTATTGGAGCGCTACGAGTTCCAGTGACTGCATGTTCCATATTTCGATCCTTAATCTCGTTTCATTGTTATTTTGGCGGTATCCCATTTTTTTTTTGGTTTGTTGACATATTTAACATTTGATTGTATTACGGATGTGGGTTGCCCCTACCGCAAGCTGTGATACTATGGTGGTATTCTATGGGTTTTATGTTTCGTTCGAAATATCTACGAAATGTGGATGCCCCCACCCACAGGACTTAATGTTAATTAGTATTCATTAACATTAGGTCCTGCACAAATATCGTATGAGCATGACAGTTGTCGCGCATGAATCCCGATAAGAATCCCAATTGGGAAAAGTACCTCCATAGTTGGATCACTCTTTACATAGTGTTAGAGGGTTCTTCCCGGGATTTCTCGCCCGGGAATTCCCGGGAATTTTCGATGTTTTACATTTCCCGGTTTGTGGGAAAATTAAAATTATTTCCCGGGAAAAATTAAATTTGATTGAATACGATTTAGTCGAGTTGTAATTTTTGTGATATTCGCTCGTACGTCGTATCGAGCCTTTGTTCGGTCACTTCACAATTTGATTTTCTTACTGACAAATCCGTGTTTATTGTTGATCTCCTCTTTCAGGTTGTCCACACATACTTGTCCACATTAAGCCAATGATTTAAACGAAACGCTCCAAATTTGAGATCGCCTGGCAGTCTTAAATTGTTGCCGAAAAGTATTGTCGCTGGTGTTACTCCTGTTGTGTTATGCACCGCAGATCGATAGGCCATTAAGTACAATGGAATACATTCATTCCAACTCCGCTGGTTTTTACCAACTGTTTTGGCTATATAAACTCTTCCAATGTGGCATTGAAACGCTCCACCATGCCATCAGATTGTGTGTGGAAAGGTGTGGTGCGCGTTTTATTAATTCCCAGTAGTTTTATTAATTCCCAGCACATCTCCTGGAAGACAACCGATTCAACATTCCGCCCTTGGTCGAAATGCAGTTCCATGGGTACCCCATAACGGCTTATCCAATTGTATACCACTGCATTTGCGATTGTGGTTGTTTCTTGATTTGCAATAGGGTATACCTTTGGCCATTTACTGCAGTAGCCGATAACTACCAACACATACTTGTGGCCCCTTTCACTGGTTGGAAATGGTCCTGCAACATCTATGGCAATCCTCTTAAATATGGTGCTCCAACATTATATTGTTGCATCGCTCCACGGCTCTTCTTTGCAGGTCCTTTCACTGCCATACATCGTGGTCACAATTTTGACACCATTCAGCCACTGCTTGTCTACAACCTGTCCAGTACTCTCAAGTTTTGTTCATCCTTAGGTGGCCTCCGCTTGCCCCTCCGTGGTATTCCTCCAATATTTCTGCCAACCTGATCCTCGGTACTACCACCAACGATTGCTTTGTCGTGCCATCGGAGCTCTCCCATGTTCACTTTAGGCATCCGTCTTCCATAATTAAACTATCCCATTGGGCCCAATAAGCCTTGTTAGTTGGGCCTTTATCCGAAATATCACTCCATGTGGATGACGTTATTCCTCCATGAATTTGGCAATGACTGCCAAAAATCTGGATCGTTACGTTGCTCTTTGTAGATAACATCCTTGGTCCATTCATCAGCAGGCAACACCTTCGTTAGTCCGATGTCGACGATGTTTTCCTTGTTTTGAAGTGTGTAGCTTTTATGTAATTTTTGAATGTGTGTTGTACTTCGGGTTGTTGCTTGTTCTTGTAATCCACTAGGATTGGTTTCATTTTGATGATGACGTCATTGAATGACTGAGTGATCGAAAAGATCAAATCCATCTCATCAGGCATATGCTACCGGACTTGATTTTTATACTGTGCGATTCGTAAATATACGTTCAGTTGTGACGCGACAGTACTAGTGAATTACAAGAACTTAACTCGAAATATCGATTTAATTAATTGCGTGTGGCGTGAGCTAATTTGTGAGTTGCTCTGGACGCCACATTACTCCCCCGAAAGTGAATTCCCCCTCCGTTTTGATTATGATGATCTATGCCGTAATGCGTTGGGGTGCCTGCTTTCGCCCGCTTAGTGATTAGGCTTGTTCCGACATGAAACGAACTTCCTGGATATATCTGTGCCTTGAGAGCGCGAAACGAACCACCACGTATTGAGAGAGAAGGCAGAAATTCCATTGTGGGAAGTTAAATTTTGCCGTTAGGACAGGAGGATATCGGGCGGCTGTGTATTGTTCTTGTAATTGCTTGTTCTTGTAATCCACTAGGCCGGTTTCAATAGTTTTCTACCCGTCAATTGTGTTTACAATCCACTCGACATGGTCGCCTTGACAATGCATCCGCATTTCCATGAGCGCTTTTCTTCCGATGTCGAATTTCGTAGACAAAACTACCCAATCGCTCAATCCATCGTGCTCCTTCGGGATTTTTAAACTGCAGTAGCCATGTCAAGGCACTATGATCCGTTCTTAGCAGAAATGATTATATAATAGAGGTATTTTCGGAAATGTTCTTCACATTTCACTATGGCCAAAAAATTCTCTCTTTGTTACACAAGTTGCGTTCTGGCTTTGATAATATCTTGGAATAATATGCGATGACACGTTCCTGTCCATTGATTTCTTGTGACAACACTCATCCTAAGCCATAATGGCTTGCATCCGTGTCCAGAAATAAACGTTTTTTCGGATCCGGATACGAAAGCAATGGTGCTGTACATAATCGCTGCTTCAGTTCGTTGAAAGCTTCCTCGTGTTCATCACTCCATTGGAACGGCTTGTTATTCTGTGTCAGCTCGTCAGATCGTCGATAGTATGTGCCTAGTCCGATGAAACTCTTTAGTTGATGTAAGTTTTTATATTTGTTTGAGAAATAAAATTTTCCAGTTCCCGTGAATTCCCAATTTCCGTGAAAAAAATTCCCGTTTCTCGGAAACAAAAAAAAGTTGGGAATTGATACCCTCTACATAGTGTACACCACTACATAGTACCCATTCAATGATGACTACCAAGTTTAGCGCCTATCTCGAACGACACGATATATATAGCAAAAGGTTGAGACATCGCATCGATAATACCAGCCCAGAGTATTAAATGAATTAATCGACTGCCACATGATTTGGAACGACAAAACTGTGTCTGACACTAACCAAGACCATGTGTGCGTGTCAAATTTTAAATTTATAATGTTGAATTTAATGTTCTATATGGCTATCTATAATGTTGGTTATGTCTTGCTCATGATTTCGATATGATAATGGTGATGCTGATGCTTGTAACGTGATATTATTATGATAAATTTGATATTTCGTTTTTGTGTTCTGTAATATTTTTGTGTAGGAACACGTTTCATGATGAAATTCTATTTTTTATCGTCTTACATCTTTGCAGTATATATGTATATGTATGTATAATAAACTTGTGATGATGAAATATAATCACAGGCAAGGACTCGAATATCGAGTAATTTATCACCGTGATTTCAGTCTCTAGTCACAACATTTCAAAAGATGCTGTGCCAGCAAGAATATATATATATAATTTTAATAGTTAAGATTCGATTAATGTGTGTGTGTGTGCCATATGTACATTGTAACATGGTAACAGATGACGAAAATCGCATCAGCGGCACTCTGGGAATGCAATAACATACATATCTTGATCCATTTCGAACATATCAACACCGAACCAAATTATGTTCATTAATACAAACAAAATTATGCTTAATGACAGAATATATGTGTATGTATATGTTGGATATGTTTTATGTATATACATAAGTAACCGAATATTTAAGAATAAGTAATACATATATTTGGATATTGGGAATGAGTGGGTAGGCAGTTGAAATATTATCCGCCAGACTTTATAGTATTTTTAGATAACGAAAATAATAATAAAAAAAAAAGTTATATGTAAGACAAATATAATCCACAATTTGTCCCTACTTTTGTATATAAACACAGAATGATATACGCGAGCGATAATATTACATTTTAATTACAAATTTTGAGTTTACAATATACATAGTTGGTGCGGCTGCGAAAAATCGTGAAACGTTCGATAAGATGACAAAAACTATATACAAAGGTTCGTATTTGTACTTGTACTAAAAACTACATAAATCTTGGTCGCACCGTTCCTCACCAATCAACCCAAATGGTCTAAATATGTTGTGCAATGCTGCGGCGGTCGAATGGCAGTGAACGACAAGGCGACAGTAGTTTTACTAGTATGTCAAGCTTGGATCAGTGCAAATTTAGGTGGTCGAGAAATAACACGATCTGGAAACTCTACTTGCGAAATTGCGATTGTTTCGTTGCTTTTGTGACACGTAGTGTCGACTTGTTGAAAAAAAAAACGTCGTCTACATCAATATCATAACAAAAACCTCACTAAACAGTGACACGGATGGAGAGGCTTTTCAACAATTATTCTTGGATTTTCTGAGCCCTGAATCCGACAGTTTTGCTTTTTAACGAAACCTCCGAGGTGAAAATGGGTCTCATCATACGACTTTTATGGTGATCGACCGGCTTGAGTTTTAAGAGCCTCAAGACCTTAATTTTACAGGTTATGGCTGCAATTTTTTTCCACCATTTACACTATTCACGGCCGAAGAGGTACTTCACGCATAATTTTCACCTTTTTGGTAGCTTTTACTTGTCAAATGTCAAAAGATGACAGCTCCAAAATTACAATCAAATAACTAAATTTACCCATGACAGAATGGCTTTATACAAAACATGATTTCCAAAACCGAACACTAGAAGAAATAACCGGTAAAGTCAAATATCGACCCCTTAAGCTATGGTATACCCGGACACGAATTGAAAATTGGAAGATTAGCACTCTAACAGAAGCAACCAAGCTACCACACGTTTCCATAAGAACAACATCGAGATATTGAATCTCAGTGAAGTAAGATGTAAAAATAGTGGAAGAAAAGTACTCCAGTCTTTTCGACAAACACAATGGAGGCGGTAGGCAAATATTTTAACAACAGTTAAAACTTTAAAGAAAGCAAAGCACTACTCCGCCAATCAGTAGCATACAATAATTAGACGACATATAACGAACATACAGAGTGTGGCAAAATTCCCGCTACCATCGGGAACGACGCTTTCAGCGAGAACCCAGTTTTTATCACCTGCATACAACGCATTTCTGGATAAATATCTCAGATTTGATCACATGGAAGAGTGCCAGCAACCGGCACTAGCTAATGACAGTTATTACCTGCCACACCACGGAGTATTAAAGGCCGACAGCACAAGCCGAGTTGTGTTCGACGGCTCAACAAAAAGCACGTCAGGGAACTCGTTAAACGAAACATTACTGGTTGGTCCTGCCATGCAAAATAGTTTTTGTATATAATTTTCTTCTTATGTTCCGAGCGCATAAATTTGAATTGATGAAGATGTACCGTCAAATCTGAATTCACAAGGAAGATCGTAAATACCAATAAATCCTTTGGCGATCAAATCCCGACGAAGCGATCCGCCACTATAAATTGAAACCCGTCGCCTACGGTTTATCATCATCACCGTATCTGCAGCTCGGGTTTTGCAGCAACTATCACTTGACAACAAATCAAGGTTTCCAAGATCTTCAGATGCTATTGCGAAGAATATGTATATCGATGACCTTATGACGGGTGGCAATGCAAAATTTTTCCCGATAACGCTTCCAACTTTAAAGGGACAAAAAACCAAGTACGCGAACTAAACGAATTCTTTCAACTAAACATACATTTAATGTCTTCGTTTATTTTTAGAGAATTTAAAATCAACTGACATTAAATCCCACCATATTCCCCTCACTTTGGAGGACTGTGAAAGGCGGCAGTCAAAACAACGAAACCCCACTTTATCGAGTCATTAGCGAGCACACCTTAACCTATGAAGAACTCCACACACTTCTGAATCAAATTGCGGGCATGCTCAATGACCAATGTGTCAATTGGCAGCAGATCAACTGGATATATTGACACCATCCCATTTTTGATTGAGCATCAATCAACTATAATGCCCGAACCGGAATTAACTAATACTTCAATCAGCCGTTTATCTCGATGGCAGCTAGATACAAAAGCTCACACAGCATTTTTGGAAAAGATGGTACTACGAGTACTTAACTTCGCTTCAGTTTGGATTCAAGTGGCCGACTAAACAACCTAACCTGAGTATCTATCACCAATCAATACACCGTAGGCCGAATAGTAAACCTTCATCCTGGAAATGATGGATTAATTCGAGTGGCTACCATTAAAACTGCAGGTGGAAATTTTTTTCAACCCACAAATTAGCCTTACTTCCAGTTGAACCTTACGAAGTTCAAGGCGGCCGGGCTGTTCAGAAAATCCGGAATAAAAATTAATCAGCAATGTTCTTCGAAATTCCGTTCCCCACTAACCAATTAACAAGTTCAACATTGCTCTGGTGGTATATGTCGATGGCATTAATGGAAATATATATCAACTGTCACCAGTGACGTCTACCAGATAGTAGCCATATCATTTAGGCATAGAATTTTATATTTGGTTGACTTACGTGTTAAACGAGTTTGGTCATTTCAAAATAACCGTTCGACTCGAACATATTAAACTCTAATCATATATGCCATGTCCGTTGAAAATCTCTGTAAGTTGGACAATCTTCGATACAGCAGACCCCTTCTCAAAAAATATATTCATATTTAGTCAAGTGTAAATTTTTTTTAACAAATAAAATTTTTTTACCGACTGTATTTTTTTTACCAATCTATTTAAACATTTTTGTTTTTGTTGAAAACTTCACAACCATAGTGAAATGAAATCACATTTAGGCGATATAATTTATTTATTCATATTCCAATCATAACGAAAAAAATGTAGTCCAAATAAATTTTTATGAAAACCAAACCTACTTATCTTTTCATTGAACAAGGTTAAAAAGGTAGCGGGACTTTTGCCCCACACTGTATAACGAAAGATGAATTCAACGAGCAGCTGATCTCACGTACTAGTTAACAAGATATTGCTAACGTTCCTAGAAGATGTCAGGACAATTAGTGGAGCAAAAATAAATACAAATAATCGAGCTGCTACCAGAAGTTCAGCTCCTAGGACAGTATACTAAGAATCAATGAATTGCTGATGAAACGTGGAAGAAAAAACCAGGAACGTCGCAAAGTAGAAATAGGCACACACAATACTATAATATTTTGTAAGAAAGGTCCCTGGAAAATTCCTAAACATTCCTCCACACATTAACAACAACTAATATATTGAAAGAATACTTCAACGACAGCTGAATACGCGAACCGGATTACGAGCATCCAGATGGCAAATATATCGAAACATTCAACACCCATTCACCAACAGAGAGGGCGGTAGAAAAATAATGAGACCGCTACAAGAACTCAAGAGGTAGCTCACTACTCCACAGCACAATAAAAGTATTATAAATGACAATCCTTGAGATTCGAATGGCATTCAATGGGGAACACTAAAACAACTCAATGATCTGGACGACGCAGATTGCATTTGTAACACAAAAACATGCCGACTTGCAGCAGAAATGAAAAGCTGTTAGACAAATTCAAAGGGAGTTGGCCCCTTTATTCCCGCATCACTAAAACCAAAATTGTGAGACTAACCACGAACAATAGTACGCAAATTACCATCAATAATATACGTCAATCGTAGCGGAGTGAAAGAGATTTTTGATCCACTGGAACAGTGTTCAGCTTCAATTGGTCTCAAAATCAACGATTCCAAAACCAAATAGTGGTAAAACCACACTTTTGAAGGAGTAATGAGATTCAAGTATTTTGGATCTTTCATTACTCACAATAAAAGTGTGGGAGAGGATATCAGGGTTCGCCTTGCCGCTGGTAATCGAGCTTTATGTCCTCTACGTCCACTTCTGAAATCAAAATATCTTGCAAATGCGGATAAGCTGAAACTGTACATCAGAGTGTTGATCACACCCGTTGTCATGTATGGATGTGAGAGTTGGACCTTGACGAATGAGTACGATGATGGTTTCTAACATTCGAGAGAATAATCAACGCGATGTTGATGGCATATACCGAGTTCGGTTTAACCACGAGATCAGGAATTTAATGCAAATTACAATCAAAGGACAGCGAGTACGCTGGCTCGATCACGTTCTGCGTGCTGATGCAAATCAAATGATCCAACGATCTTTAAAGGGAGAGCCGCCTTTTGGTAGACGAAGAGGTCGCTGTCGGCGACGATGGCTCCACGGCGTAGAAAGGCGATCTGGCATCTTCTGGTTGCTTGCAACCGTATGAAGATCAAGCTCGTGAACGAAACTGATGGAGTCAACTTGTTGACACGATACGACCCAACAATGGCCTGTAATGGCAATGGTGTCAAATATGGATCACATAAAAACTGCAAGTGTTTGTAAACAAATGCCTGCGAAAAGTTTTGGCTAGCAAACCAAAAAGTCATTGAAACCAAAATCAGAAAGTGCGAGATGAAATAGATCGGTCACACGCTGAGAAAGAAATATCAGTGGAATGGAATCCAGATGGAAAGGGGAAACTCGGAAGGTCAACAATGACTTGGAACGAGACGATGCTAGCAGTAGCCAAAAACTCGATAAAACATGGGGCGAGCTAAAAACAATAGCCCCAAAAGTATCAAATAGTTCAGTTCAAATAAAAATAAAATTCTTATCGCAACGGTGAAGAATGTTGTCGATGTTCGTTCTACTGGTTGGAATATAGAAAAGTAGTAGAGGAATGATGCTTCAAATGTCACCAATATATGTTGTTAAAAAGAAACCGTTTACATCTTAAAAGTCAACATCATAATATTTAGGTGGTATCGAAGAAGAATCAATCAGTCAAACGACAGCTGGGTGTAAGATAACTTCAGAAGTTTCCAGTTAGTGATTAAAAAGGATACCAACAGTAGTAGAACCTAGGTAAGAAATGCACTCCAAAGGGCTACCTATCTACAAGAGGTTTATATATTGTAAAACAACGATCACAGCTATGAGAGTTAACTTAAAAGTCAGGAATATCGTTGACATAATTATGGTAGTAAATTACGATTCGCCAAATGGTTCAATATTTAAAAACGAAAAATACAGGATTAATGACGAATTCATAAAAAAACAAATACAACAAACCACGATACGAAAACATGAAATGTTCGAGAAATCTAGACAAACATAAACTCCTGTAGGTCTACATCGAAGGAACTACAAAAAAGAAGTCGTACATCAAAGCTGCTTTCCAATCGACCAACCGATAGTATCCGCTAGTGAACCGCTAGTAGTTCGTTGCGTATCTTTGCTTAGTAATCCATAGTAAATTTAGCAAAGACATGCAACGAATTACTAGCGGTTCACTAGCGGTTGGTCGATTGGAAAGCAGCTAATAATCGCTTTCTAGTCGACGAACCACTCGTAATTGTGCTACTTGAAAATTGTGCTAAATTAGTCGCTTTCAAATCGACCAACCGCTAGTACGGTTCTTATCTTTGCTAAATTTACTATGGATTAAGCAAAAATATATTTTTTGTCGCTCTCGTGGCAGAGAAGGTAGCGTACTTGCTCTGTCATTCGGGGGTCTCGGGTTCGATTCCCGGGGTAGTGACGATTCATCAATCACGATTGGGTGTTTTTAATCTGTATGTGTATGTGGGTTGAACCGTAGGCCTCTAGTGGCATTTTGAGTTCTGGAATTATTTCCGCCTTCTTTTAATTATTTTTACTTTCTAAGCAAAAATAAAAACCGAACTACTCCTAGCGCTGGGTCAATTGAAAATTATTAACTATTCTCAACTGCTATTGCTATTGTATTTAGCAGCAGTTACGCATAATTTCTCCACTACGTGGCTAAGTATTAAGCAGCTTTGCTTTTTCTGTCAAAAATAAAAATTTTATTTCATTTGTATTGTTTTGACCCACAGAATTTAACCTCTATTTTCCAGCGTTCCCACTAACCATAGCAAGGACGAAAACCTTTCTACTTTCAGTAGACTAGCAGGTACTAGCGGTTGGCCGACTAGAAAGAGTTAAATTACAATGTGGAGAGTTGCACTTTAAAAAATAGCTCAGTTTAGAATTTTAGCTCGTGATAAGTAATAAATATTTTTTACCGCCCAGGTGGCTCAGTGGTTAAAGCTGTGGCAGTTGGAGCGGGAGGTACCGGGTTCGAATCCCGATAGGGGCAGGATGCAAAAGGGATTTTTCACCATCTGATTACGATCGGTGGTGTTAATGAACACATCTATGAACCCCTGTTGGAGTGCAGAACTCATGGGCCAACCCATCTTCCATGTCAGTACTATAGGCTGGCGTGGAGCTATGCAATGCGCAGATGGTTCTACGAAAATCGGACCTATAGCCGTACGTCCTCGATTTGGCCGTTAAGGCGTAAAGTAGGACGTAAATAAGCGAACCGCGAAAGAGCTGGGAGAGCCTTGAGCCCCAAAAAAGATAGCATAGAATAAAATATAAAAAAAAAAAAAAAAAAAAAAAAAAAAAAAAAAATATTTTTTATTTAAAACTCAACAAAATCGAAGCATTTTAAAAATTATAAAGTGCCATCTCTTATGTGACACAAAAAATATATACATATTTTAAACTTCATAAGTCATTGATCGAAATAGAAATATTCAAATTTAGTTAAAATAGTCCTTCATTGCTGCTTGATCATTGAGGATGCTTTGTTACAACGAAGCGGACATATTGTAATACTTCTGAAGTCAGATAATCATGGTGCACGACTGCATCGCTTATTCATCCTAATAAACTTAACTGACTTAATCCCAAGGATATACGCACTTTATCTGGCTTTCAAATTGAAAAGCGATCCAATAGAATGTACATTTTCAAATTAGGGTTCTCATTGGGATTATTCATGCAGGCCAACTGTTGATATGACATTTGGGTTTAGTATTTATTGACATTTCACCATGAACGACTACAAATAGTGGAAATTTATTTAAATAAAATCTGTATTCAGTTTATGGTGTTAATACTCGTGCAAGTGAATGCACGGTTCATGCGAATCAATAACAGGTAGGAGAGCTAGGAGAGCTCAGAAGAGTATTAAATGCTTCCAATGCATCATGAAAAATGCACTGTTTGGTGCGGTTTACGGGCAGATGGTATAGTCGGACCGTACATCTTTAAAAATGTGGGAGGAATACGTGTAAATGTCAATGGCGCAAACTACAAAGAACCGATCAGTGAATTTGTATTGCCAAAAATTCACGATATGGTGTAGCCGACTTGTGATTTTAACAGAATGCTGCTACGTGTATCGATTTATTGAACATTTTAATAAGAACATCATATCAAGAGAGGGGCCCGTGAATTTTCCGCTAAGATCTTGTGATCTTAGGCTGTTAGATAGGCTTTTTAAGAGGGTGTCTGAAACAACTTTTTTATATCGATAAGCCACAATCGATTCCCTCATTAGATGCGACCATAAGAATACCGGCCGAAATGCTCGAAATAGTGCTGGAAAATTTGACCCATAGAATGTATCATCTTAGAGCCAATCGCGGACAACATTTAAAAGAAATTATTTTTAAACAATAAATGTCACAAACCGAACTTACGCCACAAATACAATTTTTGAATATTAAATTTAAGAAAAAATTTCCGGAAGCTCTTATCGGATCACCCTTTACAAACCAATTGAGTTAAGGTCTATTGTACCGCGATATGATTCTCCAACTAAATTCTGATCTACCAAATAAATGGCGCAGTTGTTAAAGCGGTATCGAGAGGGAGGTATCGAGTTCCACTCCCGATAGGGACTGTATGCAAAAGGCATTTTCACCGTCTGATTACGACCAGTACAGAATTTAAGGACCAACTCATCTTCCATGTCAGTACTATAACTGGCATGGAGCTATGCAATTTATTAATAAACTAATAATCATTAAGACAAGTGATTTCCGGTAAACTTAAAGACCAATCGAGGTCATATACTTCAGTATCGGTAATGTTTTTATTCGATTCGGTATGAGGAGATCCATTTTCATTAGGAAAACTTACGAAAAAATTTAAACTAGTACAATTTCAGTTCTAAAAATTGCCACTCATACCAAAAATTGGCGCTTCAGCCAAAAGCTTCACATAACACAAGGAGTGTAAATTATTTTTTGCAGTTTAAACTATAGTTCAATGTCTTTCGTCCCACTATATTTAGAATGTCAAACTATTTATTTTAAAAATAATTCTAACCAATATCTATACACACTTGGAAATATTTCGCACGGCACCATAAATCTGATCTTGGTGTATTATGATCTTGAAACTACAAAACAACAATAAACCGATTATTTTTTATCAGTTTTAAGATAATTTACAAAAAATTATACTTTAACATATTGCAAAACCGATACTATACTCGTATAATAATAATACCTGTTCCATGTGTAACATAATCCATTCGAATAAATTTATTGATCAATCATATTGTAACGCGATCATTATAATATTTTATAAAACAAATCAATATACATAAATATTACAACAATAAGATGTATAAACATTAAATTTGCATTGAGTTGCAAAACTGGGAAGATTATGTTTGTTTAAATAGAAAAATCAGAATTTGATACTTTTATAGCTTTGGATCTTATGGTATATGCATGTGTGTACGACACGTACATCGAAAAGTGTCATTGACGCCACAATTGACGTAATTAATGACACTTAAATGAAGTAATGGACAATTCTGTTCTTTAAATGTAAATATTGGCATATTACAAGGCAATTTAGTCCCATAAGAGTGAAACAAGGACCTTATTTGTCCACTACTAACTGCCATAGGTAAAAATACGTGGGATACGTAATGTTCAAGAATAAATTTCTCACGTGACTACCAGATGTCCAAACAATAGGAGTAGTAGACGTACACAGCGATAACCAAACTGTTAATAGGAAAATTTCAAATCATGTTGGCACCTGAAAAACACTCAAAGACAACTATAGGAGGAAATTCGACTCAAACAGATTGAAAGATACGGAACTCCATAGAAATGAAGCCAATATATAGAGCAAAAATGGAATCAAACTCAAGAAGCCTACATCAAGACTTCCGTTAGTACTCGGCCACCAAGAATACAATCGAAAACCTTGGATTAGTTATGGAAAAAGATTGGGAAACTGTCTGAGGTGAAATACGAAGAAACAGCACGTCAAGAAATGGTCGAAAGAAATAAACAAAGAGCATACTCAAAACTGCACTGAAGAAGAAGCAATGCAAAATATGCCAAAATCACCAGCAAAATTACAAACACACCACTTCTAAAGCATGATACTTACTGGTCAAGCATAACAACGGATGAAAATCACTGGTCATTATTTCACATCAATAATGAACATAAGGACCTATCCACCAATGGAGCGAGAAATTAAACGTGCCATTGAAACGCTGAAGAACCATAGGGCTGTTGGACCAAAAATAGACTCCCGTAAATATTTTCAAAGGAGAATCAACATCTACAAGCACACTGCAAGCACACTTATACCAATAATCCGAGAAGTGTGGAATTCTGACAGCATACCCCAAATATGGAAGAAAGGCTTGACAACGAAAGTGACCTCGCAATGATTATCATTGACAGAATCTCACCTAAGATCAATCCAAAACTAAGAAACGAACTAGCTAGCTATAGACCAGGAAAATGTTGATCACATCAATTTAATCCAAGACTTCATCAATTAAACCATGCCTCGTCTGAGCGGTACGATCGGTGGTGAGAATGAAGACATCTGAGACCCAGTTGAGGTTAGAATCTGTGTACCATCCCATCTTCCATGTCAGTACTATAGGCTGGTATGGAGCTATGCAATGTGCAGATGGTTTCTACGTAAATCGACCTATAGCCGGAACGTAAAGTAATATAGTGGGAAGTCACAATGGGCCAACATCCTGAGTGACAGATAACACTATAACAAAATTAATGAGATTAGTCATTCCCAGCTGAGAGAAGAATTTTGTAGATAGAATGCGGATACAAGTGGCTCAAAAGCGGATTTGATGCTAATATTAAGGATCGTAATGGAAGAAGCGCTTCCCGATGAAACCGTGTTTCGAATGGAATTTTACCCAACTGAGAAAAAACGATTACATCAACTCCACCATTAATGAATCAGATGCAAACGATGTTTCAGACACTGCTAGCCCAACAATAGCAACAACGAGAAGAACGGCAAGAACATAAGAGAAAAACCTAGTCGAAATCCTTGCTAGACAGCAACAACTTCAGCAAGACCAGCAACAAGAACAACATGAATAGCTGTTACGCAACCAAGAGGATCAGCAAAATTCACTGAAAGAAGAACTGATGAAATAACAAGAAAAATAGTTGGGGGCTTAGAGAAACAACTTGGTGGACTTCGCAAGGCATTCGAGTCGAGAATAGCTGAAGTTGAAGCGAAAGTTCGAAGATTATAAGAACTTGCGACGTGAATGTTCAAAAACTGGAGCAACAATGAGAACTCACCGAAACGAAAATGGAGGAAATAGCCAACGTATTGCGGGGTGAAATCGACCAGTTGAACGGAAGAGATGTCGTTCTACAAATAGCAGCAGACACACTAACCAAATTGAAACCACATACCTTCGATGGAACTGCTTTGTGCCAGATGTTCAGAACGCAATTCGAAATCGCATAGGCAGGAGTTGAAAGTCAACAACGAACGAATGCACTGATATTGGCATTTGGTGGTCCAGCAGCCGAAATATTGCAGTCTATCACATGCAGGCTGTCCATCTTATACAACTAAAAACAAGGAAACAAGGAGTAACGCGCCGAGATATGTTAGCGACAAATGAGGAACCTGTATCTGAGCGGATAGAAGTAGCTTGGAAAGTGTTAGAACTGGAGGCCGGGATGAAAGCGTATGATGCGGACCAAGTAAGAAAACTGTAATCAGACAAAGAAGAAGTCAAACCTGATTGGGTAAATAAATTACTATAGAAGCTCAAGGAGAGCAGGAAGAGGAGCTCGTTTCACAGTGGAAGAGACCGAGTTCCTGAAAGTGTGGGAAGCTGGGACATCTTTTGAAAAATTGCAAGCCAGTCGACCCAGTCATTATAGCTGAGTGCGAGTGCAGCAGAAGTGAAGAGCAAGAACAAGATTAAAGAACCACTGAAAGTAAGGCGGATAAGAAGTTGGCCCAGGTCACTGTAAAGACGGAAGGGTAGAAGTGTCCACCAGGAGGAACACGTTATGTTCAGTCTTTTGTGGCCATGTGATATAATGGTACGAGAACAGATTAATCATGCCGCTGTACGAACAGGAGAGCCGAAGAGTCCTCCAGGAAAAACACAAGGTTTTTTCGGTCTTGTAGCAGAATCAATAGAGAGAGTATCGTAGGAAGAAGGAGAATGAACTACAATTTTACCGAGTGATGTCGCAATGACGAGATCAAACTGAAGATCACCGAAGTTTAGTGTTGTGAAAAGGAGATAGAAGTCTTCTGATGGCAAAATGGGTTGGTGTTACCAAGAAGTAGAATGCCGAAGGTATTGAAAGAACCACATGGCGGAAATTCAGGAGGTAACCAGTTAAAAGGACGCTTGCCAAAGTCAGGTAAATGTTTTATTGGGTGAGATATCGGATCGACGTTAAGCAATGGCAGAATCGGGATAGACAAACGAATGATAAAATTAAACGAGAATCAAGTCCGAAGTCGCATCAATGTTGCCAGCGACAGGAAAAACAACTTGTGTGGTTTTATAACCCGGAGACGATGATAGTCAAGTCACTTATCAGATTGAGAACGTCCGTCTACCATCATCAAATAATTGAACGAGGGCATCTACAGAATTTCGAAAGGACCACGGACAAAGGTAAGCACAGTACCAAGGAGGACATTTTGATGTTTCCGTTTGAAACGAACAGAATTAAGCTGGGGGTAGTGTAACGAATATGCCTATATCAACACAGTAAACGTCATGGCAGTCAAAAGTCGACTGGTTATATGTATACGTAGTAGCAGTCGAAATATAAGCTGATTCGAATCGAATCGAGGAGTATTCCAGAGAGTGAGAGATGTTATCTTCAAACGAAGCCTCAAGCGACAGTTATATAGTCTGTTTCGGCTTGAGAAGTGATAACCAGATAAAACTATGCAACCAGCGAATCAACATCAGGAGAATATAGCGAATGAATAAAAATCAGTAGGGAATACATACTAAACAGCATCCCGAAAGATCGAGAATCCCACAAGATTTGTATATAAGCTGTACTAGATCGCCGTTCCGGACTAGTTTTATTTAAACCAGTAAATTGTTAAGTAGTGAAGCACAGTCTAGTGACTTAGCCCCCACCAGTGACAAACCGCCAATATTTCCAATTTATTGAGTGACTTGAATAAAGTGAAGTTTAGCTAAACTCTGGTGGTATTTTCGATATCGTTTAGCAATTATATAGTGCGTATATAAGAGATACAAAATATCTAAACCAAATATTTTTTTTGTTCATCTTAAGTCTATACTTAGGCTGAGTCATTACTCGACTCGCAAACAAAACATATCAGATTTCATTTTGAAGTTGAATACCATAATAAATAACGAAAAGGTCATTGCAATTTTCGCCACTGTGAGCAACCAAAAATATTTAGACTGGTACTTCATATACAGTGTCTAGATGCCAGCCAGCCAATAGAATTTGCGTAATAATTTAGAAATACAATATTCTGAGAAATTATAGCACATTTGAACTTATGTGTAGATTTATTAATTTTTTGATTAAAAAATTAGCATAAATCTACCATAATTTAACCATAAAATTTATGGGCCATTCGTGTATAGGCGAGTTTCACCTGAATTCTGTAAAAATTATCAAATTCGAGAATTTTATTTATTTATACAATAATATTTGTTTAACAATAAAAACAATATAAATAAAGGCAGAATATAAATTAATGGAGAATTTTTATTATTATTCCTTAATGAGCTCTCCAATGTTGTATACTGCCTTGTGTGTACACGACTATATCGAAACGAACGTAGAAAAGTAAATTTATATGAAAGTAACTTGACACCGTTGTCTTATATTTCCTAACGAACAAAAAAAAATTAAATTAAATTCTTATTTTTGTTAAATTTCTTATATTTCTCTTCGTGTATAATATATGATCCATTGGGATATATATATAAAGGGTTTTCCAATAAGATGTATCATTTTGATATTTAGAAAAAATTGCCATGGCTAATTCGTACATTTGCGGCTGATAAATTCCATATTTAAGGTCTTGAATCGACTGTGGAGCATTGGCATAGCTCATCGTTCACATAACCCCAAAGAATAAAGTCTAAAGGTGTTAATTCAAGCAAGATTTCGGTGGCCAATTGATCTTCGAGAAATAACACGGCCAGGAAACTTTTCTTGCAAAATTGCGACTGTCTATTCGCCGTACCAGTTGCTCATTTTCGAAAAAGTAAGGTCCAATCATACCGCCAGCCAAACAACCGCGCACCCAACAGTTACACGTTGAAGATGAGGTGGCTTTTCAACAATCATTCTTGGATTTTCTGAGCCCCACATGCAACAATTCTGCTTATTAAAGCAGCCTCCGAGGTAAAAATGGGTCTCATCACTGAAGATGACTTTTCGATGAAAATTCGGAAGCTACGACGTTTATGTTGATCTTCATGCAAAATACAGTGTAATGTCGTTTGTAGAATGTTCAATAAACTGTCCCAACAGCTCAAATTTTTCCAGCTCAAATGTCAAAAAGTGACAGCTTTTAAACTGACAACTGCCCAAATAGCAGACTATTCAAAATGTAACCTCTTATTGAAAAACCCTTTAGTTGTTGTTATTGTTGGTTTTGGCTGGCTATATAAATAACGAAATGATTGATTTTACTTTTATTGTTATCAGTTTGTTATTGTTGAAATCAAAATTACAAAATTTTGTTTTATATTTATTGGTTGGTTCTCGAACGATTTGATCATATGGTAAATTAAGATTTTTTTTCGTTTGATAAACATTAGGTTTGGGTACAAAAACAACTTTATGGAACACACTACATGTATATATACGCTAATTCCGAAATCTTAAATTTTTATTGAAGGTCATCGATAAAAATATTAAATTTCGTGACCTCGCCAACATTTTTTATTATCTATTATTTGATATCATAAAGTTATAGGTGCCACACATAAACGATATCTAGAGGGTGCTTATGAAGAGGTTCACATCTTTAAGTTGGTAACACTATTTTGTTTGACATCTGACATATCATAATGAATGGGTGTGTAACCCGGTTTTCAAAATCCCGGTTAGTCAAAATCCCGGTTTTTTTATAAATCCCGGAATTGAAAAACCCGTTTTTCAAAATCCCGGTTTTTAAAATCCCGGTTTTCAAAATCCCGGTTTTCTAAAGCCTGATTTTCAAAATCCCGGTTCTCAAAATCCCGGTTTTCAAAATCCCGGTTTACAAAATCTCGGTTTTCACAAAATCTAAATCCCGGTTTTTATAAAATCCCGGTTTAGATTTTTCTTGTATTTTCGGCACAAAAATAAAAAAAATGTTTGATTTATTTTATAGTAGGTTTATTTATAAAATTATAAAATAAAACTTTAACTATTTTTATTAAATTAAATTATAAAATATTTTAAAAATATTTATGCTAAAAAAGTATATGTAGGAATTACTATTTATTTACTAACGCAATATTATGTGCAATATTTTTTAGATATGAAATTTCATCATAGTCATGCCTTTTATTTATTTAGTTTTACACTATTTCACACTTTTTTCCCAAACTCCGACATAAGATTGTAAAGTCTAATATGCGGTTTTACAACAAGAGATTTGAGCCGACGGTGCCAACCCTCAACTAAGTTTTGGGTTCTTAGAAAGTTCTCGAGTATTGGGTTTTCGGAAACTGTCCAAAAACTGGGTGCATATTGCGGTGAGAGAACCACATCCCCGAAGTTGAAATCTAAAGCACCTCGGAGTTACCGAAGCCGTTAACCTCTAAAATTCTAAGTAAAATTAGAACAACGTCGGAAATAATATTACAAAAATTTTTTGTTATTTACGATTCGAGATAAAATTTTCGAGAATTTTTGAAATTCGATTATTCATTGATTTGAGATTTCGATTTCGTTTGATGAGGTTTCACGACCAACCCAATTTATCCATACCTAGAAACAGCTTGATTGTTCAAGAATTAACCAAAAATTACATTTTATTCCTACTTTGGATTTTACTATTAATAAAATAGGTTTTAAATTGTCTAGTGTATAGAATATTTTAATTAATTCGGGCGGCCCGAATTAAAAAAAACATGTCTTTCAAAACCAAGATTTTGAAAACCAGAATTTAATTGAGGGGCATATGACACCAGTACTAGTATTTCTTACAGATAAAACTTTATACGTAACTGATTTGGTCCGAAATGCGTTATGTAATAAATTTGTTCTTCCATATTTAGATCTTGATGTTATATTGATTGGACCATTTGGTAATACGGTACTTTTAAGTAATGGATCGCGTGATATGCAACAAGTATTATTGGCTGGTGGTAGTTATCCTGCCGATCGTTTAGTCGCAAGTCTCGAATTGTGTGCAAGAAAGGGTGGATCATCGTTACCAGCGGTGGGACAATTATCTATGGATCATTTGACACCACTTCAAACGTTTGTTCGTGACAATTCATCAATATCGATAAATGATTGCTGGATGTATTATGCGGTTGTAAATATTCCGTCTGGTTCACTATCTAGTAGTACCGAACCATTAGGTCCGAATATACGAGGACCATTGATGCATCGTAATATAAATGAAAACGGGCATGTTGAACAATGGCAACCTGGATATTTTCTATTAAAGGCTGGTGTTCTCTATAATTTTCACGATGCTGTACAAAAAATACCTACATGGGCCATAACATTGCCCGAATGTCAAGGAGCAAGACGACTTATGAACGCTGGACGTCCTCATTGTTTTGAACTATTGTTGAAATCGGGAATTTTGCAATTAGCCGCACCAGACGAGTATGTTGCATCCGAATGGTTACAATCACTTGTTCAAGCCGCTAGTGGGCTATTCGAAATGCAGGAAAAACATTCAATCCTTGGCTGTACTCTTGTCATGACAAATAATCATTTGATTACGTTACGCGAAGATTTCAATGCACCTTTAAAACGTTTAAATGTTTCGTCACCGTTAAAAGAGAATTCGGATCCTAATATAAGATCCCCATTCAATAGTACATCGTTTTTGGATTCGAGTAGTGATGTCAGTTCAAATGTTTCAAGTCAATGTACACCGATTAAGAATTTTGATCGACGAATTAATTCTCTAGTTGACCATACATCAAAAATTAAGCTGCAATCACAATTTAATGTTGAAAAGAGTTCGACTAGTATGAGTAGCTTTTATGGTAAAAATTCGGGGATTGAGATTTTAACTTGTGCTGCTATAGATGAAATGATTGCAATCAAAATTTCGGATGAACGAGATTATTGGTGGTGCATATTGGTGAGTTTTTTAACATTAAAATCTGTTTAAGATTTTAAACTCAGTGACTATGTATGTAATCTTCCCGACGAATTACTTAATTTAAAGAACTTCACATCAGTTATTTTTTCATCACCTTGCACCATAAACCATTCACCAGAGTAAAGTTTTGATGAGTAGTTGATGTACTTGGATGTTTACCACATTGATTGTCGTCCAAAATACTCTCGATGTTAGAAGAGGTGATTACAACCATTTTTCAGTGTTTTATTATATGTACGACCGTTATCCTTCGACTTTATCGTGATCAATTGCGATATCAAAAGCGATAAGCAAAAGAGTTGTTCCGGAAGTGGTGCTTCCATTTGTAACTTCGTAATGCCAGTTTCAAGGGATAGATTTCACTGTTGCGACCGATATTTCTTCCGTATGACCGTCTTACTGTGTAAGTGGATATTGAGATTTCTATTAACACCTTTTTGAGGATGTCGCAATGCTTCTGTACTGAGTAAAGAAGTGCTTTATCCTTCAAAAAAAAATTAATACTGTAGTTTCAGAGGCGATTGAGAAGAGGTCCGATTCGGTTATTGTTCGTCACTTTGTTGTTTTTATGCCATCTGGAATAAAGCTGACTCGATGGGTTTCGTCCGTCTCGTTGTTTTTTTAAGGAGGGATGTCAAGAGTTTTGACCAATAGTGTTACGATATGTATTACCAGGACTGTCAATTTGAACAGGTTCAACACAATCTCCATACTGTTACGAATCTCTGTAGTTCGTATCCGGATTATTGACTCCTCAAGAATTAGCTTGATTGTTCAAGAATTAACCAAAAATTACATTTTATTCCTACTTTGGATTTTACTATTAATAAAATAGGTTTTAAATTGTCTAGTGTATAGAATATTTTAATTAATCCCGGTTTTCAAAATCTTGGTTTTGAAAGACATGTTTTTTTTAATTCGGGCGGCCCGAATTAAAAAAAACATGTCTTTCAAAACCAAGATTTTGAAAACCAGGATTTTGAAAACCGGGATTTTGAAAACCGGGATTTTGAAATCCGGGATTTTGAAAACCGGGATTTTGACAACCGGGATTTTGAAAACCGGGATTTTGGTTTCGGGATTTTGGATCCGGGATTTTGAAAACCGAGATTTCGTAGTAGACCCATATTGAGTGTTGGTGCTATTGTAGGACATTATAGATTTGTATGAAAGCTTCTCTTCAAATAGACTACTACCCGAATATAACTTTAATATAAGCTATTTACAGTGGTTCATCTATCATTTTTGAGATTTATGGATCTTGTAGAATTTTCTCAGAAAATTATATGATTCCTTTGTATTTGTCCAGATGGTACTTTAGTGCTAAGTTTGTTATCTATTGTCCTATGTATGACCTTAGATTGAGAATTAAGTACTTCGCACTAGTGCAGTTATAATTGGAATATGATATTACCGTTTGGTGTCCATTTAATGAATAAAACATCTGTAAGGTAGAGAGTTTCAGAAAGAGTTAATATGTCACTTAACTTGATAGAGATTAAAATCATTCATAGAAAATTGCCACTTTCGTAAAATATTCCGAGTTAAAAAAGATTTCGGCAGAAGTCCTTTTATGGGACCTATTCTAAAACAAAGATTAACCGCATTTAAACGAAATAACCGCGGTTGTAACATCCAAGAAGCATGTGATTTAATAAAATGGTTAAAAATGTGGCGCATCGCGGGCTCAATAAATCGAAATCCACGCGGGTGAACTTTACTAATATACAAGTCAGCTACACACATCTAATCATTAACGGTCAGTAGATTCTGTATGCAAATAAGGCTAGATATCTAGGGATAACCTTAGAAACCAAGCTTAGATGGAAGGATCACATTAAAAAGAAAAAAATTAACTTAATATCAAATGTCGCAAAATGTATGAATTATATCAACAAGTGCTTAAGCCTGTATGAACGTACGGAAAAGCAACACCAAAATAATACAAACAAGTTTGGAAAAAAGTGCTACGAGGTATTGTTAATATCCAGACGGTTCAAGAAGATATAAAATAAACTTGCAGTAATTCATGGACAACGTATTTATCAATACGTAAAAGAAGAACTTCGTAGAATGTTATACATTTCACATGCAGTAAGGCGATTGCAAAGTACGAATAAAGTTGATTTACAGGATTAAGGACACCAGTGCAACGACAATTTCACTAAATAACCTATAACCTGGTGCTGTCTAACTGACCCCTTCCCATTTACAAGTAATTAAATTAAGAATGGAGAATTAGATGAGTTGAAGTTAGTTAAATTGTATTTAATACAAACTTGATATATATATATATATATATATATATATATATATATATATATATATATATATATATATATATATATATATATATATATAATATATTGGTGGGGTAGAAAATGTCCCGATGAATATTTTCTACGTGCTAAGCGTGGCCTGGAGGAGTTTACTATACGTTTTTTTCCCACGGTGTAGATTAGGTGGACTTAGAATCCAGTTGCTGGGTAAATTGAGTACCAGCAGTATCATACTGGTTCATCGATGTTTGGTGGATGCTCAATGAATTCCAAACATTGAGCCGGCCTTGAAAAATCGTGTTCAACAGGTAGCTTTGCTATTAGTCTCTTTAATTCGCCGCCTTTAGTTTTAATCGATATGACAAGAATGAGCCCGTCGGATCCTGGGTGTAACATAATTTTTTTTCCAAGCATCCACTTATTTACGGGTAAATTTTAATCTTTGATAATAACTATGTCGTTTATGTTTATGTTGTGTATTGATTTCATTCAATTCGATCTTTGTTGCAACGATGTAACATATTCTAACTGCCATTGTTTCAAAAAAGTTTCTTCATATATTGAATCATTTGCTAAGGTGATAAATGTGATGATTTTAAGTAGCTTATGTCAAGTTCGGGTAGTGAAGTTCCAGGTTGACCGATTAAAAAATGAGAGCGTCGATGTCATCGGTGGATAGTACACATAATGGTCTACAGTTAAGTATACTCTCAATTATATATATATATATATATATATATATATATATATATATATATATATATATATATATATATATATATATAATGTCGCCGGATGTAGCTTAATGGTTAAGAGAGTTTCTCATCACGCCGCGGTCTCGAGTTCGATTCCCGTCGTTGAACAAAATTAACATGCAACCGGATGCCATAAAACGCGTTTGTGTGTAAAAACATTCGTTGGGCTGACCACCTACAATGTGCAGTGTGCACCAATCGTTAAAATAGGTTCGTAAGGTCTCAGTTGAGATGCGGTAAGAGCCGTTTACGGCCTCTAAGCCATAGATTATGTTATATATATATATATATATATATATATATATATATATATATATATATATATATATATATATATATATATATGTATATATATATATATATATATATATATATATATATATATATATATATATATACATACATATATATATACAGATATATATACAGAGACACCATTTAATATTCGGACAAACGTAACATACACTTATTCATTAGATTATTTACTATCGTACCGCCCAGTTTGCGCAGTGGTTAAAAAGCTGCGAAGTGGAGTGCTAGGTACCGAGTTCGAATCCCGATAGGGGTAGGATGCGAAAAGTGATTTTCACCATCGATCCTTTTGAGTAAAAAATTCGTGTGCTGTCCCATCTTCCATGTCAGTACTATATAGGATGTCATAGAGCTATACAATGTGCAGATGGCTTCTACGTAAAATCGGATCTTTAGCCGAAACGTCAGATACTAGTTGGATGTCACAATGGGCCAATTGAATCTGAGTGACGGATAACACAAAAAATAAGTTCTGACTTATGTCTGATATTTGCTTTATGATTGCCCAAAAGGTTTTGAACACACCACCTCAGTCTCGAGACATAAACCCAATAGAGAATTTGTGGCACCTATTGGATGCGCAAATAAGAAAACGCCATATTTCCAACAAGGTTTAACTGCAAAATATACTTCAGGAGGAATGGAACAAAATTAGACCAGAACTAACAAATAAATTAGTAAATTCAATGCCAAAAAGATTAAAATCTGTGATAAAGTAATCTGTGATAAGGGAGTGCAACAAAACATAAATATTGAAATTCAAATTTATAAAATATAAGCTAAAGCTGTCCTATGTCCGAATATTAAATTGTGATGAATTTGTGCCATTTTTTATATAATTATTTTGTTAATTTATGAATCAATTTATTTATTATAATTCACACGTCGTATTACAGTAATAAATAAATAAACATATTCTTATAATAAAAATTATTTTAAGTTCGATATGATAGTAGATAATCTAATGAATAGTTGTATGTTACGTTCGTCCGAATTTTAAATGGTCTCACTGTTTATATGTATACATATATGTATAAATATATTTATATATATATATATATATATATATATATATATATATATATATATATATATATATATATATATATATAAATGCGAACTGCTGCTCGAACGGCAAAAACGGAAGGGTTTTTTGCATCGCATTGTCACTGGTGATGAAAAGTGGATCCATTACGATAACCCGAAGCGCAAAAAATCATATGGTTACCCCGGCCATGCATCATCATCGACGGCCAAACCAAATATTCACGGCGCCAAGCTCATGCTCTGTATTTGGTGGGACCAGCTGGGTGTGGTGTATTATGAGCTATTGAAATCGAACGAAACCATCACAGGAGCACTATACCGAACTCAATTGATGCGTTTGAGCCGCGCACTCAAAGAAAAACGGCCACAATACGAGCAAAGACACGACAAAGTAATTTTGCAACATGACAACGCTCGGCCACATGTTGCAGCGCCGGTCAAAACATACCTACAAACGCTGAAATGGGAAGTCTTACTCCACCCGCCGTATAGCCCAGACATTGCTCCTTCCGATTACCACCTTTTCCGATCGATGACACATGGCCTAGCTGACCAGCGCTTCCATTCTTACGAAGAAGCCCAAAAATGGGTCGATGACTGGATAGCAGCCAAGCCGGCCGAATTTTTTCGCGACGGTATCCGTAAATTGCCAGAAAGATGGGAAAAAGTTGTGACTAGCAATGGACAATACTTTGAATAATTCAGTTGTTACCATTTTTTCAGAATAAACGTTCAAAAATAGAAAAAATCCCGCATTTTCAATTTGTACTCCTAAATATTTATATATATATATATATATATATATATATATATATATATATATATATATATATATATATATATATATATATATATACATATATATATATATATATATATATATATATATATGTATATATATATATATATATATATATATATATATATATATATATATATATATATATAATTACTATAGAAATTTTCCAAAATAGTTGACCTTTACATTTAAAGTAACCTTAAAAATATACTACTGTACATAAGTAATTACTGACTCACATACATGGTACATTTGTACAAAAATTACATTTATTTTAAGATGCATGTTTCAATTTACAGCCCAATGTTTGCATTTACATAATGTATGTTTATATTGCACGTTATCAACTTCCTTAACGTTAACTAAATTATAATAAAATAAAATCACATTTCAAATCTAAAATTCTCACAATAAATTTAAAATTATATGAAACAATTAACTAGTGAAATAGTTATCGATCGTCTTTTGAATTTTTGGCTTTCTAGCTTCAAAATCTTCGAAAATGTTTTCTGCTTTTGAAATGGATTCAAACATGGCTGAGCACTTCTCTTTAGCAAAACTTTTTAATGACTGTAACATTCCAGCAACGTCCACCTGTGATGGTAATTTTTCCAACCCTCTAGATTGTTTATCAGCTGCTTCACTTTTTGAGCTACAAATATTGATACAGTTGAATTGTTTAATTCATCGCAGCACTGACTGAAAAATTTGGTTGGGATCTGGTTCCTCGCATACAGATAATCCATCATCTCGTGTGTATCGCTTAAAATAACTTCGTCATCTGAATAGTCGACGTCATCATTTTACTGAGCATTAAATAAAAAACCGACTTTTTTGAAACAATTAAATATGGTTTCAGGTTTAACATTATTCTATGCTAGATTAATCCATTGAACCCCATCGAAAATGTTAATTTTTTCATTTTCTACAATCGTCCCAGCAACGATTGATTTTAATAAAAACCATTTAAAAAAATGCTTAAGATTTTTTAGGATTCCTTGGTCGAAAGGCTGGATGACCGAGGATGTGTTAGCAGGCAGAAACTTATGTGTAACATTTGATAAATTTTCTAGTCGACGATGTGCCGAACAATTATGCCTCTTCATTTGTCGATTAACTTAATAGCCATTCCTCAAAAAAAGTTCCGGTCATCCATGCCTTACTGTTAAGCCTCCATATCACCGGTATATCTTCCATTTTCAAATTTTTAAACACTTTTACCGTGACACTTGCATAAAACCGTGCATAAAAGTACTATAAACCGCTCTTTTGACATGTTGCCACTTTTTCATGTTTCATCTTTGAAAACATAGCTTTTGTTAGGTATTACTTTTAAAAAAAAGTCCGCATTCGTCTGCGTTGAAAACATACCTTCGAGAAAACTCCTCTAATTTTTCCTTAAAACTCTCCACAACTTCGTTAGATACTTCATTAGATTCTTCCAACAATGTTTTATAGGACAAGTTATGACGAACACAAAATTTTTGCAACCACTCATTTGACGCCTTAAAATCTGGTGTTTCATATTTTAATTAAGTTAATTAAGTCTCCAGAAATTCGAGCATTTATGCCTCTCATCTTTTTTAAACAAAGAAAGACTGCCTCATTGGTCACAATGAGGCAGTCTTAGTTTGTTTAAACTGCATCAGTGGTCACAATGTGGAGGGGTCACAATATACAGTGGTTAGATTATATATATATATATATATATATATATATATATATATATATATATATATATATATATATATATATATATATATATATATATCGAATCAGAAGATAAGATTAATCGCGATTTATTGGTAATTAAATTCTATAAATTATGCCAATCGTGTTAGCAATGTCAGATAAAGTGTCGTTGCAGCGCATAACTCAGCAGTTAAGTGACTGCTATCAGGTCACATACACACACGCACCCACACTAACACAATTTTATCTGCTATACACACAATGATTTTATATTGAAATATGCAACTCATATATCATAATGACTAATACATAAGTCAACATAATTTTTTCTATATACTGAACATAATATATTTAAAATTTTCCATCTTGCTTTTCAGATAGCAAAAGGTGTCATTTTTCACAAAAAAAAAAAGTTTTCTCTCTGGCAAATGCATTTTTATTATTTTAATTATTATTAAAAATCATGTTACAGTAGAACAAAAAATTTTTTTTCTATTTTGATAAATTTTCTGATTAATTTTATTTAAAATAAAAAAAAAATTGAGTTTTATAATTACAATTATTTACCATTACGAGAATTTTGTTGTTGTTATTGTAAGTATAAAATACAACACCAACCCTTATCAGATTACCAATTTGGAAAGGGTATATGTTTTCGTTTTTTTTTGTTATCAGTATTTTATGTTGTATTAAAAGATCTCGGCTTTCATACGTAATTGAATATTTATTTGGTTTTAAGGACACGAAGAAAGGGGAACAAATATGAAAAGTTTGACATTTTATGTACTCTCGACAAGAATGTGTATCGCATGAATGTACATAAATACGAGTACATTAATTATAAATCAGTAAAGCATCCTATATATAATCTTATATGTTCACCCGCTATATTACACCCCTTGCACCTGTAGTCGACATAGTGATAAAAAAAAACTAATGGTTTACCTTAAAATAATTATAAAATTATCCTTAAATGCGCTAATTGTATACATGTGGATACGATATATAGACGCTATTAAAAATACAAACCATCCAACCATTGTACCAAATTAAATATCGAATAACAATTAAATTAATGTTGTTAAAAAATAATTGATTTTAAGTTCTGCATAAACATTATATCCGGTTAACGAAATGATTTAAGGATTGGTGCGAAACATGCCTGACGACTAAAATCAGTTAAAACTACACCACGTTGTAATACAGACATACCATAATGAAAGGATTCAGTGGAGGATTTTCAGTGTTGTCTACATGTGTGTTGTCTCGTATTCCTCAATAGATGCAGACAGTTTTTTAGATCGCAACAGGTTCTCCAGATATATAAAACCTTTATTAGACCGTTTATAGTATATTGCTGTCAGGTTTGAGGTGGAGCATATGGCACTGCTCTCCAGTTGCTGGATATAGTTCAGCGGCCTGCCATCCAAATAATATGAAACTCCAGACTTACGAAAGATCTATACAGCCTACAGCATTGCATAGATGTCGCAGAACTTTGCGTGTTCTATAGATTAATAAATGGTAAATGTTCTGCAGAATTAGAGGAGAAAATACCACAATTTGTTATGCCAGGACGGGTAACGGTTAATGCGCATAGGTTTACGGTGAAGCTGCCGAAACCTCGAGCTGAAGGTGCAAAGCGCGAATTCATTTATCGATAATCTAGGAAGTAGAATTCGTTATCCGGTTTTCGGTTTCCGTTTGAGTATAAAATGCACATGTTTAAGGCATTTGGGTGCAGGGCGGACTTTTAGACTGACCTAGCTCCATGTAACTGTCAGAGCTTCTGCACCCAACGCGCGATCCTTCAAGTAAAGCTTGATAGCTGCCCTAAACTTGTGTATTTTATACTCCAACGGAAACTGAAAAACAGCCAATGAATTCCACTTCTTAGATGTACGGCTGTGAAGTTTACGACTTAAAAACAAAATTAACAAAAAGTATATGTATACAAAAATTTTTAAATTAACAAAAACTATACATGTATTAGTAAAACAATCGGTAAAAGCAATTTATGAAATAAAATATAAACTTAATCAACTTGACATCAGATACACAAAAAAAACTCAAAATAAATTAACAACTCAATTAACAAAAACGTATAATCTATGGCTTAGAGGCCGTAAACGGCCCTTACCGCGTCTCATCTGAGACCTACTGAACCATTTTAACGATTGATGCACATTGAATAGGTGGTCAGCCCAACGAATGTTTTTACACACAATCGCAGTTTTATGTTATCCGGATGAATGTTAATTTTTGGTCAACGGCGGGAATCGAATTCGAGACCGCTGCGAGAAACTCTCTTAACCATTAAGCTACCTCCGGCGACAACAAAACCGTATGTTAGGATAACAGTTTCAAAATATTAAAAGTTAAATTGTTTGTAGATTTAAGGTATTCATTGTTTTACAGATTTCCCAGCTCACAGAGTTTTCACCGGAGTTTCCTTTATATTAGAAGTATGAAATGCAAACAAAACCAGTCCCATTCGAATATGATGAAAAGTTTTCATCGATGTCAAAAATTTAAAAAGATTTCCCATGATTTAAATAGATGTTAGCAACAGACCAGTTGTCTGTTAACCCAGCTACTTTATACTTTACTTTAGAATATAAATAATAATTATTATCGTATTTATCTGTAATTCAACAATAAATTGCAAGATAGTTAACGAAAGGTGCAGTTAACGTAAGATACATTATATCATACAAATCCAAAAAGATAACAGACTTTGCAGTTCAAATCAGTAGTTGATTTTTTGTGAGTAAATATCTCACACTGTCGATAAATGCATGTGAAGTTTATACTAAATTTATCCTTAAACAACAAAAACAAAAATTTAGGAGAAAATTAGCAAAAACTTCACACGTCTATAAACGTATGTGAAGTTTATACTATTTATGTGCTCCAACAAAACTGGACTTTTATTTAGTATGTGTGAAAAATAATCATTTAGGCGAAAATTTAGTTTCATTAAAAATAAAATAATGTAACTTTCCATCGTAAGCATATGTATTATTTCAAAGAAACAAAATTACATTGCAGAATTTGTCCAAGTTTAAATGCAAGCACAAAATCATAAACAAATATTCCTAAGTTAAACTTCTAAAAGGGATTGACCGAAAAGTAAAAATGCTTCTAAAATGCTAAAACAAAAAAAAAATTCTAGGCCGTTCTCATCTATTGATATTGTAGTAAGATATAGGTCTAATTATGATTCTCAGGAATTTTCTGAAAGTTATCATTGGGATTAGGTACCGTACTAGGGACGGAAGTATATGGTGGCTAGAAATCTATTTGGTATTACATCAAAGTTCAACATGTTCAAAAGTTTCATATGAAATTGGTCGCCACCATATACTTCCGTCCCTAGTACGGTACCTAATCCCAATGATAACTTTCAGAAAATTCCTGAGAATCATAATTAGACCTATATCTTACTACAGTATCAAGGAACTAGATGAGAACGGCCTAGAAATTTATTTATTATTAATTAGAATATTAAATTGATACATTTATTACTTATATAAATTTAAATCTAAATTTTTGTTCGTTATTCCATCACTCTTATAAGTTTTAGTTTTGAATAGTTTTTAATTACTTGGATATAAATTCGTTAATGTTATTCTGGTTTCTTTTAAAATATATTTAAATATATGAAAATAAGATTTTTATTAATAATAAATATTTTTTCGCAATATTGATTTCGCCTAAATGTTTTTTTTACACACACCCATATAAATAAAAAGTTGTTTTTGTTAGTTTAGCACAATAATAGTATAAACTTCACATCGGTGTCGAGAATGCATTTTCGATTTCAAAATAATACCGAACCCCCGCTTATGTACCCGTACACGAGATTTAGAATTGTAACGTAGAACATGCAGTCACTAAGAAAACCAGGCGCGATTGACTTCCGTATTACAAGTATGAAAGAGTATCGACTAAAACTCGTTGCTCTCCATGAAACTCGAGGAACTTTGTGTTCCAGGGCTATACGATGGTTTACAGTGGAGATGACCTAGGCAATCTTAGTGTTGGATTTCTCACTAGGCCGTAGGTTAAATAGACTGCTTTAGAGTTCAAAACGGACAACAATCGTATGTGTAAGCTACGCTTGTGCATGAGATTGGGCAACCTGCCGATTCTACGCGCCAACTTGATGATTGGTGGCTTTAATACTAGAGCTGGCAGAAATCAAACTAACTTATGTAAAAACCTAAGTCAGTATTGTCGCTACGAAGCTGCAACCGATAATGGTAAGCGAATGATGTACGTCGCCATTGCACACGATCGCAAAATGGCGTTATCAACAAATTTTTTACCTACTGTAGAAAATTGCACCAATAAATATTATATATTTTTGTTTTTTGTCGAAAACTTCCCATTGGTTTAGATGTTCGATAAATAAATTCGCACTATGCATCTTCACCGTAAACCTATGCGCATTAACCGTTCTTCGTGTTACTCGTCCTAGCGTAACCTTATTTGAACGATCGTGCACTGGGTGCAGGAGCTCTGACAGTTACAAGAAGCTAGGACAGTTTAAAAGTCCGACGTTAGATTTGACGGATATGGATAATCGGCTAATAAATTTACCTTGTGTCAGTTTTGGCATCGTCAAAGGTTTTTTTAAATATATATATTTTATACTATGCTATCTGTTTCGGGGCTCAAGGCTCTCCAACTCTTTAGCGGTTCCCTTATTTACGGCTATCCGTTCGATTTACGTATAGAACCATCTGCGCATTGCGTAGCTCCATGACAGCCTATAGTACTGACATGGCATCGTCCTGGGTCGCCCATGAGTTCTGCACTCCAACAGTAGGTCATAGATGTGTTCATTAACACCATCGATCGTAATCAAATGGTGAAAAATCCATTTTGCACCCACGCATGTGAAGTTATCCCAGAAAATAAAATAACTACCATATGACAACACTAATAAAATAAAAACTCTCTTACACAAATGTGAAGTCACCCTGGGCCAAGTTGTTCATACAAATTTTGAACTTCTCATCAATTATTCACATGGTTTGACGAAACTAAAAATGGCTCGGATTAGAGCAGTATAGTTTTGAGATAGAGAGCAGTATAGTTTTGAGCATAAGTAAACTCTAGAGAAAATTATAGGGAAATCGTTTCGTTGCAAGTGTCCGAAAATCCACCCTGGGCCAAGTTGTTCATACATATTTTGAACTTCTCAAGTTGCGATAGAAATTCACCTTGCACCTTCGTACAAGTCAAGGAGGACAGGAGAATATACAACGCGATTCTCCGGTGAAGTTCTGATAATTGAAGAAACGCAACGAAAATATCAAGATCTTGTCAGCAATAGCATCATGCAATCCAATTACCAATCTGATGATGTGAACAGTGTCTAGGAAGTTTTGAAAATCTCGGTTGTCGATGCTGCCCAGCACACTCTCGGTATTGTGAAAACCAAGCCCAAAAATGATTGGATGAGGAGTGTCGTCTTGCTGTTGAGCAACGAAATAAAGCCCACAATGAAGCGCAGACTCGGTTTACAATCGCAAGAAAAAACAAGGCAGTTCTTGCTAGAAGAACAGCCAAACGCATTTGTAGTCAGAAGAAACGCGAATGGTGGAAGGCTATAATGTTTCAAAAGTACAACAACTCAGCAATGAGCACAATTTGCGTGGTTTCTTTAAAGGAATCACCGAATTGCACCATACCATAAGATCTCGGACAACCGGCATTCGAGGCCAGGATGGAAACCTCTGTGTTAACGTCGATGCGGTACTCGATACATATGACGTGAACATTTTTCTGCCCTTCTTAATGTTCCACATATATCACAAGTTGTATTTTTTTTTTCAGAGATCTTGATATTCGGAGGGCTATTCAAAAAGAAGGGTGATCGCTTGAAGTACGTAAATTATTGCGGTATAGCTTTCTTTTGCACAGCATACAAGTAACTGTCGTACATTATCTTGGTTGGGAATAATTACTCCTGTGGCGTAGGAAATTGTCGGTGACTACCAAAGAGGATTCCGTCCAAATCTTTCAGTCACTGATCAAGTTTTTTCGTTACGAATGATTCTTTCCAAATACTACGAAACCTCTCGCGATGTACACCAGGTATTCCTAGATTTCAAGCAAGCCTATGACTCGATCAATCGAGAGAGGCTATGGTATGCGCTTGAATATTTAGGAATACCTAAAAAATATGTACAGCTGTGTAAAATGACAGTAACGCAATCACAATGCTGTGTATAAATTGAGAACAGGCTATCGAGAACTTTTTCAATTACTTCTGGTGTTCGACAAGGAGATGCGCTGTCCCCGATACTTTTTAATCTCATGTTGGAATACATCCTTCGTAAAAGTGAAACACCTCAGGACAATATCTTATTCCGACAATCCAATCAACTTCTTGCGTATGCAGATGATATCTGTGTGATTGGATTAAATGGCAACGGAGTGAAAGAGATATTTGATCCACTGGAACAGTGTTCAGCTTCCGTTGGTCTCAAAATCAACGAGTCCAAAACCAAATTTCTGATCTCTGGTTTGATTTCAGTAGTGAAAACCACACGTTTGAAGGAGTGATGAGATTCAAGTATCTTGGATCTCTCATTACTCACGATAATAGTGTGGGCGAGGATATCAAGGTTCGCCTTGCCGCTGGCAATCGAGCTTTGTATCCTCTACGTCCACTTCTGAAATCAAAATATCTTGCAAATTCGGATAAGCTGAAACTGTACAGAGTGTTGATCATATCCGTGGTCATGTATGGATGTGAGAGTTGGACCTTGACGGATGAGTACGAAAGATGGCTTCTAACATTCGAGAGAAGAATCATGCGTGTGATATATGGCCCAAAAGGCGACGTTGATGGCACATACCGAGTTCTATTCAATCACGAGATCAGGAATTTAATGCAAATTCCTGATATCGTGCATGAAATCAAAGATCAGCGAATACGCTGGCTCGGTCACGTTCTGCGTGCTGATCCAAAACAAATGATACAGCGATCTTTAAAGGAAGAGACGCCTTTTGGTAGGCAAAGAGGTCGCTGTCGGCGACGATGGCATAGAGAACGATTTGGTAGTTGGAAGATCTGCTTACAACAGTTTGAAGATCTGGCTCGTGATTGAAACCGATGGAGTCAGGTTGTTGACACGGTATGGGCCAACTATGGCCTTTAAAAACCGATAGTAAAAAAATATCTCAAAACTATACTGCTCTAATCCGAGACATTTTTAGTTTAGTCAAACCAGGTGAATAATTGATGAGAAGTTCAAAATTTGTATGAACAACTTGGCCCAGGGTGGATTTTCGGACACTTGCAACGGAACGATTTCCCTATAATTTTCTCTAGAGTTTACTTATGATAGCCGTACCTCAAAACCATATTGTACTTATCTAATAAATTTTCGGGTATGTCGAGTTACTATTCAGTGTTTTATGATTAACTTTAATTCTGAGTTTATCCAATACGTATTCGGATTTTTGTATAATGTATTGTTTACACATTATTTAATTTATTCGATAAAATAATCGAAACCTGGGCTGGGCTTACTTCACATTTGTGTAAGAGAGTTTTTAAGTGTTGCCCCATATGGTAGTTATTTTATTTTCTGGAATAGAATTATGGGATAACTTCACATGCATTTTGCATCCTGCCCCTATCGGGATTCGAACCCGATACCTTCCGCTCCAACTCCCACAGCTTTAACCACTGCGCCACTGTGGAATTTGTAGAATTTGAAGTGCAAAACCATATACATACTAACACTTTGTTTAAGTAGAGAAATTTACATTGGTAGTTGTGCCGAATATCTACAACAAACAACATTTGAAAGATAACAAATACTTTGAAGTATAAGCTTGTATCTAATCGCAGCTAATATAAGATTAGTATAAAAGTGTTTTGACCATAAAATGTCAAACGTGTCGCATTTTTAATTATTAATTTTGTTTAATTATAAAATCAGAGTATAAGACGACTCACTCATGTTATTGCTTAAATCGTTAATCGGGATTATCTGTATATTGGACATTGTCAACGGTAATTCCAAATCGTTTAGTTGCGTTAATAGAACAAATGATGTGGACGATACCAACTGTACACTGCAACACATCCATATTCTACGACCTGGTGACTTTAATTTGCACAACGATGACAGTGATAAGGATACTCTCATAACTAAATTAATAATTGGTGATTCGACCGTATCAATAATGCCACAACAGATGTTTGAAAAATTGGAAAATCTGGAATATTTGATTATCATTATGTGTGATCTAGTAAAATTGTCGAAATATGATTTTCAAAATGCGAGTAATTTGCAAACATTATATCTACCACATAATAATATAGAGGAGCTGCCCGATTCCGTATTTTATGGTGCGGATCGATTAACGACAATCACAGTAAGGTTTAATGATATAACGACAGTTCACAGTGGGGCATTCAATAATTTGTTGTCATTAAAATCACTCGATCTTACGGGGAATAAAATACAAGTGTTGCCCGATAATGTGTTTGAAAATAATTTAAATCTCGTACATTTATTCCTCGGCTATAATTTATTCAAATCGACAAGAAAACAATTTATTTTACATTTAAAATTGGAAATATTAGCATTGTATAACAACCAATTAGAATATTTAGAAGTTGATCAAAATGTTAAGATTTTACATGCTAGTGATAACAAATTAACAAGCGATGGTCTGGTGATCGATGTACAAAATTTAACTGTGTCTAATAATCGATTGACCAGCCTTGATTTTATTAAAAATTGTAAACACTTGGTCCAGTTAGATGTGACCAACAATTCGCTGACACAATTAAATTTTGAAATATTTTCGAACTCAACAAATTTAATCGAATTAGATGTGGACGATAATCGTGAAATAAATTTTCTTAACTTTAACAATTTTAACGGTTTAAAAAGTCTCAAGACTCTATTTTTGAACGGTCTAAGCATCGATAGTATTCCAGTCGCTAAAATTAAAGATCTCTTCCCCAATCTAAGTGTTATCGGCATTTCGGATAATCCTTGGTCGTGTTCTGATCTGGAAACGGTTTTGAACGAACTCGATACGTTAAATATTGATGTTGGCATTTCCGAATCTAAACGAACCATAAAGGAGTTACATCTGGAATTGGGAATATCAAAAATTGATTCATTTGAAAAAACTGACAGTAATAATGTTAGAGGCATACACTATAAAAATAACATTCTGAAAGTGCTGCAAACGTACGTGAGTAGAGCTAACAATTCTAATACCGAAATCCAGAAACGGTTTGATAAATTTGAAATGGATTTAATTTCATTCAAATCACAAATGATTTCTAACCGTGGTCGATTTATTCTTACGACAGTCTTATCTGTATTGTCGATTGTATCATTTGGAGTTGTGTTTGTTGCGATTATAATTAGTATTAAGAAATTTAAACGTATTGATTCCAATTCACCTATATACAGTGAGATGATCAATAGGGAGATATGAGTTACATAATACATTATAATAAAGTAAAGATTAATTATTGTTATAAATTATATAAAAAAAATAAATGTATATTGTATTGAATAATTCGTATTTTGTAGCCCAACTGGAATATTCTCAACCCGTGAAGCCATCCTCGCAAATATTTGCAGATATCACAACGTATAATACTTCCCCCGATTGAATTCACTCAATAAGAACCAGTTTGCTAACAAAACCGGTAGAAAACTACCTCGACAGCTTTCCATCATGGAAAAATAATCGCAATTTGTCAAGCATGTGAAGTGAGCCCAATTCTTCATCCCAGAAAAAATAGAAATTTTCATCGGACAACACTATTTTATCCCATCCCAGTTTTATTTTAATATTCGAATTTTTCCTACATTTTATCTCCAAAGAATAGGCAATAAGAAGCCATTTTAGAAGTATAAGGCTATGGTTCACATCTTACAGCAGTCGTCGTTGAAGTTAAAGAACATAATAAAGATATCCTAATCATTGCCGGATGCGATGCAAACACTCATCACGTATGCTGGGGTAGCACCAATATTAATTCTAGAGGGATTTACCTTTTGGAATACCTATCCGCGTCTGACCTAGTCATCGAAAATGTGGGACATAAACCTACCTTTTTGACATCCTCAAGGCAAGAAGTTATTGATATTACTCTTGCTTCACGGAGTCTTAGTGGAAAAGTTTTATCCTAGATGGGTTTAGATGACGTTACTCTCTCTCTAACCATCGCTTCATCTCTTTCTCTCTAACCAGATATAAACCTGAAATTAGAGAATTTAGGAACCCAAGAAACACTGATTGGGAACGTACATACTTCATTTCAATTCTCAACCAGTCAGTTCTGATTGATGATAATCAGAAAGTGCGGGAGAATGGAAAGGGCAGTTGATAAACTTAAAAAAGTAATAATTAGCGCTTGGGAGAAGAGCTGTCCTCTGAGTTAGCCTAAGAGAACTGGGACACCATGGTGGACTAGAGAATTGGGAAAACTGAGAAAACAGATAAGAAAACTTCTAAACAAAGCCATGAAAACCGGTTCAACGGTAGGTTGGGACTTATAGAAATGTATTCGAAATGCCAAAACGTCGAAATGGAGATCTTTCAGTGAAGAAGTGGAAAGCCTTACGGCAGCCGCTAAACTCAAGAAAGTTCTCTGTGGGAACAAGAAGGTCACTTTCGGAACTCTAGAGAAACGTGATGGAACTCACACGGGTACAAGTCAGAGAGCTTAAGATGTATTAATGAAAACTCATTTTCCTTGGTGGCGAAGGTGGTGGCAAAAGACAATTTTCAAATTTTAAAACATCATCTTCAATAGGAAAAACTGAGAACTATCTAATTCCACCTTGAACATATCTTCAGAGCAAGTTTGGCCCTGGGGTTATTTCCAAGATCTAGAAGAAAAGTCGGGGTAATGTTCAATCCAAAGGATGGAAAGCCAAGATATGACCTATTAAAACACTTCCATCTATAATTTTCCGACCCTTGAAATTCTTTGGAGATAAGCCACTTCGAAATTTTTCGTATAATGTAGGAAAAATTCGAAAAATTCGAATATTAAAATAAAACTGGTATGGGATAAGTGAAATGTATAAGAAATAATTTGTAAGGTTTTTTTTACACTGGTTTTATATGTAAATTATTATTAAACCCTGTGATGGGATAGAATAGTGTTGTCCGATGAAAATTTTTATGTTTTCTGGGATGAAGAAATTGGCTTACTTCACATGCTTAATTTGTCTTTATAACGATTAACTTCGATTTCACCGTTAACGACTCCATTGATACTGCAGCAGAGGAAAACTGAGTGACACGTACTACGGCAAAATATAATCGACCCACATAAATGCCGGACCATCACAGATAAACTGAGATATCTGTCAGCCACCAATAAGGTCGTAATATTACATTTACGTATGGATCTTATGTTCATATAATTATAAATAAAATTATAATAAAACAGTAATAGTGCATGTAATAGAAGGACAAAAGTTGATAATCCAGAAGTGATGTCAAATACTTTATGGTACTACTTGAGGTTTGAAACCATAGAAGATCTCTTATTCAGTTTCAATATCAGACCTATTCTCATCTATGTCTCATTGGTATGATTGCCCCGCAATGTAATGATGAATGCATAGCTGACATTGGTTTTCCTAAATCAATAAGAACATGTTCGCAGCTATAGAAACCCAATGTTAGGGCTACCACTACTGCACCTGTATATCAAAACGGGTGCATTGTACTGAAGATACAATGGGAAGGAAAACTAAATAGGACGTTTAAGCAATATCAACTAAAATAGTAAACTGACATACTTTCTGACCAAAAAAATCCACAAACCTTGCAATGTGGTATTTCCCGATCAGGATGATTGAGAGTGCAGTCTTATTCAAATAGCATATCCAAGTCAAGGTCTCGCTAAAAGCCTAAATAGTGCTTGGGTTTATATTATATTGGATAGCTTTGAAGACACTTCATGCAAACACCAGCGTGTCAAAATTAGCTTGGGCCCATTTAAACATAATAAAGATACATGGCAGCCAAGAATAATGTGATAAAGCCATTCATTAGAGTGAAACCGGTCTGCAGGATCATAAGACGACATCGCAGAGCATTGGAAGACCACTGATTGGCATCAAAATGGACTACTTATTGTAGTCAGCCAGATATTGGCAGCATCAGACAATATCACAGTAATTAGACATTTAAAATGGATGCTTTAGTCGATGAAAGGATTGGCTGGTAATAGTTAATTTATTCATGTTTACAATTCTCATGATATATTCGAAGACCATAAGTTATTTGTGGAATTTTGCGAATTATTCGACCAACCATCTAAAATAATTCATTATACCCTTCTTCAACGGTTTCATAATTTCATTGTTCTCGTGGTTAGTGAGGTTTCAGGAACCAGGTGAGATCACAAATTACTCCAATTCAATACGACTTTGCATTTCCAAAATCGAAACAGGGGGCCAATCAAACATTGGGACAAATGAGCAACGACGAGGCATTCGTTCTATACGGTTCTTTATTATTGACGAGAGCGAATTTTATTGTTTGTTCATCAAGATGTTAAAAAAGTGGTCTTTACTAATTAACACATCAATCTATTTCATTTTTGCTAACACTGAATCTATATTGGAAACATAATGTCTTGAGACTATCGAGAAGGAGGTCAACATTCTATATAACTGCTACATAATGAATAGTTAGTTCTTTACGATGTTCTACTACAGTATAAATTATGCCATTAGTTGAAAGTGACCCCACCCTGTGATAACACCAGAATTTCTACATTAGTGCACACTTTGCACACACTATTAAAACTGGTATTCCGCGCCACAGTCCAGAACAATGCACAATACAACTGTTGTTTGTCGCTACCATCCCAAGGACAGCTGTAGAAATATGTTTTGTATAAAGTGGCCCAAGAACACGGCACTGGGGTTTAGATTCTATCGTTATCACTTCATTGAATTGCCATATCATAAAAACTGAAAGTGGATTTCGAATAATTCTCAATAGCCAACAGTACTCATGTTGGTGAGTGTTCTGTCCAAAGTACCTTTAATTTTTTAATATTAAATCAGCCATGGATCTCTATATAGACTCTTTTTTTTTGTTATCTCTGATCTGTTTGAGGCTCAAGAGACTCCCTACTTGTTCGCGGTTCGTTTATTTACGTCCTTACTTTTACTTTAACTCGAGGATATCCCCATATTGCACTAACATTTGCATATAGGGAATCCAATACCGGTTTTCGGTAAACCGGTAAACCGGGTTTACCGTAAATTTTTAACTACCGAAAAACCGGTAAATTTCAAAATTTTACCGAAAATACCGAAAATTAAAAAATTCATATAATTAGTATAATATCTTTTTACACTTCTACTGTATAAAATAAAATATCACTTATTCAATTTAATAAGAAATGTTCTTATTAGGTATATTCATTCTTTTTATTTATGGATCTATGTATATGAATAGGGGTTTTGATTTAATTTTATAGTGATATTTTTAACCGTGCCGATATAAATCTGCTTCATCTCATCCATTTCATTACGCAGATGTGACTAGACTTAAGGTTAATTCATGGTTAGTTCATGATTAATTCGAGTGTGTCAACACTAACTTCAATCGTCTTATGAAATTTAATTTCTTTAATGCTTGAAATTAACGAAACGGGTCGTTTTACCCCTAAACAAAACCCCTAAACTGTACGAAATTTAGGTGGTTAATTCAGTATAAACAAAATAACTGCTAGACAATTAGTGAAAAGAGTCGCCATCCTGCTCAAGAATTTGTCTCGCTGTTTTGTCATGCGCATTTTCTATTTGGGTTATCCGTTCGTAAATTGAGCTATGAAACTGACAAATGATTGGAACAAATTGAACTGTTTCACTAAAACATCTTTAGAAAAAATTAGCAAATAGCCGCTCTTACATCAATACGCTGCGTTACCAGGCCATGATAAAAGAGTTTTTGCTATACCCAAAGTTCTTAAAATAGACAAACAGGATATTTGGAAACAACAAATAATCAGTCGTAACGGAGATGTCAAAATGACATGAAGCATCTGCGATTTGACCCCGAACGACTTTTTTGGTAGGAGGCCGTTAAAGATAATAAGTAGTACGCTTATCATCTAGAGATTACCAAGATTTGGTAGATCAAATTATATAAACCATTGACGTGATAAAATGCCAAAAAGTAGAAAATATTCTGAAAAATAGGGGTTGGCAGAATGTAAAGCTAATAGTCATTTAAATGAAATGGTGTTTCATTCTTAATGACAATGTATCTCTTTCTAATAAAACAAACCGCTTTATAAAACGTTCGTTCGTCTTAGTATTTCGAGCCAAATTAATTGATGGGCCACCCTTTATGCTATGAGGTTATCTAATACCAAGAAATGAGTTCTGTTTTAGATGGCCACACAAAGCTTTTTTTCTCTCTCACATAAGTTCGACCGCACAAAGCTTTTCTTCACTCTTCATTTAAGTTCGAAATATTAGAAGCTCAATTTTTACTTTGAGTTTCAAGAAATTAAGCTCTCCTTCTAAATGCCGGTTATATACTTAGATGATATAACCATTTTAAGTTGAAAGCGCTTTTGTTAGAAATAAAAGCTTTCTGCCAATATCTATTGAGAGAAGCATTTTGGTGTCATAAAACGAACTATCAACGAACTACCAACAAAACGATATTTATAAATTAAATTTATAAACTAGATTGTTTTTATTTGTTCTATTATTGTTATTTTTTTCTATAAGAAAATCAATGAGACTGAACTTTATAAATTAGAATTTGACAATACAGATATTGTTGCTAAGTTCTTTTATGTAATATTACGAGTATGTATATTTTTTAATATAACAAAAATGAAATTTTAACTTAATTTTTTCTCAAAAAACAAGAATAATAAGTAAATAATTAAGATAAATTAGATGTTTCAATGATGTTTTTGTAGTCTAACCAATTACCGAAATTTACCGGGAAACCGGTAAATTAAGAAAAAAAAATACCGAAACCGGTAAATGAAATTTTCGGTAAATTTGGATTCCCTATTGCATATTCCATAGCTCCATGCCAACCTATAGTACTGACATTGAAGATTGGGCGGCCTATGAATTCTGCACCCCCTCCAACAGGGGTCATAGTTGTGTTCATTCACACCACAGATCGTAATCTCATGGTGAAAACTCCATTTTGCATCCTGCCCCTATCGGGATTCCAACCCAGTACCTCCCGCTCTAACTGACGCAGCTTTAACCACTGCGCCACCTGGGTGGTTTATATAGACTCTTAAAGCGGATCTTAAAGCGTTTATATAGACTCTTGAGGATGGGCGACTTCTTGATAATAAACGTAATAAAGAACTTGCTCTCTCTGTAGCGGTTGTCTTAGTGTGACGCAAACAGTCTAAATTACTTCCAGTACCAAACCAATCGTTTAAGCAATTAACATTTCAAAGATTGCCTATAGTTTAACTGCAGCAATTATTCCATTTTGATATGTAAAGAGTCTTTTTAAGGATTCATATCTTTAAGTAGGCAATACTGTATCGTTTGACAATCGCTGCAGCTCATAATCGTCTAACTACATATATAGAGCGTTTTCACACCACGTATACTCTAAATGATAATACGCATCCATTAAGACGTCGAACAGTGCGTACCGAACAATCGATAGACGCTGTACAGCGTAGTATGTACTCGATGTCGTTCTCAGCAACTGGATCTAATGATCTTGGTTTACGTGGTTACAAAATTCAACTTATCGAATTGAAGCATCCATCCATCGCCGATGCCACCAATCCAGCCAATGGGCTGAAGAACAAATTGCTATTGATGTTGATAAGAAGCTCACTTTCCGATAAACGTTCGACAACCTTGTCTTTTACATTGGCTGTCCGATGTTCCAAGATGATGACAAAAATTTTATAGGTAAATCCTTGCCGCAAAGTATAACTAGCATTATGTATCATCTAAGTAGAATAAGGATAATGCGTTTCGTATTAAGATTTGGGCGAACAAGAGAAAAAGTGATCATTTATAATCATTAAATCCTTTCATTGATCCAAGAAAATTATTACGTGTCGGTGGACAGTTAGAAGGCTCAACATTAAGCTATTCAGCGAAACACCCAATATTTTACCAAAGAACCACAACATTTGTGACTTAATAGTTCCGGAAATTCATTATTATAAACTACATTCAGGGAACTCACTGACTTTTAGTTCCGTGCATCGACCATCCAACGTAACAAATGTTGGTCGATGCACGGTAAACCATTAAACCATGCATAAGATCCGGTATAGTTTGTACTCGATACCAAAGCAGAATATGGCAGATCTACCAGCTGTGCCATACAATCATAGTAGACCGTTTTCAAAAACCAGTTTAGACTATGCTGGTGCACTAAAAATTAAAAGCAGCAAGCGTGGAACTGTCCGATCGAACATGCTTAGTTGTTAATGTCGTGCATCTTGAAGTCGCCACTAGCCTTGAAACTGAATCATTCTTAGCTGCACTTAAACTATTCGTATCGAGGCGAGGAATTCCACAGAACGTGTGTGGGACAAAATTGGACATCCAGATTGCGCCATCTACGCGCCAGCCGCAGAATCCATAAAGTCGAAGTCATATATGTATACGTCGTATAGAGCACTATTGCTGCGGCATGCATGTTTCGTAAATACTTCAAACGAAACATAAGGATAATATCATTACAGTATCCTCAGTTTGTTGTAGGACTTAAATGACTTAAGCTGGTTGGATCGCTGGGATGACGACCCGCGTCCGTAAGAAAATCAAATTTTATAAATGACATCAAAAAAAATAAATCGAATACAGTCAAAACAACAATAAACCCCCGCTTTAGTATCCGGACACGAGAATCGATACGTTCAGTCACTTAGAAAACCTAACGCGTTTGATGGCTTTATGACATGTATGAAAAAGTATCGGCTGGAACTCATAGCTTTCCAAGAAACTCGATGGCCTTAAAGTGGCACAAGTGGAGATGAACTCGGACATCTTAGAGTTGGATTTCTTATTAGACCACAGGTAAAACAGGTGAGTTGGGCAAAAAAAAAAGCTAGCTAGCTTGCGCATCAGTGTGCATTCACCCTTCTGATGTAAAACGATAAACACTTATTTTGCAATAATTCCGATAATCTGATGGGTTCTATACCTGAGCACGATGTCCGATTGGTGACTTTAATGCTAGAGCTGGCAGAAATCAGACCGACTTATGTAATAATATAGGTCCGTACTCCCGACACGAAACTGCGACCGAAAATGGGGAAAGAATGATGCACTTTGCGATCGCACATGATCTCCAAGTGGCAAGTACATTCTTTTCCCATAAAAACATCCATTTGGAAACATGGACACATCCACGTAAAACATCCCGAAGCCAAATTTACCATGTATTGATTTCAAAAGAACAAGCTCGTGTTATCCAAGACGTGAGATCGTCTGATAAATGAAGAAACTCGACGAAGATATCAAGATCTTGTCAGCAAAAGCATTTCCAAATTACCAGTCTGATGAAGTGAACAGAGTTTGTGGAGTATTGAAACTCTCGGTTGTTGATGCCGCCCAGCGTATTCTCGGTATAATGAAAACTAAAACCAAAATTGATTGATTTGATGAGGAGTGTCAGTTCTTGCAAGGTGTATACCGAATTACACCATATCTTAAGATCTTAGACGAAAAGGTCGCTAGCGGCGGCGATAGCTCCACAGCGTAGCGATCGATCTGGCTTTCAAATTGCTTACAGTAGTATGAAGAGCTAGCTCGTGATCGAAACCGATGGAATCAGCCTGTTGGCACTGTTCGGGCCAATAATGGCCTATAAAACTCGTAAAAAATACGTATCAGCCCACATTATAAAATCGCCTCAAATCTACAAGCCCGGAAATCTTACATTACTTGTGCCAAACGTTACTACAAACACTATATAAATTATGATTATGTTTACACAAAAACTTAGTTTATTGACCCCGCAATTTCCTCCGCGTGCACATATCTAACAACGCAAAATCTGTATAAAATTCTTAATATTATTTATTTCACATATAAGATTCACAAAGTAGTGGGTCGATCAAAATCGAGCCAAGCATATACGGTTCACGTGCGTCGCAATAATTATGCGATCGGTCGAATTAAATTTATTCGTACGATATGGGTTAACGACAAGTCGACAACATATATATGCTTGAGGAGTATTGGATTGTACGAAATACGATCGTTCGATCGTTTCAAATCAAAAGAATAACATTTGTATATATTTTATTAATTTACACAACGAATTTGATTAATTAAGGTCAGCTGGGGTGGGGTGTTTATATATACATACGTATAATCGCACGATGGTCGAATTATTTTTTCTATAAATACACGTACGAGTATATCAAAAGTTTTTCCAACGCTGAAACATAAATCATATAATTTACATACCAACATGATACAAATTTTCCATTAAAATTTTGAACATATTGAAATTTTGACAGTGTGTGTGTGTGTGTGTGCATGTGTGTACGATCTTGTTATATTTGTGTGTGTAGCTGAAAATTCGACGTTGGTTGGATTGGAAGAGGAACGAAAGGAGAGTTGAAGAAAAAAAATCCAAAAATAAAATCCATAAGATTGTAATTTGATCGTTATTATATCTTACTGATCGTGATCTTATATTTTTTGAGTGTTTTTTTTTGACTTGAGATATTTTAGTTTTTGGTGAGTGTGGAGCGTGTGTGTGTATGTGTTGTGTTGTGTTGCATGTACACAAGAATGTGGCGATCGGTTTAAATTTCAAGGCACACAGTATATTTACGTGTAAATGATATTTCGCTTGTAGCTAACATACATACTTACAATGACCTATGCGATATATATATATATATATATATATATATATATATATATATATATATATATATATATATATATATATATATATATATATATATATATATATATACATACATATATATATATATATATATATATATATATATATATATATATATATATATAAAGGGTTTTCCAATAAGAGGTTTCATTTTAGTGATCTTACGAATCAAAACCGTGTGCGTCGCTCAAGAGCAACTGAGAATATTGCTGCTGTAGCCCATAGTGTTGAAGAAACCCAAGGTTTGTCGATTCCTGGTCGATCTTTACACCGTATATACGGTCGATCACTATAAACGTCGTATCTTCTCTGATTCGGGCCTTTAAATGTTTGGAGTTTTCATTGAAAAATTATTTTCAGTGATGATCATTTTCACCTCGGAGGCTACGGTAATAAGCAGAATTATCAGAAAATCCAAAAATGATTGTTGAAAAGCCCGTCCATTCTCAACGTGTCACTGTTTGGTGCGGTTTTTGGGCTGGCGGTGTGATTGGACCTCACTTTTTCGAAAATGAGGCTGGTACAATTGTTATGGTGGAAGATATTGATGTGGACGACGTTTATTTTGCAAGAAAAGCTTCCTGAGCATGTATTTCTCGAAAAGAATGTGATCACAATTGGCCCCCGAGATCTTTAATATTTAACTCCTCTAGACTGTTTATTTACGTGAAAGATAGGGCCTATTCCAATGCTCTTTAAAGATGGAATTCGTAAAGTTATCGAGGACAAACAGTCCCAAATATACGAACTGGCCATGGAAAAGAAAAGGTGCTGCAAGTGGAGCCCCGGCCGCCATTTGGCTAATATCATTTTGAAATGTTAATGGAAATAAATAGGGTTTCCAAATATCCGACATTTATGATTATCCGAATATCGAATATTTACAGATAAAAAAATTCGGATAATACGAATATCCGGATAATAACAAAAATTGCACTATAATTATACTCGATAACTTTACGAATTTCATCTTTAAGGTCTTGATCGATTGTGGAGCATTAGCAAAAACTTTATTTTCGACGTGGCCCCAAAGAAAAAAATCTAAACGTAATAAATGACAAAATCTCGGTGTCTAAATTGCGATCACCTCTTCGAGAAATAACATGATCAGGAAACGTTTCTTGCAAATTCGCGAATGTTTTGTTGCTTGCATGGCACGTAGCGCCGTATTGTTTAAAATAAGCGTCGTCCAGATCAATATCTTCCAAATCTAGCCATAAAAAACATTAATCATGGCTCGATAGCGTAATCCATACATCGTAACAGTTGCACCGCCGCCTCTTTAAAAATAAGATCAAATATCACCGCCAGCCCAACAAACGCACCAAACAGTGACACGTTGAGGATGGTGAGGTTTTTCAACAATCATTGGATTTTCTGAGACCCAAATGAGACGATTCTGCTTATTAACGTAGCCTACGATGTGAAAAGTCCCACCTCATCTCTGAAGATGATACTTCCATGAAAATCCAAATCATTTTGTGATTCTTTCATGAAAATCCGAATGTTATGGTGATTGACCGGCTTAAGCTCTTGTGTTAACTTTAACAGTTTTAAGACCTAAGTCTTTATGCAAAATACATGAAAATTTCGAAGATCGACCAAACGTCTAATCCCAAAGATCGACGAGAAATCGATAAACCTGGGTTTTCTTCAGCACTACAGGCTACAGCAGCAATACTCTCAGTTGTTATTGAGCGACGCACACGGTTTCGATTTTTCAGATCACTAACTGTTCCAACAGCTCAAATTGTTTCACCAGCTTCCATATTGCCAACCGAGAAAGGTGCTTCAGGAAATCCAAAAAGTGCTTTAGTTTGGCGAAATGTGACGATGCTTCAAAAGCGACACTGAATTTTTACTTAGTTCCTTTACAGCTGTTTCAATGGGCGATAACATAGCAAGCAACTATTTTAAAATGGATTCTCTCCGTTATTTTGGATTGACCCAATTCATTCATAGTTCTATTTACCGATTCCTTTATTTGATGACAACATTTGATCATAGTTATCAAAGCATACCACCGTATTTTGAAATGTAACATGAATGGTTTACTCTCTTGTTCATTACCATATCCTTGTAAATTATTATTTTTTACCGAAGGATTTAATCATTTTTATAATTTCCCTGAGGTTTTCTCTTCTTGTTGGAAGATTATGCTAGCATCTTCAGAACTATTTACATATTCTAAGTAAAAGTAAATGTAAAAATATATCCGGATCAAAATAAGTCGAATAATCCCGATTATTCGAAGATCGGATATCCGGATTGAAAACCCTAGAAATAGACATTCATAAATAAGCATTGAAACCTCTTATTGGAAAAGCCTTTATAAATATATAAATTTTAAGAAAACTATGCCAAGTATTACAACAAAGTTTCACAACACCGTGATGAGTAGGAGCGAGCGAGCGCACAGGCTCTCAAAACATATCAATTCGAATTAAATACATTTATAAACCACCTCGACCTATTTTCAGGGCGCTTCATTTTATTTTAGAATTTAGTAACAATAATTTGCGCGCTATGGGTTACTATCCAACATTAGTGTATAGTAAAGTAAACCGATATCACACTGTTCATTTTCACCAAAAATAACAAATTTTCCAAATAATAAATGATTAAATCATACTTTTATTTATTATAAACATGTACGCGTATGTATGTGTATGAATGTATGTGCTGTATTGTGTATATGATTTTTAGTATATAGAATCGAGATTCTCTTATAATTGTAATCAAATCTTTGAGTGAAATTAGACAAAAAAAAAATTAAAATTAAATTAAAATATTTTTAGATTAGAAATACGAAAAACACACTTTGATAAAATGACGTCACAAAAATGAAAATTGAACATACAGAGCAAACCCAAAAATAAATAATATTCTATTTCAGTAAATCGATGAAATTTTATATCAAATTACAAAACAGACCAAATAGACGAGCACAAAAACAATTTATTAAAAGAAAATGGAATATTCTTATAGTTTCCAGAGATGAATTTGGTACAAAATATATATTTTGTGTATAAACGTAGCAATTGCAGACACTTGCGTACACTAAACTCTCGTACAGCTGACAATCCCTTTAAAATAATAATTTAACAGACCGGCACCCAGACATGTCCTGATAGGTGGACAAATTCTGTCAAATCTACCGGCCAAATGTCTGGAAAGCTGCAATTATTATAATGATTCCGAAAATGAGTAAAGGAGAAACAAAAGTTAAGTCATATCACCCAATCAGCTTATTACCCACTCTCTTAAAGCTGTTCGAAAAAAAGTGCCATCAGAAATTTAACCCAATTCTGAATAAGCAAAAATCATTCCGGATCATCAATTTGGAGTTAGAAAAGAACACGGAACCGTGGAACAAGTTCACAGAGTCTTGTCTGAAATTGCCCTTGAACAAAAAAGTTTCTAGATATAGCTCAACCTTTCGATAAATTATGGCATAAAGGACTTCTGTATAAACTTAGAGCACAATTACCGACAATTCTGTAAAATTATTTCTTGTTTGAGTTCTCAAAGCAGTGTATTATGGGACCAGTGTTGTATTTGATCTTGACATACGCGGATAACCACACCGTAAATTCATCTGTCCGCCTGTAAAATCATTCTCTCACAACACGAAAGTGTTAAATATCTTGGACTTCATTTAGATTGCACTCACGTGGAAAAACACTTTGAAGCTAAACATCAACAAATAAAATTTGTTTTTGTTTTTTTGTTGGGTGACTGCTGCCGCACACTTAGACCGGCGATGGTCCGTTGGGATACCACTATATGTACGGTTATAGGTCCGAGTTACGTTCAACAATCTACGCATTACATAGCACCATGTTTTGCATCTCGCCCCCATCGGGATCCGAACCCGGCACCTCCCGCTCCAACTGCCACAGCTTAAACAACTGCGCCACCTGGGCGCTCAAAATTTTAATGTGAATAATTGATTAATTGAAAAACACTCAAAGTTAAGTCTAGACTGTAAGCCCTTGCTGTACAAAATGATTCTTAAGCCCATGTGGACATATGGTATGGTATATATGCAAGTATATTGCCAACACAATAAAACTGGAAAGAATGCAGTTACGAATACTTCGAACAATGGTAAACGCACCCTGGTATGTACGCAATACAAACCTACATCGAGAACTCATCTTTAAACTGTTACCAAAACAATTCATCAGTACAGCAAAAAAGAACAGTTAAAACTAGTTTGTCGCCCCAACGAGTAAGCTATAGGGAAGTATTAAATAGACCAAATATAGGTGACTAAAAAATCGGATCTAGCTAGATAATTCAGAGATTACCGAGTGCACGTTAATATTAAGAACTAACATAGGTTAAGTCTTGTCCGTTGGTAGGTAGCTGCTAACATACTAACGAACTCGAAAGGTTTAGTTCTTTTCAGTCTTCTAAACCAAATGTTCACTATTCAGTAGCCGAGAGGCTTCCGAACTTTCATGTTCTGTAATCATTGATTCATGCTTCGAAATTACCAAACCACAATGCAAATCACTATACAAATGTACCAGGGTGCATCGACACTACTTCGAAATGTTTATCGACTCTATGTGCATCTACTCTACTTCGAATATTTTATTCTGAAAGTTTTGTATAAGTGTCTTAGTACAGCCTCAAATCTGAATGCCATATAACAAGAACAGCTTTAGGACCTGATTTTAAATCAGTATTTTGTTGTATATGCTTAATTTTGACCTTCGCCCAATTATTAGCCAGTACAATTGTCGATATATTTAAGATCAAGCTTTTTTATTTTCTTCTTCAGATGCTCTTCCCATTTAAGCTTAACATCCAGTGTCATACCCAAGTATTTAGCAGAGTTCCCGTATGGCACCATCACGCCGTTTAAGTTGACATGGGTAAATATTATTAACTTTGATTTTGCATCTTTGGGTCCACTAGCGAATTTCTTAACTTGCACATTGAAGTTTATTCGCCGCCTCTTATACAGTTTACCTATAGATGTTATAGTATAGCAGTGTCGTCAGCAAACGTTGGTATGCCTACGTGATCGGACTGTGATATATCACTTATATATAGTAGGGCCCAGAACGTTACCTTGTAGGACTCCTGCTTTTTCCTCTCTCAATCCAGAATACTCGAAAACTTTTCCTTTTTCTAATACCTAGCTCCAAATTTCTCTTGTGACATTTATTTTCGGCATGACATTATCCAATACTATCAGGAACAGCACCGAGTGTTATAGTATTTTCACTTTGTTTGCCTTTATAATGATTTCGATTTCCAGCATCCCAATACATTTCTTGTATGAGTTCAATTAATTTCTATGGGGTGCCCATTTCAAAATGTGAATGCTATCATATTGCGATCCTATCTTTCCTATCAAATGATGAATCGAAAAGAAACAGTGGAGAATTCCATTCCAGGATTTCTTAAGTAGGATTCTGTCAAGAATGATCATTGCAAGTATCTTTATTGTAGTGTTAAGGAGAGGGATACCTCGTAAGTTATTGCTCCATCTTTATTGGAGGATTGTGATTTTTAAGCCGTTGATTGTTGTAGTATTCTACCAGGATTTCACACTTCTTATATTAATGGTGTTAGTGTGCTTGTAGCTGGAGTTATATATGTCAGCGGTTATACTCTCAGTATCATCACTTGTATAGGTGGTATGTTTGTAATTTTGCCTTTGCTTGCGCATTGGTGTAGTTCTCGCTTATTAAGGATTGCTGCTGCCTCTTTACCAGTCTTGAAAATATGTGTTCTTCATATTTCCCTTGATCATTGTTTGCCATCTGATTTAATTGGTGTGCTGTTTCTTCGTATTCACGTTTCACCTCTTCCGGATTTTGTTGGCATATTTCTAGCTCGGTGTTACTCAATACTTTTCCATCACGAATCCAAGGTTACCGATTGTATTTAAGGTAGCCGATTACTTTCGTGTTAGTCTTGAATTAGGCTTCGTCAGTTCATTTCCATTTTTGTTCCATATTGATAGCTTCAATTCAATGAGTTTTTCTGGATTTTACACTTTCGGTTGTGCTCTTGTTAAAAAGGCCAAATCATATTTTTACTCAGTCGTCCCATAAATGCTAATTAGCCCTCGAGTTAATTGCTAAATAAATGCGTCCTTTAGGAATTTTCCCGCTTGATTTTCATTTCTCTCGGCGTTAAGCACTATTGCACAATCTTAGAGCAGAGGCAGAGTTATCTTTATTTCGAAGTCTAGCAATGCTGACTATACAGATCCAAACTCATTTCGACCAAGTATTCCAATTAAGTAAGACACCTTTCTAAACACTCCAAAACTAATTTTGAAGATTGAAAGATCTCTTGAACTATTTTTACATTGATGCCAGCATTGTCAAATGGATTGAGTATTTGAGTAAGTCTTTTTGCGCCCGTTGCTAAATGGTATAGATCTATAAATGGCTTATCGGTATCTTTCAAATTGCTCGGACATACAGTGTTATTGAAGCTTTTAATCTCGTTGTACTAGATCTCATTTTTTTGCAATGGCTGTACTTAGTTCCTTAAATAATCCCCTAACTATTTCTTAACTTGCTAAGGAATGCAAAATTTCACTAATCATGGAGTTACTGTCATGTGGATGCCTGCTCATTATGACATTGAAAGTAATGATATTTAGAATTCTTACATCCAGATAACCACCTTATGAGATCACGCGCACATTTTGAAAAGATTGTATTAATTATAAGAACCGGTATCCAATATATTACCGTGACTGCCAGGTTGGTATAAAACACTGCAAAATATAAGGAATCGTGCAATAACGCTTTCCGAGGGAGTAAACTGAGGTTCGAGACAGGCAAGAAATTAAAATTCAACTTTCAAGCTGATGGCTCGCTCACAAACTTAGTGACTAACAAATTTAAACAAACTTCGGATCTTATTTTATAGGATTTTGTATAACTAAACGAGTATCATGTATATTCGCAACGGAAGAGCTTATATCGGATGACTCCGTTGTCTTGACTTGCAATAGCTAAAAAACTGAATACTCCTTATGGAAACCAACGAGAATACTTTGGAGTGATTTTTTTTCTAATCTCTAATCTGTTTTGGGGCTCAAGGCACTCCCCACTTGTTCGCGGTTCGCTTATTTACGTCCTAGCTATAGGTCCAATTTTTCTAACCATCTGCACATTGCATAGCACCATGCCAGCCTATAGTGCTGACATGGAAGATGGGTCGGCACATGAGTTCTGCACTCCAACAGGGGGTCATAGTTATGTGTTGATTCACACCACAGATCGTAATCTCATGGTGAAAAATCCCTTTTGCATCCTGCCCTTATCAGGACTCGAACCCGGTACCTCCCGCTCCAACTGCCACAGCTTTAACCACTGCGACTTTGAGGTGGTAACATGACTTTGAAACATTTCAACCTTAAATTGCGAATAAAAATAGGAATCTAAGCTTGCAATACAATTCAATATCTAGACACGAATACAACTCCTGGGTAGAACTACCATTTAAAGGGATACGAAAGCTTCTGCAAATGAGCAATGCTTTGCTTAGACTAAGATACGTTCCGAAACAGTTAAAGGTGGTAGAAGTAACGCAGAACGTGGGCTCAGTCATACTTTGCGTGTTGATTTGAACCGAATAAAACAGCGATCTTTAATGTAAAAAGCGATTTGGCACCTTCTAATGGTTTACAACATCATATGCAAGGCTGGCTCGTCATCGAAACCGATGGAGTCTGATTTGGTCACGGTATGGACGGTGATGGAAAAACAATTGTTACCACTTACCACTTTACAGAAGCATAAAGATGTTGATAAAGAAAAAATTCATTGCTCACCTGAAAATATAAACAAAATATAATTAATAATTTATGTTAGAACGGATAATTGTAATGTTTTCAAACAATAATCAAAAGTCTAAGAGATTGCAGTTTTATTTATTTAATTGTTTGGTTAACCATTGGCAACCATATGAATTCTGAACAATAATTTACAAATTGTCAAACTATACCCAACCGTCGTAAGAGTTAAGGGTTGGCTCCTGGTATGATACACATAGTAATACTGGGTAAATGGAACCGAATTCGAATCCAACCAAGAGGTAAAGCAATTTTATTGTTCTCTCTTCGACTCATCAAGTAGAGTTAAATAAAGAGCTAGATTGATGTCGCTGCCACAATTGGCAAGCTGTTAATCTTACAATTTATTGTGTGCATTCGGAAATTACAAATAAGAATGGATCCTCTGCCCGAATCTTCATATTGGCATGTGGGCCTGGTGATGGAAACCGTGGGTATTGTTATCTAATATATATTCGATCTTATATATAAGTTCATTGATCACTCCTAGAGGAAACAACTGGAAATCCATCAACCTATAAATCAATATAACCGCATATTATCAATATTATCAATCTCTGCCGTATCGTATTACTAATCACTGAAACCTACAGTGTAATGAATGAGAAGGGACTTCAAGTTATAGGTTGATCATCTTTTTCCGAACAATTCAACATTGATTGTGATATTTGGTAGTTTTTAACTATGATCAGAAACCGTCCAGGTGGCACAGTGGTTAAAGCTTTGGCTGTTGGAGCGAGAGGCACCGGGTTCGAATCCTGATATTGGCGGGATGAAAAAGTGATCTTTCACTACTTGATTGCGATCGGTGGTGTAAATGAACAAAACTACGACTCCCGTAGTGCAGAATCCATGGCCCAACCTATCTTCCATGTCAGTACTATAGGCTGGCATATAGCTATGCAATGTGCCAGATGGTAAGGTTAATCGAACCTAAAGTAAATCCCTATGATCAGATATTGGTTTCGATTTTCAACACAATAAAATTCCAATAAATAACTTTTTTCACGACAATTCCAACATGAATGGCAAGAAAATCAAAAATTTAGTATCAGATTAGAGGAATGTGTTTCGCTATAACTGACTTATATCGTTCAGTATTCAAAATGTAACTCGAACAGAAACTACATCAACCATAGATAAAATCGTTCAGAAGTACGAACCTATATTCAAAGAAGAATTACCGAAATAAACTATTTTACGAGTTCGACGTTCGAGTGTTGACGATCCATATTACTAGCAAAATTAATGAAACTGCAAAATACAGCATCCTCCAGGACCAGAAATTAATAACCCAGATTGTCTGAGTCGATCCCTTATCTCAGTTGCTACAACGAAATTCGAATATATGAAGCTGTTTAATTTTGGGATATCGGACAGTTACTCCGCCTACTGGAATTTAACGGGAGCATACTTCGTATGTCCATTTTCAAATTCGAGATATGATTGTTACATACACCATGTAAGTATCAAGTACGTATGAAGATCAACTACATATCAGTACATTTCAGAAAACCATTCAAACATAAGACGAAGTATTGTTTGTCATTCGCGTCGTTGCTGCATATAAGGGGTGTTGTGGTAATTATTAAGGACAATTGGTAATTATGATATGGCAAACCTCCATTGAATTGAAAAGGGTATCTGATGTGGCAAACAAAATGATTTAGATAAGCTCATGCTCATAGTTGTTGAGAGCAACTAATGTTATGGGACTGTGCTGGTTTAAAGTTTTACATGTTGATATATGCATTGTGTCCGAAAGAAAGGTTCTTAAAAATTTGATTAATTCGGATTAAGATTTGGTAAATCATCATTTTAGGTCTCTGCAAATCCTGCTGTAAAACCGAAATAGTTCTGAAGTCGAACCGAAATTTTTCAAACCGTACCACAGACAATTTGTGTATGCCATATTTAGAGTAGGGTATACTGTTTTTTCAGAACCAGGGTGTGTTCAATTTTCCGGAGTTTCATAGAGAACCAAAATGTTGCTGGGGTACCAAAATGTAATTGCAACTAAAACGAAATTCGACACTAAATTGTCAAACATGGTATACTTGGAGAGAATGGCAAGAACAGTCGTTTGAAACAAAGCTGATTATCGCGTTATTTTACCTACTGATGCTTTAGCAATTGGTATTGGTGAGTTTATTTCGCATCTATATCCGGATGCTATGATCGATCTGACTAAATCCAAATTCAAATCATTTCATTATATGGAGTGAGTAAATGCAACCAATATTTGTCAGGGCAAAGTTTTGAATTTGTAATTGACTACCAATCACACACGACATGATAGACAATGGACTGTTCTACCAGACAAGATGCTAATGCAGATGCAAAGTCTCGGATAAATGATAAAAAAATACGACAATAGATAAATATATTTGCGACTCCAGATATTGGAGTGTAGAACTCATTGTCCGACCCATCTTTTTTTTCGTTAATTACTATACAATCTGTTTTGGTTCTCAAGACACTCCCAACTCTTTCGCGGTTCGCTTATTTGCGTCCTTACCTTACGCTTTGCAGCCAAATCGAGGACGTACGGTTATAGGTCCGATTTTACCTAACCATCTGCACATTGCATAGCTCCATGCCAGCCTAGAGTACTGACATGGAAGATGGGTCGGCCCATGGATTCTGCACTCCAACAATCAAGTGGTGAAAAATCCATTTTGCATCCTGCCTTTATCGGATCATTATGCATCAGATCAATATGCATACCAAACTCAAGAGGGATCGGTGAAACTTTGAGAGTAACTCACCCGCACTTAAGGAAAAACCAAGGAATTTGACTTTCGTATGAACTCAAGCCAAGAGAAGTCGAACTTTCATGTGCAAACAACTGCTCCAAAGACAAAATCGAAAGGGACTTTTTGTATTGTATCGTGACGGGTCACGAAAATTAGATTCACTACGGTAACGTAAAGGTAAGAAAAACCTAAATAATATTCATGATAAAATCCTAATGCTGTGTATCTGGTGGGATCAGTTCATATAGTGGTCTACTATGAGCAACTTCATCTTTACGAAACCATCACTCGAGAACGTTATCAACATCAATTGATGTAATAAAGCCGAAGAATCACATGCCAAAAGAAACGCTTCATTGGGATGTCCTATCCCACCCGCCGAATTTACTAGACATTGCTCCTTTCGACTGCCATTTATTTCGGTTAGTGACGTATCGTCTGGCCGAGCACGACATCATTACCTGGTGGGTTCAGTTATCTACTATGAGCTACTTCATCCTAACGAAACCATCACTGGAGAACGTTATTAACAACAATTGATGCATTACAGCCATGCCTAAAGAAATTTTAGAGACGCTTAAACGGGATGGCATACCTCACCTGCCGAATTCACTAGACGTTACTCGTTTCGACTATACCATTTATTCCGGTTGATAATGTATTGGCTGGCGAAGGAGGACTTCATTACGAAGAAGACAATTGAGTCGAATCTAGAACCACCTCTAAAGACGAGGAACTTATCACAAAACCCATAAAAGTATTTGTGTACCCCCAATATTTACGCTACATATTCAAAGGTTGTCTATAAACATTCAGGTTCGACTATATATAAATTATTATATATTGTACCCATATTTATAAATTAAAATTAATTTATTTTTATCAAAGTCATGTAATGAATTTATTGCAATTTAAACAAAAATATTAAATTACACAAAAAAAAATTATACTTCTTAAAAAATAATATTATGTATTTATATATAAAACTGCATCTTATTTCTTTATTCGTCTCAAATTACACAAACACAAAAAATATCATATAAGATTATAACTAAAATTATAAGACAAAAAAAAATTGTTAGTCTATATAAAACATAATATAATGAACTGTGTAAGACAGACAAATAATAAATAGAGTTTATCTATATACGAGGGCGGAGTGAAAAGTTTGGTAAAATTGCAACAGAGAGGGCCACAATCAAAAATCCCACATGTCATGTGTTAATACCATCTGGCACTGCCCGGGTAGTACAGTGGTCAAAGCTGCGGCAATTGGAGCGGGTGGTACCGGGTTCGAATCCCGATAGCGGCAGGATACAAAAGACATTTTTCACCACACGATTATACGATCGGTGGTGTAAATGAACACATCTATGACCCCCTGTCGGAGTACAGAATTCATGGGTCAACCCATCTTCCATATCAGTACTATAGGCTGTCATGGAGCTAGGACGTAAATAAACGAACCTTATTTACGTCCTTACGTCTGATTCACAAGTGGTTTACTGATTTTCGTTGTGGTCGTACGAGCACAACTGATGCCCAACGTTTAAAAACCTCAAATGAAATCATCACACCAAAAATGGTTGGCAAAATCCATGATACGGTATTGCAAGACTGAAGAGAGATAGTGCGCGAGATAGTAGACATCTCAGATGAACTTGGACGCAGTACATTACACAAACATTTGAATATGAAAAATGTTTTTGTCATTTCATAACTGGATGAAACATGGATTCATCACTATACACCGGACACCAAAGGACAGTCTAAACAGTGAATTTATACTGGTGATCTGAGCCGAAGAAGGCTAAGGTGGTTTTATCGGCCAACAAGGTCATGAGCACAGTTTTTTGGAATGCATGCGACATAATCCACATCGATTACCTTCAAAAGGGGAGAACAGTCAACGGCGATTATATTTGCAATTTATTGAACCATTTCAACGACGTTTTGAATAAAAAACGGCCGCATTTGGCGAATAAAAAGTTCTCTTCCATCAAAACAATGCACAGGTACACACGTAAGTTTTTGCCATTGCCATGAATTACGCTTCGCATTGCTTTCACATCATATTCTTCAGAGTAAACTGCTTCAGTTAAAGATGGCTCGGTGGAAAGATTCGGCTCTAATTCGGAAGGAATCGAAAAATTGGTAAAACGTCGGACTAAGTATATGGCCAAAAATATTATTCCTTGTTTCATTTTTACCAGACTTGTCACTCCGCCCTCGTACTATATAGACTCAACTCCAACTCTACTCTACTCTATATATAACATAATGATAATTATAAGGTGATAGTTATGATATTTTTATTTCTCGTGTTATGGATATTAAATTTCGTAACGGGGTGTTCTTCTAGAAATAAACTCTAATTTTTATTATTAACTATATACTTGCATCATTTAAACTAGATTTCATCGTCCATATATCATGTTATGTTGTACATACATATATGGACATTAGTAATTGTCGCATATATACGAATCGATAATATATGAACGACATTAATATCCAGTGGAGTGACCAGATATCCTAGAACCCAATAGGAAAAATTAAGAATGCCAGCATCTTAACTATAATGAGGTTAAGAGTAAACATTCAACAATTCAAACTATACTGATAACACAGTTTTTGAGAGTGTGAAGTCATCCTTGGATTTAATCCCAAAAACAATAAAAATGTCCATCGCAGGAATAATTTTCAAGAAAAGTTCAAATATTTGAAAAGACCAATTACGCACATACTACCAATAAGAAGATATAATGATCACCTAGCTGAAACCAAAGAAAAAATAGCAGAAAGTTTTACGAACCTTCTCGAGCATGGTATGCGCCTAATTTAATAACACCTAATAATTTAACAACACCTACTCAACAAGATATATTGATCAAAACCATATAACCATCTTGAGACAAGAAATCCGATTACTTAATGCTAAAGGAATGAAACAAGTACTCCTTCAGACTCCAGCAGGTCTCGTTTTCTTGGAAATTTGCGGAAGTAATAATGATCCCTAAACCAATTAAGCCAACCTGTGAATTAATCTCATACAGGCCAATATCACGTCTTCACATAATTGGAAACCGTTTGAGAGACTATTAGTTTCGTCCCATCAGTTTGAAGAAAGCGAGAAACACTCCACAATCGATCAAGTCCGATTTAATAGATCCGTAGAAGGCAAAAAGATTTGTTCAGCCAAATTTCTGCACGGGCATTTGATAGGTTAAACTCTGCCTTGAACGGGAGATACTTTATAGTTAAACAGGTAGGAGTTTACTCCAGCATTAAAAAAGCCGTCCTAGCTGCAGACGGATAATACAGACATCGTCACGTTTGCAGATTAGCCTGCAATTTTAGCTGTATTCAATTAGCCACATTCAAACTATAAATATTCATAAATAATATATAAGAGTGGAAAATTAAAGTTTACTGACATAAATTTCATTAATAGATCGATAGAACCACTACCTGTGACTTTCAATAATATTCCAAAGTCGGAATCAAACGCTGTTAGTCAAAAATGACTAGCAAAAATTTTTATTGTTATCAAAAATAAAATATTTAAAAAAACGTTGTTTGGTAAATGGTGCGCCATCTCCTATATGACGCGCTATCTAATTGTAACTAAAGCACCATCTGTTAAAAAATTTGCTTACTATTTTACGAATAGAAACTAACTGTCTCCAATTAATTCCTTTAAAAATCATCTTAACTGGCTTGGATGAAAGTAAATGACATCCCTTTCCAACTCATAGCGTGGACAAGAAATTTTAATTAGTCTATATTGATCCTCCAATCAAACGAATTCAGAAACCATGAATTTCTTCGAAGTTTTGTCAGACAAATGTGATGACTTTCGCAATCAACATACTGCGAATTAATTATGGTTGGTGACTTTAATACCCATCATAAAAAATGGTTGAATCACCAAAATACAAACTGTGCTGGGTGTCGGACAGAGTGGCTTACTGTTTCGCTTGACCTTACGCAGATCGTAAGTGATTCCACATTTGAATGTCAAAATTCTACAAGCAGTCATATTCTGGATCTTTGTCTTACAACAATTTCGCATTCCATCGAAGAACGATTCGAGGTTGGAATTGGAAATTCTGACCACAACCTGATAATGAAAAATATCTGTCGAAACACCACCAGAATTTAGACAGCAGCGTCTATGGCATTTTAACGAGGCTGACAATAATGGGTTACGGTAATTTTTTCAACATTTCTCGTGGGAGGGCCATTGTTTTTATAACAATCAAATAGACGACGCCGTTTCCAATTTCACCGAAACCGTTCTACATGAAATTAATAAATATATCCCATCATCCATTTTCAATCCCAATCGTAATTTTAAAAACTTTTCAAAAGAAGCCGCAAGGTAACTACCCGAACGCCTGGAAGAGTGCGATGGTGCAACCGGTTCTGAAACGTGGTTGTGATAAAACTGACCCCTTAAACTACCGGCCAATATCAATTGTGACAGCCGTGGCTAAAGTTTTTGAGAAATGCATTAAACAACAATTAATGCATTATCTTGAGATTAATAAAATAACTTCAGATAATCAATTTGGCTTCCACGAAAGCCTCTTCACAACCGATCTCTTGACGTATTTGTAAACAAATTCAATCTCGACCTTGAGCACCACGGAGAAGCGTTTGCAATCGCTTTGGATAAGGTTTGGCTTTTGACAAGGTTTGGCATTAGAATCCCATTTCTAAACTTGTGGCATACGGCTTGGATTCGATGACCATCAAGTGGATAGAAAGCTTTCTCAAAGACCGAAAGATCAAAGTTGTGCTAAATAGAAGAACGGTTAATGCGCATAGGTTTACGGTGAAGCTGCCTAAACCTCGAACTGAAGGTGCAAAGCGCAAATTTGTTTATCGAACATCTAAAAAGTGGAATTCGTTGGCCGGTTTTCAGTTTCCGTTGAAATATAAAATGCACAAGTTTAAGGCAGCTATCAACCTTTACTTGAAAGACCGCGTTGCGTGCAACAGCTCAGAAACCACGAGTGTCGTGATCGATTTCATGTTATTGCGAATTGAATCTAATACAAGATAAGGAGTAAGTAATAAAGTTAGCACATGATAAGGAATCACTAAAAAAAATTGGCAAGTTTGATGACATTACAAGATATTTACAAAAGAGTATTTACTATATTATTGTCAAAATAGAAACAAGGTAACCTAAGGCTAAACTCATTCTTGAGATGACCACGGATATTTTAGTCCAATGTTAAATAACTGACAAAACGTAACCAATAAATGTATCCCAACAAAATGTATCATACACTGTATTGATAACACATTTACTGAGTTTTATTCAATCAGCGTACTAAAAGAACAACACATATTCCTCAACCTGAGCTAGTTGATCCAAGAAGTCTGCTATTCAGCAATATATCATGTTTCTGAAAAATGTCATCTCATCACTATAATAAATTCCTGCTGTTCGAACTAATCATTAAAATGGTTTATCGGTACTTCAACATAGCTTATAACCTAGCTGATATGTGGTTCCAACAGGCCGGTGCCACATGCTACACAGCGCAGGATACAATTAATTTACTCAAAGAAACATTTGATGAAAGACAAATTTCACATGATGGTCCTCTTGATTGGGCACCAACGCAATTTCTTCGAAAAGTATGTGAAAATGGAGCATCCAAATGCGGTCACATGGCGGAAATCATATTCAATCTTTAATGGCGAAATTTTTATTGTATTTTAATTTAAAATTGGGAACCTCTAAAAAAACACCTTTTAGGTAAGGTAGATTGCCGATCATCGTTGTGTAGTCGCTATCAACATCTGTAGTACTGTTGTTTCGCTCGGCCAGCTTCGAACTGATGTGTAACATAATTAAATGAGCGATTGATCGAAAATATCAATTCCATCTCATCAGCCGTACACAACCTGACTTGATATTTGGGACGGTACCATTCTTATATATGGTGTGCATCGTGATGCAACAGTTTTGTTGTATTTTGGTTATGAACGTCCAACAAGTCGAAATGAAATGTTCAAAATCAACATCTGTCCTTTAGCGATGAAAAAAAAATTAATTTGGTCGAGCTAGATGGATATAAAAATTATTTTCATGGCCTATAAGAAAACAAGAAAATATTTAAAATAAGACACAGAAACCGGGGTAGTGTAATGGTGTGGAGAGCAGTGTTTTTATTCGAATAAATGATTTAGATTTTCAGGCTGCATAATTCACTCAAATAAAACATAATAGAAGCGTTTGAGGACGACTATCATAGAATAAAGACGAATTATTTAGAGTCATAAAATCAGCCTGGTCCTAAATTCCATATAGATATTTGGGGTCACTTTACAATTCAATTTAAGAGAATTTATTGAATAAGACTTATTGAACAACAGGGTTGAACTTCTCATTGTGAAACTGGCTTCTGAATGCAGTTGTGTAACGAATCAGGCGAATTCCATCTCAATACCAGTGCGCATTGCTTCTTATAATTTTCGCCATTGTTGTCATTTTTGTCAGTTCTTTCACAATCATTTGCTCGTCGGAATATATCATGGCGCAAATAATTTAAATTGGGTAATAAGTTTATCGATCGAAAATCTGAGTTATCCATCCACTTATCACAAACCAATCGATACACGTCATAGTCGGACTTCTCCTTCTCAATTCGAGTTCTTATTTCAGCCAATGGCGCTAAATGTTTGACATCTCACTATTCTGTTTGCGTAAAACTAACCGTACGAAACCAATTTTTTATAATTGTGAGCACATCAACCATCCAACCAATGATATCACAACATCAAGGAATTGCCGTCAGGATTTACCGAGTTTACCGTCCTCGATCGCATATTTTATTCAAAAGTTTCGTCTTATATTTCTTTCTAGTCTTGAGGTTTCATCGGTTGCACTTGTTATGTAGTATTTGGTGGAAAATAATCTAAGTTATTGAGTTTCAATTTAAATTTAACTTGTTTGGTGTGACGGACAGTTATCAGAAAAAAAAGAGCACATTCCTTTTATGGTAACCAAAACTAACATCAGATTTTGCCAATCAATGCTCCCATAAGTTATCATCCATACTTTTTGATTGGTATAATAATCTATGCCAAGTGAATTAATGCCACGAAAACATCTCAGATTCCAATTTTACCAAATGTTAAAAATGACAACAACCAAAATAAATCGAATACCGTCAAAATAACAATGAACCTCCGATTAGGAACACAGACACGAGATTGAAAATCGGCACATTGAACGTGCAGTCATTTAGAAAATTTAACTCTACAAAAAACTCGATGGCCTAAAACTGGAGAACATTTGTCCCAAGGCTATACGTTGCTACACAGTGGTAATGGACCTCTTGGAGTGGATTTCTCATAGGGCCACAGTAAAACAGGCTGTGTTGGACTTTCAAGCAGTTGATAATAGAATGTAATTAGCCCACATTTGAATTGCCATTGTGCATGCTCCCACTGATGTAAGCCAAACCCAAAAAAACAGCTCATTTACAATAATTTGGATGATTCGATGGGTTCTATACGATCGGCACGATGTCCTATTGTGACTTTAATACTAGAACTGGTAGAAATCAAACCGACTTATGTAATAATATAAGTCCGTACATCCGATACGAAACTGCGAACAAAAATGGAGATAGAAAGTTGTACTTTGCGGTCGCTCATGATCGCAAAGTGGCAAGCACATTCTTTCCTCATCATAAAAACATCCATTTGGAAACATGGACAAATCCACGAAAAAAATATCTCGAAGCCATTTTGACAATGTGTCGGTTTCGAAAGAGCGGTCCCAGATTGTCGTACTAATTTGGGAGATCAGTGGAATATACCACGCGATTCTGCTGTGAAGGTCTGATAATTGGAAAGTATTGAAAACCTCGGTTGTCGATGCTGCCCAGTACGTTCTCGTTATGCTTAATATTCAAGAAATTGAATATTATAAGCTCCTTTGCACAGCATACAAGTTACTGTAGTACATTATCATGGAAAAAATTACTCATCTGGAACTCCGCGGAGAAAATTATCAGTGACTATTAAGGAGAATTTCACCGAAATCGGTCAGTCATTAAACAAGTTTGACACCAGATGTTCCTAGATTTCAACCAAACCTATGACTCGGTCAAACGAGAGAGACTATAGTATGAATATCTAGAATTACCAATCAAATAAATGCGAACATCTCTGTAAAATGACAGTAACGCAGTCACAATATTGTGTCAAATTGAGAACAGGCTATCGATTACTTTTACAATTAGTTCTGATGTTCGCCAAGAAAATACGCTGTCTCGGATACCTTTCAACTTCATGTTGGAATACATCCTTCTTAACCTCAAGACAATTTCTTATTCCGACAATCCAATTATCTTTTTGCATATGCAGATGATATCTGTGTGATTGGATGAAATGGCAACGGAGTGAAAGAGACAGTTAATCCACTAGAACAGTGTTTAGCTTCCGTTGGTCTCAAATTCAACCAGTCCAAAACCAAATATCTGATCTCTGGTTTTAGAAACCAAGACGCAATTGATTTAGTGGTAACTACACTTTTGAACGAGTAATGAGATTCAATTATCTTGGATCTCTCATTACTCACGATAATATCAGAGGATATCAAGGTTCACCTTGCCGCTGACGATCGGGCTTTATATCCTCTACGTCCACTTCTGAAATCAAAATATCTTGCAAATGCGGATAAACTGAAATTGTACAGAGTGTTGATTAGACCTGTTGTCATGTATGGATGTGAGAGTTGGACGATGTCTTCTACCATTCCAGAGAAGAATTATGCTTGTGATATATGGCCCAAAACGCGGCGTTGATGGCATATAACCCAATTCCTTGACTAACGAAGTCTCATTTTACGAAATAGCGCCAGTAAACGCTGGTTTGAAAAATTCAAAACACGTCACAATCTTGATAACATAAAAATGGCTACTTCTGCTGCTCGTGAATATCTCAATGTTCTTAACAAAATAATTGAAGCGGGAGAGTACGTTCCAGGACAGGTGTTTAACGTAGATGAGTCCGGTCTCTACTGGAAATGCCAGATAAACTTTTATTTCGATAACTTAAAAATCGATACCGAGTTTTAAAATGGCTAAAGAGCGCTTAACGCTTCTTCTTGGATGTAATGCTTCGGAATATTTAAAACTGAAGAGGTTAAAGGTTTTCATAAATCATTTTTGCCGGTCATTTGGAAATCCAATAAGAAAACATGGATGACATCGAGTATTTTCGAGGACTGGTTTAAAAATGTTTTTGTCCTTCTATTAAATCACATTTTCAACAGAAAAACTTAATGCTCCCGGTCATCCTGTTAACTTATGCGATTTACCTGGTAACGTAAGGGTGGAATATTTGCCTAAGAACACTACAGCATTGCTCCAGACAATGGATCAAGGAGCGATTTCCACCTTTAAAAAATTAATTGATGAAGCAGATGGCCATGGAAACGTTTCAATTAAAGAATTTTGGAAATCCTATAACATTAAGGACGCTGTGTGGATAATATGTATTGGGAAAGTATGGGGTTAAATGAATCTACATTAAAGGCAGTATGGAAGAATATTTGGCCAGATATTATCAATGGAGACTATATTCTGTCTCAGAATCTGATGTAACAGAGTTATGAAAAGCTTAGGGAGGCAGCCTTTCAGATGAGGATTTACTTGCACTGGCACAAAATCAACTATCCGAAGAGCAACAGAATGAAAACGATATTTAAGATAACTCACCAACGGCTTACCACAATGTGCTTATTTAAAGCCAGATCATGTTTTGAGGAAGGGTTGCGAAGTATAAACGAGAAGGGCTATTACGAAGAGTCAACGAGGCTATTGATTGTTATAAGAATCTACGATGTCGATTTCTAAGTAGATCTGAAAATTCATTGGTGTATTTATTCTTCTCCGATTTTTCTTAGTTTTCTTATTTGACACTTGGCCCAAATACTCAAAAATATACTAAAAATTCATGTTATTGTGCATGAAATGAAAGGACAGCGAAAACACTGGTTTGGTCATGTTCTGCTTGTTGATTCGAACCGAATACAGCAATATTTTGAGGAAGAGCCGCCTTTCGTTCCGGAATTGTGTAATTGCTTCCAACAGTATGAAGAGCTGGCTCACGATCGAAACTGATGGTGTCAGATTGTTGACATGCTACGGGACTGTTAATCCCGTAAAAATATATAAAAAGAGTGGTGATTTATAGCCAGTGAGTATTTGCAGCTACACCACTAGACTAATCCATTCAAAAACGGAAAACCATAGAACATATTGTGATAAACTATAACAAAATCAATTCATTGCGATTACAGCGAAATGATATAATACTATACGAGATAACTGGGAGACAAAAATTGCCCTATAAATGTTCAATTTCAAAGACAAACGAAATGAAATTTTTATTTTGTTTCAACATTGTTCCAAACCCATCAAAAATATCACATATCAAGCGCGAAATAGACATTTTATTCATTTTAATTTATTATTAGTATTTTAATGTATGTATATACGAGTATTTTATTCCATCATACACGTATTTTATGTCTTTTATAAAAAATGTAAATATTAAATTACAAATCTCTGAACAAAAAAAAATTTTTTTTTATTTTAAACAGACAAATAACAAATAACATAAAATTATATTATTCTAATTATAATTATTAAAATATGTATTATATATAAATTATAAGGAATATATGATGTGTGTATATAGATAATTGTCGTCAGGACGAAATATGAGTATGTACATAATACATATGAACATTTATGTATGTTGTAAAGGGAGTGTGTATGCCGATCCAAATACATACCATGTATATGTATGTCGATTCGATTGATGGGGTTATCGAATTACCGATAGAATTACATATTCTGTGTATATGTAGTAATAAAGAAAAGTTTTGAATTTACTTTTGAATCGATAAGAAAGATTTTATTACATCACAATATATAAAATATATTTTTAAGTCTATCCAATAGTTCCTACATTAGGTCTAGTATCCCAATTAAGTGTTTTTTACTTATACTTCAATATACCTCATTTGTTGAGACAAAAGTCTCATAAATCACAGAGAGGGTTCGTTAAACTTTAAAGGAGATGAGTTGGATGCAGTACTTCCTTCTTAGAATATATAGTAGATTCTAATACGCAGGCAATGGCCACAAAATAGCTCATCTACCATACACAACATGTTCTGGGGAGGCATTTCACTAGGGGCGAAGACAGATCTTGTAATCATCATCCGAGCCAATACTAGGTGTTGATTAAGAGGATTAACTTTTGCCAATCCCTTTAAGAGGTGGATGCGCCTATTATGGAGAGACCAGCTCAAAGCCCGGACCTCAATCCCATCGAACATTTAAGAGACGTATTCGAAAAAGATGATTTCGAGCCAGAGATATTGCTTCCAATCTATCGTAGATGAATGGGAAGCGATACGTTAAGATTTTGTGAAAATAAGTGTATGTTGTATCTTAAACATTTTAAGCAGCAAAAACATTTGATGTCCAAAAAAACCTCACGATCGAAGCCACTCCCTCATTTATGTTGGCCTCCATCCAATAAACTCTCCGGATTAATTGAAAATTAACAAACGATTAGCTATTTTCCGGAATAATCTGATCTCTACACAATGAAAGAAAAGACTATAACCACGCTGTCTCTGAATCATAATCCAGATGACATTATTATATTGGAAGAAAAGAATCCGATCTTGAGATAGTGGAAGTGAAAAGTTGTAATCCTTAAGTTAAGTGTGTTATCGTTTGAATTTCATAGATTGTTGCTAATTTTTCTCAAGATAGTTTTGATAAGCGTTCGGCAGTTTATGCTTCGTCATAAGCACTCTTGCTTTATGTTAAGCAATTTCCTTTTTATAAACAATTTGATAATCAGAATTGTTTTCTGTAGCTTTTTCACTCTATTTTGTTGAAAACGGAAGGTAGCTATATTTAACTCCAGACACCAAACAATTTCTAAAATATCTAGGATTACAATCGCAAGTTTCATATAATGCTCAGAACTAACGCGCTTTCTCGCTAAATATTCTATGTTAGAAATACAGGGTACATTCAAGTGGAAGATGGACTACTTCTCAGGTAGATGGCGTGTAAAAAAAACAAAATGAAAAATTTAATACTTTGGGTAGGTACCACCCCACCATATCCAATTGTTGGATCCTAGTTTTGAAAACGATGAATTCTACATACAGGTTTGCGGTACACTTCAAAGTGATATAATTTTGACTGCAACCCATTACCAATAATGTGTTGTATGTTATTGCCAAACCGCTTGAAAACTATTTATTTTTAGCTACACTTAATGTTGAAAGTCAGTAGGTTTGATTTTTGATGCATAAAGAAATTGAGTTGTTTACATCAAGTTTTTATAATTTGGACATAATTAGCAACTTATACCAACGGTCTCGTTCCAGAAATGGCAGAAATTATAAAATTTCAATACATGGCTGACTGCAACAGTTTTGTCTTATACATAAAAACACTATCGTCAATTCAGCTAAAATAATTGCCATAAATATTACATTAATCAACCACGACTTAATTCTTTAACCGACCAAATGGAGCAGTGGTTAAGCTGCCGCAGTTGGAGCGGGAGGTACCAGGTTCGAATCCCGATAGGAGCGGGAATGCAAAAGGGATTTTTCACTGTCTTATTACGATCGGTGGTGTGCATGAACACATCTCTGACCCTCTGTTGGAGTGTAGAACTCATGAGCTACTCCATCTTCCATATCGGTAATATAGACTGGCATGGAGCTATGCAAATAAGCGAATTGCAAAAGAGTTGAGATTGGAAAGATAAAAAATAAATAAAAAACTTTATGGAATATAACATTAACTCTGTTGCAATATCACTTATATATCTAGTTATGGCTAGTAGCAAAATTCCTCACTTATTCAAGTGTTTCATTGTGCTGCCTTGTAAATTACTTAGGACAATTAAATCTTAAATATAACCATTTGATTAAATGCGCGTCCGTTAGGAAGAATTACTATGTGCTGGGATTTTTAAGATTTGCTAACATGACTAGCAATCTAAATGTCTCAGTCTAACACCAACTATGTACGATGTGAAGCCTAGAATGGCGCTGCATTTAGTAATAGTTTCTTTCGGCCGATCGTCTAATTATATCAGTTTTCTATGTAAATCGTTGTATATTCTTAATTGTTGTGTCTTCAGCAGCGCCAATTCTATTGTTCTATGAGCATATTCTACTATCCTCTGATGATCGATTGTTCTTCAGACATCTAAAGACTTAGGCCATCTTTCGAATTAGTTTATAGTACAGTTAGTTTGTTCATATTTCTTTCTTTTTCTAGACATTGTTGGCCATTTTGTGGAGAGTGCAATGATCTTGCGAGTATAGATGTTGCATCTCCGAAGATTATATTTTGAGACCCCTCACCTTTCAATTGGAAACAAGCACAATCCAGGGAAACATGTGGATAACATGCCATTATTGGAATCAGATAGTCTTTGTCACCCCGAATATACAAAGTTAGATGATATGATTTGTAAGATATGTGTTATCCATCACTCAGGCTAAATTGGCCTACTGTGACATCCCACTTTTTACTTAACGTTCCGGCTATAGGTCCGATTTTACGTAGAAACCATCTGCACATTGCATAGCTCCATGCCAACCTATAGTACTGATGTGGAAGATGGAAGGCACACGGATTCCAAACTCAACCGGGTCTCAGTTGAGTTCATTCGCACCATAAATCGCACCGCCCAAACGATCGATGGTGAAAATCTCTTTTCGCATCCTGCCCCTGTTGGAATTCGAACCCGGTACCTCCCACTCCACGCCACAGCTATTGAGACCCTTACTATCCAATTAGGATGATCCAGCTAAAAACTTGAGTTCAAGTATCCAATCAGTAATAGTTATCAAAACCTTATTATCTTATTTATGTTCCAACGCTACACGGTACGTTATGTACAACCATCCTGCAGCATTAAGCTGCAAAAATATTAATTACTAAACTGGACAACCACATGTAATCAGCCCATCATTTCTACCAACATTTTAACTAAATAATTTGATATCAGTACAACTATACCACTTAGAACCTCAGGTAAAATTGGATTTCAACTTCTTCGAGACTGACGGAGCTTCACAAAAAAAATAACAAAAAATTTGCTATCGGGTCCCAATAACGTTTACCGTCCACAACAGTGGTGTGACTTTCAAATTAAGAATGTTGTAAGATTACTTTGTTTGGTAAAGGTATCAATTTATAGGTGAAAATAAATGTTTTGATAATTGGAATCAAATGCATTTGGCTTGTACATGTCCAACTGGTAAATATATGATACAGCAAATAATTTGTATATAGTCGTCTGTATCGTATGTCAATCGAATAGAATGAAGGTATGTAGGAATTGAGGTTAAAGAGATGTGATCCAAACGTATTCTGGTGTCTTTTAAGAATGATCGTACTACTTCGGGAATGTCGAATACAAATCAAGTGAAGTTTTGTTTTTTTTCTTTCTTCACACCTTAAACTCACTTACAATATTATTTTCATTGATGGCTCATAATTGTTGGGTCCAAATCTATTTAATATATTGTCAAGCTGAGGTCATGAGCAAGGAAAGTTCGGAGGTGTTAAAAATTAGATTTGTTGTAAAATCTTCGACATTACTTAAGCAACCCATTAAGACTAAGTTAACAGAATTACCTATCAGAAAGATTTATAGCAGTATGTTTAGCTAGCTAAGCTCAAGGATGAATTAGTTTTGGCATTGGTAAGACATATAAAAAACGAGGAGACTAGAAAGCAAACAAATCATGCCGCTAGAAGGAACCAAAAATGATATCCCACTTAGACTTCTCGCTCCCCATCTCATCATCCCACATATAACGTCATTTAAACTATACGTACATACTAACGAGTAAAAAGTGATAAACATTTATAAAAGACAGAAAGAGAAGAACGGCTGAAAGCAAAACGTTATCTATATAAATTAAGTTTCCCAACCAAGGGCATGGCTAATAGCTCCATCAAAGCCGAGTACTGCAATGACTGTAATATACTAGTGTCAAGCTGGAACCTGTTAATCACTCCATTATGCATCACCGCTATATTTTCACAATCAAGTAGATTGTGAATATGTTGGCAATGCCTTCAAAGATGAACAGAGAAACAAAGATCCCACATGGTGACTCAATCACATCTTAAACTACCCATCAGCAGCTCCTTGTGTTTCAGCCAAGTTTATTATGAATATAGGTAACAGAGTACTCGACGTTTATTTATTTTGCTTTCCTGGACACTCAGCTCTTTTCTATTCTGAGTTAGACAATTAACTGTTTTCCTTATCAAAAAAATCGTTTTTTGTCTATAAGTAAACTCAACTCGAGAAATAAATAAATTTATCGATCGGTATACAGTACTCGGGACGGGAGAGTTAACCAATTTTTTTCACTTACTTGAGAGTGACATCTGACGAAATAAAAATTGAGAAGCGGGCTGACCCGAGAAAAAATCTCTTTTTCTTGATCTTAAACGGATCAGAGGTACTCTGCTCCATATGCTACATTACCCACTTTTCTTTCAATTATCGCTGCCCTGACTTGATCGCCTAATTTAGTCGAGTATTTGTTTTGATCATCGGTCAAGGCAAAAAAGCAACCAAAAAATGTTTATATGAATTCGACCATGTGGCCGCCACGGTTGGCGCATACAAGGGACACCAATATTCACAAAAATTGAGCGTTTTCGCCGTATTTCGCCAATAACTATTCGAATTTTGATTTCCAGGTTTTCAATTGTCTCTGGTTTATCGACCTAGATCAGTGACTTAACATAATCCCAAAAATAATCCAATCGGGTTAAATCACACGATCTTGATGGCCTATTTATTGGACCTTTACCAGAAATTATTCTTTCATCAAAATTTTCTTTGAGTAAATCAATTGTAGCGCGCGCTGTGTGGCATATGGCTTCGTCCTGTTGGAACAAAATGTCAGCAAGATTAATGCTAGGCAATCGAGTACGTCGTTTTTGAAGACATATGGACGAATGGCTCGAACAGCCCATAAGCGCACCAAACAATAATTTTCTGTGGTTATAATAGTGTTTCGACAAAAGTTTGTGGATTATCCTTACTCCAAATCCAACAATTCTGCTTATTTACGTACCCATTCAACCGAAACGGGCTTCTTCGGGCAACACAATTTTGAATGGAAATCCAACATCAATATCAATTTGTGTTTCGCCCATTCGCCGCAATTGGCCATGCCCTTCAATGGTCGTTTGGTTTTGATTCCTGCACAAGTTGAAAATCTTTCGTAAAACCTTCCATAATGTGAAAGGACACAACCCCAGTTGCTGAGAACGGCGTCAAATTGATTGATTGGTATCCTCTTCAATGTTTTCCTGTACGGCGGCTACAGCTTCTTCATCCGAACACGATCTATTGACATTAATCATGTGAGAAGACTCCACAACAAACATTGTACCGTAACAACTTCGCGACGGCACTTATCTCATGTCAACAAAGTTATATCAGTTTTCCGGTTCTAGAACCATTATAAAGTTTCAGTTAAATTTTTCTAGTTAATAGATATGTAGTTTAATCTGACATTTCGTTTATAGGTGAGAGATAATGATGGGTACAAAAATGTATCTTTTTGTTTGCTTTATATCTAGTACAAGTGAAAATATTTACTGTTTCAACTGGTGTATTTGAGGAGGCAGTACAACTGTATCTGTATAAACGTTTTAAGGTTCTGCTAATACCTAAAGGTGATGAACTAGGGTGAAAAGAATCATGTATGATATTAAACCATCTGCCGTTGACCATCTAAAACGACTAATTTTTATTCTGAAAGATCGCTATTCAGCGAATGTCATGAGTAAATAGTTTATTATCTTAGATTCTAAGATTAAAGACATTTTGCTTTGGACGAATAATGTTCTTGAAAACTGGAAGAATTTAGATCAATATAAAGAACTGGAACGTCATATATAAATCACAAAACACGAAATGTGTATAAAAAGTTAACAGTATCTTTTTGGCAGGCTGAATAAGGTAGACCAAAAACCAAAAGATACAATAATTCATTCGACGGAGTCTTCGCAGCCTTGAGATATTTAATTACAAAAGTTACGATATAACGTATATTATAGCCTTGTAAGTAGATAATTTTCGGTATATGATTTGCAAGTCGACCGACTGCAGTTTTAGACTCCACAATGCAAGACCTTAAAATACCTTTGTGGCATCAACTGGCGTGTGTCCATTCATCTCCAGTTTTTCTGGGCTGCATTAAGCTTATATGCGATATACACAATTATCTGCGTATATACACAGCTTACGTCTGTGGTACTGGTCTTACACTTTAGAAAGAGAGGCTTATTATAAGCTGGATAAGTCAAGACAGGACTCGAAGGTTTAAAAAATTTAATGGAAGTAATAGACGATTCGGTAAAATGTGTTTTTGATTGAATAGGTAGTGACATAGAAGATGTATGATTCTTGGTTATTGTTTTGGGTTCAATTCTTAATAATAAAAATAGTTATTATTGTTCTACTGGAACTATTTGTTCGTCAAGAACAAGAAGCTAAATCTTGAAAATATATTTCAAAATGTAGCAACACATATGTATACTATAATATATGCCTATACATACTATAAAACGTCACATCGACAGTTGGAGCTAACGATTGCTTAGGTGTCTGGAATTGGATCAAGTTGGTGAAAATATAGGGTTGTACATTTAGGTTGAGGCTAATACAAGAAATTCTACTTTAGGTATCAGCCATTCATTTAAACCAATCCATAAATCATATATAACAAACCAACGTAAGAGTAACAGATTACAATAACATCACATACGGATACATGTTCAGAATAGTTTGCATATTATTAAACATAAACTTAAATATGATAAACAGTTCATCTTATAATCATCTTCGTGGTACCAATCACAAAATATAAATAAATTTGGTTGTATCGCGCTCGCGAGTCTAAATTTCGCAATCAGACACTGTACGAACAAATAACAAGCATAATAATGCCAAACACTTAACGCTCATACAAGAAAAGAATACAAAAATCACTTATACATTTTTAAGAATATAAATTTAATACTTTATAGTTTTTTTTATAACAATAATAAAAAATAAGATTTACGAAACAATACTGTTCTATAATAAACCTCAGATTACACTTAAGACAAAAGGAATAGTTTTCGTAATTTAGTTTTTTGTTTTGTTTCTATTATTCCTAAGTTTGATTCAATTAAGAATTAAATTAATGTAACTTAATTATTTTAATTAAGAAGCTATTGCAAAATTTTTAAGTGCTGAATGTTACATTCATTATAGTTAGAATATCAGCACTTTATCATATTGGTTTGCGACGTCATCAGCAACTTTTTAGATGACGTCACTAATATATTATTATACCACTCTTTGATTTATTACCTTCGCTATGGTAAACGACTTTTAATTTATTATTGTTATCTCGAATCTCGTTACAGTCCCAATTTATACCAAGCGTTCACAAAATAATGGAGCAAATTTAGTACAACGTTTGTCAATCGCCAAACATCTTCGAAATAAGTGGAGCCATCTGCACATCGCATAGGCCCATGACAGAGCATTACATAGGTCCATGTCTGTACTATAAGACATGGAAGATGGGTCGGCCCATGTGTTCTTAACTTTACAGGGACTGACATGTGTTGATTCACACCACCGATCGTAATCAGATTGTGTAAAATCCATTTTATTTATTTTTTTATTTAATTAATCATAATCCACAGGACAATTTTAGTCCATAATGATTATTTACAATAATTACATTACAATTAAAAATAATTACACAGTAAAACTAAGTTCAATCACAAGAGGATTGCATAAAATTTCAAACTTATTTATACGTGTGTAACATAAAATTATAGAAATCTCATTAAAAGCTTACACTTATATCTTGTTCACGTGATTCGTAGTGTAGTGTAGCGTAGCTCTGACTACAGCACTTATATGACCGTTCACTTGGACGTGTAGTGTAGTAACTCTACCAATATGCCCCTGTTGTTAAAATATTGTACTCAGCATATTTGACATTTCTCAATATTTTTTTTGTTTGGCGTTGGTGTTACAAAAGTTTTAAAATGTAAACTATTGTCATTATCAATATTAATATCAATTTTGTTTTTAATTTTCAATAACATACGATCTCAATTCCGAATGATTTTGAATTAAAAATTTTTAACAAACCACAACTGTCAAAAGGTAGTACACTATACTACGCTAAGTGTTCACGTGGTGCGTAGTTGCAACTATACTACACTACACTACAGCATTTTGACCGTAGTTCATAATACGCTACGGTAGTGTTTTGTCTTTGTTCACGTGATAAGATAATACACTTCACTTCACTACACTACGAACCACGTGAACAAGATATAAGTTACTACACCCATAGAAATTTTGTTTCAATTTATATTTAAAGCAAGCTCTAGTCATTCCGAAATCGAAAATATCACAGTAATTGTTAAAGTTCACAGTCATAAAATTAATTGATTCGTGTACTGAGTAATTGGAACGATGAAACTCAGGGCTGTGCTAAAATAAAGACCTTGTTCTTAGTTCTCTAGTGAGAGCATAAATATTCAAGCAAGAATGTATAAATGGACAGTTAGCGTGAAGTTTATGACAAATGACAAAATGTGTATGTATGTAGTAGTAAAAGTGTAGAAAATCAGTAAAACCTTACAACAGTTATAAACACATTAAATAAAAAATGTTAAATATTTTAACTTTATAATTTTTAACTCAATATTTTAACGTTATCACATTTATAGATTTGTATGATAGGTAATTGAATTAACTATCATACAAATCTATAAAAAAAAAAAGTTAAGTTGTTGTGACTGCTATCGCACACTTAGACCAATTTTGATCCGTTGTGATACCACTCTATACGGCTATAGGTCCGAGTCTTTTCGTAGAACCATCTGCGCATTGCATAGCTCCTTGTCAGGCCTATAGTACTGACATGGAAGATGGGTCGGCCCAAGGATTCTAAACACGACAGAGGATCCAGACATGTTCATTTTTAACCACCGATCGCACCGCCCAAACGATCGAAGGTGAAAAACCCATTTTGCATTCTGCCTCGAATCGGATTCGAACCCGGTACCTCCCACTCCAACTGCCGCAGCTTTAACCACAGCACCACCTGGGCAATCATACAAATCTATAAATGTGATAACAAATAAAAATAAATAATCTGCAAGAAATTGAGGGTGTGATATTTCGAAATTCAAAAAGTGTTACACTTTTATTGTGTAGGCCAATCTTTGACGATCAATGACAGGCATTTCTAGAGATATCTAAGTGAATCTATTCGAACGACGACCCTCAAGGGGTGAGATATAGAAAATATTTTCTATATCTCACCCCTTAAGGGTCGCATTTATATCATGAATAGTTCGAAGGGTCCAGTTGACATCCACCTATATGGTGGAATACTAAGATTCACTTAGACATCTCTAGAAATGCCTGTTCTTGGAGGACGACCCTCAAGGGGTGAGATATAGAAAATATTTTCTATATCTCACCCCTTAAGGGTCGCATTTATATCATGAATAGTTCGAAGGGTCCAGTTGACATCCACCTATATGGTGGAATACTAAGATTCACTTAGACATCTCTAGAAATGCCTGTTCTTGGAGGTCAAAGATTGGTCTACACAATATAAGTGGAATACTTTGTAGTTTTATTTTATTTTGTGTTCGTTTGATGGATACTTTTATTGATATCAACACTAATCAAAAGTACAGGGTGGCTGAGACCAAGTGTTACCAAATAAAAACGCTGTAATTTTTTTAATTTTGATTATTTTTTATGAAATTTCGTGGAATATGTTGAAAACATATTACATTTTATGAAAAACATGTTACTGCTCGATATAACCTCCTTTGGCTCTGATTATTTAATTCAGTCTTCCATAGAAAGCATTGCATGCTGACCGTACGTGGGCTTGCGGAATTTTATTCCATTCTCGAACAAGAGCTGACTTCAATGCATCAACACTTTCGTATTTTTTAGTGGACACCTTACTCTCCAAAATGGACCATATGAAGAAATCCATGGGATTCAAGTCTGGTGAATATGGTGGCCATTCTTTCGATAAAATCAGCCGCGGAACGCAATTTTGTAAAAATTGTTGTGTCGCTCGAGCTTTGTGTGACGGTGCCGAGTCCTGTTGGAATGTCCAACAGTTCGTACCACAGTGCTTACGTGCCCAAGGTAGCAAAGCATCGCTTAGGATCTTTTGGCGGTACATCTCTTGGTTTACCTTGACTCCATGATCGATGAAAACCAGAGGAGTGCGTCCATCTGCAGTAACTGCAGCCCAAACCATAACATAAGCTGGCGATTGCTTGCACATGGCAACTCTTGTGTCCAAATTATCGTTGGACTTGTGCTCTAACCAAACACGATTGTATCTTGTAGGGCTTCAAGTGTAGTTCATTTTTCAATATGGTTTGAATGCTGTATCGTGAAACATGTAAACGTGCGGCTAATTGATTGGCACTTTGACGAGGATTTCGTTGGATTCATTTCTTCACCTTTCGTATCATATCTTTTGATGTTGCTGTCTTTTTAGGACCACCTCTGTTGCGTTTAGCGATGCTACCAGTTTCGTTGTATCGAGTTATGGTTCGATACACAAACATTTTATTCACATTCAAATGCTGGAGCTGACGAACTATTGCTGTTTGTGAATTTCCACCGAAATACAGTGCAATTACACTATTACGTTTGAATTCCATTACGATTTTTTTATCAAGATATTAATTTAGAACAATTATTTATTGACCACATATAAACAACTAATCAAACTTCAATCTGTCAAAAAATTGACGCAAAAAAATGACAACTACACAAATGACAGCAGAGTGAAGTTAGTAACATTTGGTCTCAGCCATCCGTATATTGTTGTTTCTTAACCTAAAATCTGGATCCGTTCTATTGAAATGTTTATAATAATTTCTTAGCTTTTGCTAATATTGGCTGTTAACAGGTTTCCAATTACTAACACAGACACATTTTTTTTGTTAAAATTTTTTGTCATAAACTTCACATTAGTAAATGGACAATCAATCCTGGCTTGTAAAACATCAGCCACAAACAAAGCTGCAGCAAAGCTACGTTTGAAAAACAAAGGCTCTAAATTTAGAACGACACATCGCGTATCGTAACTGTTAACTGTATGTCATTGTTAAAAAGATTAAATTTTAAAAAGATTTGCCGAGAATATTTTCTTTGAATTTTTTCTATTCGTTCGGACCCCTTAGTCCAACCGACTAAAGCAGTCTTCCTTTCTTTAAAATATTTAGACAGTCGCAGTATAAACCCCAACAAAGATGACGATTTTGCTATTATTTTATCGATATGATGAATAAAACTCAGTGGCGTCAAATGTTATTCCCAAGTCAATGATTTGGGTAACCCGCTAATATTTCGTTATTAATTTTATAATCATAATTTATCAGAGATTTTTTCCTTGAAAACGACATAACAGCACACTTCTTAATGTTTAAATTTAAATGTTTTTTGAAGTGTGTGAAGTTATCTCAGGATTTCATCCCAGAAAAAAATAAAATGTTCATCAGGTAATACTAATTTCATCCCATCCCAAGATTTTTCAAAATCATCCCAGAAAATTGTGTATATGTTCAAAATCGGGAAATAAGTACTCAAAATCGAACAAGTTTCTACCTTCTATAATAAAAAAACTGACAAATCATAATCAATGAGATTTTCAATCCAGATCAAAGTTTGTGTGGAAACAAATTTGATATATCCAAAAGCATAATTATTTTTAATCTTTCCCAAAAATAATGAGTTAAAAACGATCTCATGTTAAATCGAATTGATATCATGTCCACTAATTAAGAGCCAACCGACAAGATCAGCCGTACGTTGAGATTTGCGCTATCGGCCAGTGTGTATATGGCCAAACGAGGAGATCTAAGGGCATCACAGACCTGTTATTGCTCAATCTCATTATTGCTAAACGCAGTTTGTATATTTAAAAAGCAAGTGTCTTATTCAGACAAACCACCAGGTATGACTCCACTTACAGACAATTTTTACGTATTAAAACCACATCCCGTAAGAAACATGGATAACCGAGGCAAAAAGTCTGCAAAGTTTCTACACCATAACCTTGCTGGCATCTAGCCAGGTCAGATTGCAGTTTAGTAGCATCCGATGGATTTTTAATGCGGCAGAGAAGTTTCAGATCATCTGCATACATAAGTCCCTTAGAGTAACGTAATATATCCAACAAATCATTTACAAATATTGTAAATAACATTGGACCAAGGTGTGAGCCCTGCGGAACATACGAAAGAACGTTTATTTGATTTGATTTAACACGATGTAACTTAACAAATTGAATACGATCTGATAGATATGACCCCACCCAGTTAACGAAATTTTCAGAAAGTCCAAACATCTTGAGCTTATGTATATTATAACTTGGTGTTGAACAGATTCAAACGCTTTTGTGAAATCAACAATGGCAACATCAAGTTGACTATGCGATTCAAATGTATCAACAATTTAATGTTGAAACTCAATAAGATTGGTTGATCGCCCAGGTGGCTCAGTGGTTAAAGCTGTGGCAGTTGGAGCGGGAGGTACCGGGTTCGAATCCCAATAGGGGCAGGATGTAAAAGGGATTTTTCTGATTACGATCGGTGGTGTGCATGAACACATCTATGACCCCCTGTTGGAGTGCAGAACTCATGGGCCGACCCATCTTCCATGTCAGTACTATAGGCTAGCATGGAGCTATGCAATGCGCAGATGGTTCTACGAAAATCGGACCTATAGCCGTACGTCCTCGATTTGGCCGTTGAGGCGTAAAGTATGACGTAAATAAGCAAACCGCGAAAGAGCTGGGAGAGCCTTGAGCCTAAAAAAAAAAGATAGCATAGAATAAAATATAAAAAAAAAAAAAGATTGGTTGATGTAGATCTACTTTTGAAAAATCCGTGCTGAGATGTTGAATGTCTTTTTTGGGTATTTACAGGCCATTGTTGGCCCGTACCGTGTTAACAATCTGAACCTGAAAATGTCAGATCTCTCTCTACGCCGTGGAGCCATCGTCGCCGACAGCGACCTCTTCGCCTACCTAAAGGCGGTTCTCCCTTCAAAGCACGCAAAACGTGACCGAGCCAGCGTACTCATTGTCCTTTGATTTCATACACGATATCAGGAATTTGCATTAAATTCCTGATCTCGTGATTGAATAGAACTTGGTGTGTGCCATCAACGTCGCGTTTTGGGCCATATATCACACGCATGATTCTTCTCTCGAATGTTAGAAGCCATCTTTCGTACTCATCCGCCAAGGTCCAACTCTCACATCCATACATGACAACGGATCTGATCAATACTCTGTACAGTTTCAATTTATCCGTATTTGCAAGATATTTTGATTTCAGAAGTGGACGTAGAGGATACAAAGCCCGATTGCCAGCGGCAAGGCGAACCTTGATATCCTCTCCCACACTATTATCGTGAGTGATGAGAGATCCAAGATAATTGAATCTCATCACTCCTTCAAACGTGTGGTTTCCACGACTGAAATCAATTGCGTCTTGGTCTCTAAAACCTGAAATTAGATATTTGGTTTTTGACTCGTTGATTTTGAGACCAACGGAAGCTGAACACTATTCCAGTGGATCAAGTATCTCTTTCACTCCGTTGCCATCCAATCACACAGATATCATCTGCATAAGCAAGAAGTTGATTGGATTGTCGGAATAAGATGTTGTCCTGAGGTGTTTCACTTTTACGAAGGATGTATTCCAACATGAGATTAAAAAGTATCGGGGACAGCGCATCTCCTTGTCGAACACCAGTAGTAATTGCCAAAATTCTCGATAGCCTGTTCTCAACTTTGACACAGCATTGTGAATTAGTTTGGTATTCTTAAATATTCAAGCGCATACCATAGCCTCTCTCGATTGATCGAGTCATAGGCTTGCTTGAAATCTAGGAGTACCTGGTGTACATCGCGAGATGTTTCGTTGTACTTGAAAAGATTCATCCGTAGCGAAAAAAACTTGATCAGTGACTGACCGATTTGGACGGAATCCTCTTGGTAGTCAGCGACAATTTCCACCGCCAGAGGAGTAATTCTTCCCAAGATGATGTATGACAGTAACTTATATGCTGTGCAAAGGAGAGCTATACCGCGTTTATTCTCCCACTGATGTTGAAATACTATTTTTTATGTTAAAAAACATGTATCTTGTCAATAACGCCACTCTAGACGTTAGAGAAACAGAAACAAGTGACTTGATTGCCGCCTTACTGTTCACATGGATCGATGATACCACATTATGTCTCAACCAGTTCAGGACCTCCTCAATCGCTATCACCTCTGCCTGGTACACACTGCAGTGATCAGGGAGGCGAACTGCTATATCTACCTCTAATTTATCACAGAAGACTCCAGCTCCTTCTTTACCGTGTAGCTTGGAGCCATCGGAAAAGAACTGCAATGCTTCCGTTTCAGCTGCCAACCCGCTCATCCAAGATTCCCTTGAGGGGCAGGTAGTTTTGAACCTTTTCTCGAAGCACAGAGTCGGTGTAACATAGTCTAGATTCGCCAGTTCTTTCCTCAGCGATCTGACTATCGTCGAGTGTCCTGTCTGAAGACATTTCCACTGAGATATGGCTGATAGACGAGTGGCCGTAACTGTCGCCATCTGCTTACCATAAATGTCTACGGGGAGAAGGTGAAACAAGACCCCTAAGCCACTTGTAGGTGTTGTCCTCAGCGCCCCGCTTATAAGCATACAGGCCGTTCTTTGCACCTTCTCAATCCTTTTCCTGTATACTTTATGAAGAGCTGGCCACCACACGCTCACCCCATACATAAGTACAGGTCTTACTACGGAAGTGAATAGCCAGTGTACCAGCTCCGGCGTCAGGCCCCATCTCTTTCCGATGGCGTTCCTACACGAGTACAATGCTATATTAGCCTTGTTTACTCTTTCCAGAAAGTTGAGCTCCAGCTAAGCTTATTGTCCAAGATTACACCTAGAAATCTTGCCTTGTCCGTAAAAGCTAGTCTGTTACCATTTAGGAGAGGTGGATCTACTACAGGGATTTTATATGTCCTAGTAAAAAGTACCAGTTCAGTTTTAGACTGAACATTTTGAATTACCTCCGCCACCGTGCTTATGTAGTTATCAGAGACAGCTATCGCTACATTATCTGCATAAGCAATAACTAGGATCCTCTCTCTTCAGCTTTAATATAGCAGCTCATTGATTGCTATGTTCCAGAGGAGAAGAGACAGGACACCTCCCTGTGGGGTTACCCTAGTCACCCGTCTCCTGATGGCGGATTCCCCCATCTCCGAGTTAATCATCCTGCACCCAAGCATTTGATTGGTAAACCCACTTATAGGGTAATCCACCCCTAGTTGCGACATTCCCTCCTTCTTTACATTGTTAAAGGCGCCCTCAATGTCAGGAAACGCTACCATACAAAATTCTTGCGATAATAATGATTCCTTAATTGTACTTACCAGGAATGGTTGGAATGGTTACCGCATGAACAATTTTGCAAATTGTGTTTTCTTTTTTTTTTAATAAAAACAGCTTTGTTTATTGAGAACGCAATCGAGGGTTTTTACGAAACGACTTTCCTTAAAAAATCTACCAGTTAGACGTTGCACGGTAGGTGAAGTGTTATTCACATTAAATTGTATTATGAACATTAATCATATATTATATTCTTACATCTTTATCAAGAAAGTTTTCATTATATATGTTGGTGTTGCCAACATTAAAAATCGGGTTTTTTGGGATATAATTTTGGGCCAACTTAACAAATGTGTAAAATACAAAGATCCGAGATAATCTTTCTGATTTTGTAAGCAGTGCCAAATCGCCGTATCGGACATCTTTAATTTCAACCAGTTAAATGTTAAAGTGTTCAAAGGTGAATTGAAGACTATTGTCATAGCCTCCTGTGACAAGGTGCTATAGAGTGAATTTATTGAGCGAATTGAATAAAGTAAAGTTTGACTAAACTCTGGTCGTTTTGAATTTTGATACACGTCAGAAACATGAATAAACCGGATACAAACCGTGAAAGTCGTAATAATATACAAATACTAACGAGAAATGAACGCCACAGACGGAGAGGTATCGTGTTCGAATCCCGATTAGGGCGGGATGCAACAGAGATTTTTCATCATCTGATTACGATCGGTGCTGTGAATCTCCTGTTGGAGTGCAGAAGACATGCACCAACTCATCTTCTAGGTCTGTACCTTAGGCTGGCATGGAGCTATGCAATGTGCAGATGGTTCTACATAACATGGACGTATAGCCGATTTGGCTGTAATGGCGTAAGGTAGGACGTAAATAAGCGAACCGTGAAAGAACAACAAAAAAACAAATGAACGACACAACGATAGTTGACTGTATATCCTCATATTATTAGGAAATAATTACGTACAGACCAATGTAAGTTGGTAGATTTTTGTGTCCATTTTCTTATTGGGATGGTGAATTCCATCAACCAGTAAGAGAATTTTAAATAATAGTAATTAATTTTGTTCTCTAGTTTTTCGGTCATTAAACACATTTATCTGTACTTCTATGCACATCTAATGTTACATTCTAATTTTTTTTGTTGGTTTATATAAATATATATGTATTGTGTTCGAAATGATAATATTGTAAAATAATAATAATGAGTCTGAAATAAAAACTTTCCAGTATTATTTTTTAGTGAAAAATGATATATTGAAAATTTTATGTTCTAAAAAAAAAATCAATAGACGAGGAAAACTAATGTGAATATTCTCCAGTTTTCTAAAAGATTATGATGAAAGCATAAAAAAAACTGTTAAAAAGCAGCAGCATAATAATAATGAAAATAATAATTTGAAACTATAAGGTTGTTATTCGAGATGCTGATGCAATGTCAGTTACATGCATCATTTCATTATTATTATTATTTTGCTTAGCTTTGTAACTATATAAGAAGTCAAATGATGTATGTAATTATATAGATGTGCTTATATTACATAAAAACATTTTAAATTATTTTATTTTATTGTTTTTTTTTTGTATTCGAGAGTCTAATTGCATTGCAATATAAAGCTAAGATATATTATGTGCGCGGTTTGGTTTTACGACGGTGTTTAATTAATCGAAGATAATATAACCGAAGTTCAGTCATCCTAAATACTTGGTATATATGGTATGTATGTACAGTGCTGGGAACAAAAATTGGGCAAACATATTATATTGCAAATTGGAGTCTTCTTTTGCTAAAATTACAAAACTTTTGAAAACTCCGAAAAATGCCAAAATATGTACGTTGATTGGAGTTAAAGTAATGGCACAAATAACTACAGGGTGTCCGCCGGAACATTGGTACACGTTGGTTTATCGAATATTATGGAAAAATATTTGATAAACCAACGTGTGTTAATCGTTAAAACATTTTATCAAAATTAATCATTCGATTACTGTGACGATAAGAAAGTTAAGTGAAATTTTTGGGAAACACAACGTGCCAACAAAACGCACTGTTTATGGTATAGTGAATGATTTCGAAGAAAGAGGGTATGTAGGTGATAAGCCCAAGCATGGGCCAAAACGTACTGCAAAATCGGCTGAAAACATTACTACTGCTCAAGAAAGTGTTCACAACAATCCATCAACCTCAATTCGACGCCGTGCTCAGGAGTTTGGTCTTCAAAGAACAAGTTTGGACACAATTTTTCACAAGGATTTGCATTTGTTTCCATTTAAGATTCAGTTGACACAAGAACTTCTTCCACAAGAACATTAACGCCGACGTACATATGCCAATTGGATGTTACAGCTCGCCCATGACAACTCCGATTTTCATGAAAAAATCATAATGAGTGACGAGGCACATTTCCATTTGAATGAATATGTGAATAAACAGAATAGTCGGTTCTGGGCAATGGAAAATCCTCAAATTATTCATCAGTCACCTTTACATCCATTAAAAGTGACAATCTGGTGTGCAATTCGGTCCGGAGATATGATTGAAAACTTTTTAACGCCACAACTGCACGTTTTGGGCTTGATTAACATGTGGTATCAACATGACGGCGCCACATTGCATACAGCCAGAAATACAATGGAATTACTGCGAGACTTCTTTCCACAACAAGTTATTTCAAAAAATGGTGATGTTGATTGGCCTTCACAGTTGCCTGATTTGACTGCTCCGGACTTCTTTTTGTGGGGATATCTGAAAAGTAAGACTTATGCAAACAAACCAAAAACGCTTGAGCAACTCAAACAAAATATTCGTGATGAAATTAATGAAATATCGCGTGAAATGTGTGAGAATGTAATGAAAAATGTGCTCAAAGGGGCTCGCATTTGTGAGGCTAACAGAGGCGGACATTTATCTGATTTTGTAGAAGATCCATTTTATCAAAAGTTATAAACAAATAAAGTAGTATATTTTCCCGGCGGACACCTTGTACTATACAGATAACCAACTATATGGATAACTAATGTATACAGGGTGTTTCTTTTAAACTGAGACGATCAAATATCTCGAAAAATAGCCACTTTACGAAAAAATGGCCATAATCAAAATTTAATCATACCGCGGGGGAAATACATTAGTGCCAAAAAATAGTCCCCCACCCTCCACTTTGTAAGTGGGGCGGGAATAACTTTTAAACTAAGATAGGAAGCCATATTTTTTATTGCAGATACGGATTCTACGACTAAAAGTTCGTATGATTTGAATGAAATATTTTGTTCGGTTCATGATAGATGGCGTTGTAATCGGCGAAATTCAATTTTTTCAATTTCTTCTTCTTAGAAAACACGCATTCGATTCTGCAATACGTTGAAATAAAATTCGTCATCAAAACAATTTATTCAGTTTTGTAAATCACATTTAACGTTTGTGTTATTTCTTATCTTCATGTTTTTCGTAATTGCAAAATAAACGATAAAATACTTTAGAATGGAGCGTTTAACTGGAGCAGAGAAAATTGAAATGGTTCTGGTTTATGGAGAAGCTGGCAAAAATCTTGAAAATGCTGTTGCTATTTACGCTCAACGTTTTCCGGATAGGATTGATTTACGTGCTTCATTTGGCCGTACTATCAAACAATTTATGAAAATGTTCAACCAAAAAACCCGTAGAGCAATGGCGCTGATTTTCAAAATCAGGTAACGTTTCGTCAATGGGCACGTGAACAAATACAACAAAATCCCAATTTTTTTCGTTGCGTAATGTTCTCTGACGAATCGTCTTTCACAAACCATGGAACGGTTAATCGACATAACATGCATTATTGGAGTGATACAAATCCGACATGGCTTCTTCAAGTTGAACATCAGCGTCCTTGAACTGTCTATGTGTGGTGTGGAATAATTGGCAACAAACTCATAGGCCCCCACATTATTGAAGGCAACTTGAATGGTCAAATGTACCGAAATAAACTGCCAATATTACTTGAAAATTTGAGCTTAGAAGTGAGACGGAACTTGTGGTTTCAACATGATGGTTGTCCTGCAAACTATTCGGTGGTGGCACGTCAAATACTTGATCGTGATTTCAATGGTCGCTGGATCGGTAGAGCTGGTCCGATAAATTGGCCCGCCAGATCACCAGATCTTACTGCGCCAGATTTCTGTTAGTGGGGCTATCTCAAAGACAAAGTTTACAAACAAGAACCAACAACACGTGAGAACATGATTGAGCGAATCAGAAATGTGTGTGCTGAAATTCAACCAAACACGCTTCTCAGTTGTGTACAATCATTTGAAATGCGTATTAATAAGTGCATTGAAGTCGCAGGTCATCATTTTGAACACTTATTTTAAGCTAAAATTATCTTATTTACCTGCCATTTACATCAATAAATTGTTTTGATGACGAATTTCGAGTATTTCCAATAAAAACGTGATGTTTTTTATTTCAAACGTATTGCAGAATCGAATGCGTGTGTTCTAAGAAGAAATTGAAAATATTGAATCTCGTTGATTACAACGCCATCTATCATGAACCGAACAAAATATTTCATTCAAATCATACGTACTTTGTAGTCGTAGAATCCGTATCTGCAATAAAAAAAATATGGCTTCCTATCTTAGTTTAAAAGTTACCCCCGCCCCACCTACAAATCGGGGGGTGGGCAACTCTTTGTTTTTGCACTAATGTATTTCCCCCGCGGTTTGATTAAATTTTGACTATAGACATTTTTTCCGAAGAGTGGCTATGTTTCGAGATATTTAATCATCTCAGTTTAAAAGAAACACCCGGTATACTAGACTAAAATAAGGGGAAATAATTGCACCCTGGGTGAAAAGACTATATTTGAATTGATTGAATTTTATTATCTCTTTTATTCCTTTAGCATTGATATTATGATAAATAAAATTCAATCAAATCTATAAAACTAAGTTCAAATACAGGGTGGGGCAAAACTCTTTCTACCATTTTAATTGCGCGCCATCTTAGTTATGTGACGATTAGTTCAGTTTCGCTTTAACCATTGTGTTGTGTAGACGCTTCAATTTTAAAATGAATCAATATACGTCACAAGAACGAGCAGAAACAGTGACTGTATTTATTGTTAATGCCACTCTGCGAAATTGCGTCAAAAATATCCTTATCGTCCAGTGCCTCACAAAACCACAATTAATCGTTTACATGCGAATTTTCTACAGTATACGGTACGATTGTTCTGGAAGGCAACGGACGTCTCGTAACGCTGGAAATGTCGCTCTGGTGCGCGATAGTGTTGCAGAGTTTCCAGAAACATCAATTCGGAGACGTGGTTCCCAGTTACACATTTGAAAATGTTCGCATACAAAATTCATTAAGTCCAAATATTGAGTACAGAGAATACAAAGAGTTGAGTACAGTAATGCAATCCATAGGTTGTCTGGTGAAATTGAAGATTTTTCGTCTAAATTGATAATGAGCGATGTAGTCCATTTTTATCTCAGTGGCCACGTCAGTAAACAGAACAGTCGGTATTGAGGAACACAGAAACCTCAATTAATTCATCAAATATCATTGCATCCACTTAAAACAACTGTATGGTGCGGTATTCATGTTGGAAACATCATTGGACCTTATATTTTTTTGAAAATGACCAGCGTGTTACTGCCGAACGGTACCAAGACATGATTCGATATTTTTTTTGCCTGAATTGGAAGAGCAAGGACTAGAGGACATGTGGTTTCAGCAATACAATTTTAACAATAACGATAGGTTCTCCTGACCAGATTTACAACGGAAATGAAAGTGTTTTTTTTTTAAATTTTATATCAGATTTTCTCCACAGTAGGTCTACTGACCTTCTGGTCGCGATAAGTCCAGTGGTTTTGTTCTTTGCACTTTTGTTGAATTGGTAGTCAGCATATGTTATAGAGTTGTTTGTATGATTTTGATATTTGTTATCTTGGCACAATCATAGAGTTGGCTACCATATGTCCATACAGGTTTCAGAATTTGCTTGTATAACAGCGATTTGTTGTGGATCGCTAGTTCAGATTTTCTCCCTAAAAGCCAATAAATTTTTCTGAATTTAGTTCATTTCTTTTCTCTTTGCTTTTCTTTTTTATGTGTCTCTTCCATCTAAGTTTAGCATCTAAGGTCATGCCGAGATAGTTAGCAGTGTTTGCATGCGGTATTGCTATCGAGTTTATCATTATTGATATATGATTCACTTTGAGATTTGTAAAGTTCACTTAAATTGATTTTGCTTCTTTGCAAAATTACATATCAGGTTAGTAGCTCTCTGTAATTTACTAGTGGAGTCGTTGATGTTCTTTGCTGTTGCAAGTATTGCCGTTTCATCGGCAAAAGTCGCCATTGTTGCTTCTGTAATTGGTATATCTCTTGTATATAGGAGATAAAGGATTGATCCAAGAACACTCCCTTGTAGTATTCCAGCTGTAAAGCTTTTCCACGCAGCACTTTGGATATTATGGATAAGCTGATCTAGTTTGTCTGCTATTTGGACTGGTCTCTATATATATTGGGTTCTGCAGGCTAATTTTTTCGGTTAACTGTGTTTGGAAGAAATCCCAATTTGTTTTGAAGTTCGTTAATTTCGCAATATATTGCTGAGATACTAGAAGTTTTAGTATTTTATTGTTGTGACTTGCATAAAAAAATTTCTCGACTTTAAGTTCTTCGTTATGTTTTATATGATCTTTTATGAGGATAGCTGATCCACCTCTAGCTTTGTTTTCTGGATGTAATCCATGGTAGCAGCTATATTCTTTTATTTTACAGAATGAAGTTTTGGTGAAGTTCGTTTCTGATATAAGACATATATCTAGTTCTTGAATGTGATGCAAAAGTCCATTTGCACATATGAAACCGGGATGTTCTAAACGCTTTTATTAGATAAAACACTTGTTCGGGTAAATGGAAAATCAACACCAGGACGAAAGAATAACTTTCCTTCACATACAAACGACTATGCTTGTAAACTACCGAACTCAACTGCTTTGCAATAAACAATGGATCAAAACTTTAACAATCTAACGACAACTTTCTATAACAAATAAAGTTTATTAACACACCTCATTGCACCTAATGACACCAGTGTGGAAAAATTATTAACTAATTTTGAGACAATTTAAATGAAAACCAAATCAAAAATTGCTTGAAGTCATTTAATGCAGTCCACAACCGGTTGATATTCTGATTACGAAATACCCTTCGATGGATTAGGTTTTGACTGAAGATATTCTAGATTGTCGTAACAGCTTAACCTGTATATTTTGTTTGACCGCCGGTTTGCTTTTCTAACACCGATACAACCCCGCAACTGATGTGCAAAAAAATTTGTCAAGCAATTATTTTATTTTAAGCTTACCGTTGTTGGCCGTTATTAGAGTGCAAATATTTTATTGCCGGTAATTTTTTTTTGAGTATAAACATTTTGTAAGAGAAAGTTATTCTGTAAGTGATCCTAGTAAAATAAAGAATAAAGTGCAATATTAGTTTAACAAAAAATGGGAAAAGTTAGTGGGCAGTGTAAAAGCAAAATGTTGGGTTATTCGCGAGAAAATTTAACCACGCGTGAAATACCAGAAATAATTAACATTCCTACAAGAGATGCAAGAGATGAATAGTACACAAAGAAAAAAAGGCTCTGGAAGGCCCAGAAAGACAACGCCAGTGAAAGATCGTTTCATAATATTACAACGCCGTCGGAACCGTATATTGACCGCATGTTGAACGAGCAACTTCAGCCCGCTTAGTGAGAAAAAGACTTGTTAAAGCGGATTTGAAAGCACTTAAACCAGTTCAAAAACGTTTGGTTTGGGCCCAGGAACATGTTTCTTGAACTCCAGAGATGCGGAATGATGTGGTTTTTTCCGATGAAGCTGCATGTTGGAGATGGAAAAATTTCCGTAAGGGGGAAAGTGGCTTAGGAATGAATGTCTTTTAAGACTTCCACCGAAAAATAAAGCAGTTAAAATCTGAACATGAAACCGCGGTCGATTGAGCTTCCTTAGATCCAACATTACAGTATCCGTTTATCTGCAGGTCCTAGAGAAGGAATTTAAGCCTTCTGTGTCAAAGATTTTTGACGAAACTTGCAAACTTATTTTTCAACAGGACAACGCTCCGTGTCATACCGCAAAAGTTGTGAGTTATTAATTTTGAATTGCAAATAAAAAAAATTGGCTTTCAGATAAACATAAATAATTGGTACTTATCTCTTCATTTAAAGATACTTCGAAAAAATTGAATAAGCAAGAACTAGCAAGAACGCACCCAGAATCGATTCATGCTTTAAAAAGTTCGTTGATTACAAATTTTTATATTTTGGCATTTTTCGAGTTGTTGCTCCTAATTAAATTGTTGGTAATTTTTTTTTTCAAATTTACGTCATACATTTATCTAAAATGAAACAAAAGCCAATTGCAAAGATTCCAATTTTCAATCAAATATGTTTGCCAAATACCAAAATGGGTTGTTAACAGAATAACAACAACATCGTGATTTAATTTAGATCAAATTCAGCTTTTGATATGAAATTAAATCAAATAACAACAAATCAATTCAATTCAAAGAATACATATTTTGTTAAATTTAATTTGTTGAAATATAAACTGATTGTGTAAAAATTCATCATAAATTGATTTGGAATTGTTTATCTCGATTGTGACCATATACCCTTATTGATGTTCGATGTTAATATAACACCGATAACAAGATTATGATGATCGATTTACGTATTTACTGAGAAAGTAGAAGAGATATTGTAGCGTTGCAGGGTAGGCACAACTACGAGTAAGTCACCAATCCGTATCAATTGGTGGACAATTGACAGATTGGTTAATCTCATGGGCAAGCGAAGCTTACTCTAGGAGCGCTACGAGTTCCAACCGATATCTTTCATGTGATAAGGCCGTCAAATGCTAAAAAAATACCAAAGTTTTCTAAGTGACTGCACGTGTCACGTAGCGATCGTCAATCTAGTATCTGATTTTCTTGTTTGTTGACATTTTGTTTGACACAGGATTATCCAATAGCTGGATACGGTGGCAAATATTGGTGACCGCATTCTGACTCATGTGAGACACATGTACAATAACGGCTGACAGCCATTCAGATGAGCTTTCTTTGCATGTTCTACATTTTCCTTAGTTTCTCTGATTGCCGACCAGACGTTTTCCTTCTATTCCACAGCATTGGATTGATTTCTTTAGGGTTGCTTGGTGTTTAAGCTTAAAAAAAAAAAGAGAAGAGCTGGACCTGCTGGTAGACTGACGCTTAACTTAAAGAGGAATTTTTTTCTCGTCTACCCAAGCCCAAACCATTACCCAGCAGCATTTAAAATTGCCTTAAATCGACAAGGCAGTTTGAATGACCCAGTCACATAGCTATCAAAGCAAGTGTATTGGCTGATAAATTGGCTCATTTGGATGTAGCTTTCACTTGCAGACTGCACTGCTTTGGATCACAACTCCTACTCGAGGATCAACTGACGAACTTGAAGATACCAGAAATATTGGACTTCGAGACTGAAAGTAAAGGTCTGGGAGGGGATGTCAAAATGGGCCAATCAAGCTTGAATGACTTGGAAAAAAATATCCGTATTGATGTTCGATGTTAATATAACATCCATACAAGATGAGAAAGTAGAAGAGATATTGTATAGGCGTATAGGCTCGCTCGAGCAAGCTCAGCCACCCAGCAGAATCGAATGGTGGCACCGTTTGTTGTTATTTGTTTTATCGATCTAATTACACCTTTCTTAACCTCCACACGAAATTCACCTGTAACATATGTTGCGAGAGACCACAAGAAGTGCCCAAAAGTAACGTGGAGAATCAATAGTTGCGATGAGGCAGAGATCAACGTCAGCATCATTTGATCTATTCAAGAGTAGATATGGCAGAGATGATATCCGAACAAATGTGCAAGTCACGTTTGAAAGTAGTGAAAATCTCGAGCCGCTGAAAAATATATAGTTCACGATTCGTCAAGTAGGAGGGATTAAATATCTCTGTTCATTTAATAGTGTACAGAGGTTAAAAAAAAATTGAAGACAATGTACGATGGCGGTTGCTTGGTTGCAGCGATCTACACGAAAGACCATATTGTTATTTTTTCTTGCATGTCCCACATTCTAATATTTCCTTTGTTTTCCTTATTTCCGACCCGATGTTTTCACTATATTCCGCAGTATCGGATTGTTCTCCTTCGAGTTGCTTCGTGTTTTTGTCGTATCAGTAGGTACCCCACCCGACTCACTTCCCTTATGTATAGAGCAAAGACGGACACACGTGCTGGTAGACTGGTGCCCATCTTAAACAGCATTTTTCTCATCCACCCAAGCCACAACCACGACGTTACAATACATGCAGGTGAGAAAATAGAATTAGTTGGCTTCCAAGATAATAGACAAACATTTTTATGGCTATTTGAAACATCATACTTCAGAAGGAGTTAATCGTACTCTGCCGGCATTTTTAAGAAAGAGCATATATAAGGTTTGACCATCGTGTTTGAGATTTAAATCTATCTATGTCCTGTTATCGAGGCGCTTCGTAACACATGATTCGTTCAAGTATTCCCCATTTAGCGATCAATTTTGCTTCTTAGTTTGGTGGCCCCTTTTGTGGTGTTTATCCAAAACTTCAAGCAAAGTAAGTCAGTTGATAATAATATTTAAATTGGCACCGGCTGGTTTTACAGTTAACTCTATTCTGTTAAACTATTTTTTCAGAACATTTTCGATCAGATTGTATCATCTACCATCGATTATTAATCAACGACAACTTCGAAGTATTGGATAGTTAGCCTAACATTTATTCTTAACGGTTCTCCACAAATAGAGTAAAATCGCAGCTCTTTTGTGGACAATTGACACCTCCTCTACTTCGACAACATGAATCGGTGACTATAATAGTGGCTTCTTGTTCATTTTCGAAAAAAAAGCATAGCCCAATGATGCTGGGGGGCTAAAATCTACAGTTACTCGTTTTGGATGCATTTACTTCTCCATGGTTACGTGTGGATTTTATTAGCTTCAAATATGTCAATTTTAATTTTTGATCCCAAGAAGTTTCATTTTAAGATGACTAATTTGCTTACAAGCGTTCCACAGTCTAATTAGCTTCATTTTGCTTCAGTTCCTGCACTAATTCAAACTTTGTACGCCTTCATACCAAGTGTTTAGACACATTCTGAGCAACAGCTTCAATGTTCTTGTTTGTACGCTCTGTAAATTCACGTACACTTGTCAGATTATCCAATAAAAATCTAAAAATCTCTTCCACGAACTGCTTCACAAATTGCTTTGTATAGGCATTTTCTACTGATTTGTTTACAGTTTGGGTAGAAGGCTCACCATTTTGAAAGATCAAGCAATACACTAGTTTTTTGTCCTAATACGAATGATGTAAGTGTTGTCCAACCCGAAATAACTGGAATAATTTAAATAATTGGGGACGAATTTCACTTAGCGATAAACGGTAACTATATAGTATCCATGAAGTGGAAAGCTTGATGGATGTCATACTAAGAGACCTACAAATTCGAAGATTGTTTTTGCAAACTCACAATAACTCTTATTTTTGGCATAAGAAAATAACTAAGAACGATGGATCAACGTTGAATTTCATACAGACTGCTAGATTACACAGTTGAAACTAAAGATGTGACATTTATTTGTCAAATTGCCTTTTGGCCATGGAAAAGAAAATAAATCGAACTTCGTCTTAAATTTGACTATAGCTACGGCACACTACAGATTGGCAATGATTAGTAATAGAACAAAACACCAAATATCTTATAACATTTGTAACGAAGCTTTAAGCTGCTTTTTAACTAGTTCTGAAAACAAAAATTTGTTTATTTCTATCTCCACTATCTGTTTTGGAACCTAAACACTCTCAGTTCTCTGTTAAACGTCTCCTACGTTACGCCCAGGCTAAATAAAGAACGTACAGTTATTGGTTAAATTTACGAAGACCGTACTTTACATTACTCAATGCTTACTTATATAGTACTGACTGTATGTCCATGAGTTCCGCACTCCTATTATAGGGAGTCGTTGTTGTGTTTATTCTCATCACCGATCGCAATCGAATCGGTGACAAAAACTTAAAAGGGGCTGGATTCAAATAAAATGAAAACTTTTTTATTTGCATCCAGCCCCTTTTAAGTTTCGAACCCGGTACTTTGCCAAATTTGCACACCTTTCTTGTGTTGTATTGGTTTATGGTGATATATTGAGTGGAAGTTGCGGTGAGAAAAATTTACATTATTAGTAACAGCTCTCGACAATAAAATCGGATTTTGTCGTTCTACCCGTGAATGTGCTGAGTCAGCTTTCTTGCACTGTTTATGATAATAGTAGAATCTACGTAAATCGGACCTATAGCCGTAAATATAGTGGTATCACTTGATTATCGCCGGTCTAAGTCTGCGATAGCAGCCACACAAAAAAAAATGTCTTCCTTATTCACGCGATAAAGGTTTGATATGTTTCTGGAAAATCCCACATCCATTCCTTAGCCGGCTACTCAATCACCGCCCAAGGGCCTATGGCGTGGGACAAGAACTCTACGAATAGTCTAGTGTTTAAGCTCATAGATTGTTAGAAATTTTGCAAAATAATTTCACTTTTATATTATAGCTTATACTTACTACCACATACACATAGCTATACGAACATAATCAAAACTTATATGATATTGAAACACACCATATTTGGAAATATGATAACCTATTTATAATATATTTTTGTGTTTTATTTGAAAATCTATAAAACCGACAACATATTCACGAGAGAATGTATCAGAATTCATTAAACGTAGCAACAAAAACTTCGATAGAAACCAAATATTCTAAATCATTTATCCAGTTTTAGTTTATGTAAATGAAATAATTTATCATAAATCTCTAAACTATAAACATTATGTACATATATCGATATTCTTACTAATTCTAACTACACATATACATACATATTTTTGTAGGTAGACTAGATAGTATATGTATTTTAATATGAATATGTAAACAATAAAGACTGTACATCACCAGCCTCTTGTCTATAAATATATTTCGCAAATATTTTGGGAATTCAAAAAATACGAGAAGAAACGTTCATCAAGGCGATCAATTTTCTAAAACCGTAATCAGACACCTTTTGTCCATTATGTAGTAATATAAAGACAAATATACATACATCAGCATTTTATTCAATTGGGCAATGTATATGGTATGTCGGAAAACTATACCCTTGAATGATATGGGCATGCAGAATTAATCGATATATTCGTTTGGGAGAAGCAACATCTTCAAATTAAAAAGAGCATTCAAAGAATAACGTACGCAGATTGTTCTAGCTTAGAAGGATGTAGGTACACAGTTTTGTGTTTGTTATAATAAACGAGTATGATGGAGACACGACAAATACATATATGAATTCAAAACCCATTATTAATCGTATTAAGAAAAGAGACTCTCTAGCAAATAAACACTAGTATGAGCCACAAAGTCAAGAAGATCGACTGAAAACCATACTATGCACTCTCCTAAAAAGTATTTAATGTAAATAATTTTATGTCTCAGAAATTCCATCTCAGGATAAAATTTCATTCAAAATGGCGGCCCCCTCTGTTTTTGGTCTAATTTAATCATTGATCTCAATTTTTCTGCAAAGAATATTATTTCAACAACAAAGAGAGAGAATTCTTTCGACAACAAATTAAATCAATTTCGGAGCTCGCCCAAATGAAAAAGTATTGAAAATATGACTTTGACGAGGTATTTGGGGTTCCGATCTGGACCGATCAACGTTTCAGTTTTATAGCATACATGGAGAAACTAACTATAATAATAAGAGACTGAATGCTATCAAAAGGGATCGAAATACGGAGTTCATGACATATTACGAATGTGTTGAATGAGTGTGTATAGTGACGGTTCTAAGGTTACGTCTAACGCGTCACTGATAGTTGAAAATGTAGGTGCTAGAGGTTTTGGGGGGAGTAAATCAACCCTAATGCACACTCTAGGGCCTGAAATGGGTGATTCACATCTCAATTCTAAGAGTGAGTGGATTACCGTATATGGGTAAAATTGTGCGAATGATTATAAAAAATAACTCACTCAAAAAAAATGTCATTCAATTTAAGAAAATTTTTAGTACAAAACTATAATTTTTAGTACAAAACTATAATATAATATAATTTAATTTAATTTAAGCATAATAATATTTGTTAAAGATGCTATTCGGGCAGTAAAACCACAAATCATCATAAAATGCTTCAAAAATTGTGGATTTCAAACTGAACCTGATTCTGAAATAACTTTCGAAATCGTTGATGATTTGAGAGAACTAAATAGTTTGATTCTTTACATAATTAACCACAGGTATTATTAATAATAATAATACCTGTGGTGAATTATGAAAAAAATTCTTTATTTTTGTCAAAAACCCCTAACACGGAAAACTTTTTAAACCCGGAATTTTTTCTTGTTCCCGTTGAATTCCGCCTTAATGGAGTTTCACGTACTATTTAATTTTTTACTTTTATATATTATAGTGGTGAAGTGTTATAATTCGAATATTTTCCAATAAAACTTGATAGTAAAAACATATTCAAGTGTGATCAAAACAATTTTGTCTTCTCGAGCGGAAACAAAGTAATTTTTATCTCAGGAGCACGTTGATTGAAGTGGCAAGAGATCTAACAATTTAGTTGATGAATTTGTTCCTGAATGAGAATACGGTAACTTAATTTAATTCTTAATTTATAAGCCAATTTTAATCTATTTTAATCTCATAATACCACTGGTCTAAGGAAGAAAAGTGGTTCGGTTTATCTTGGAAATCAACAATCATTAAGATCACAAACGATAGTAAATATCGAAACAAATATTGTAGACAATTAAACATATTGCTACGTTTGAATCTCCTGGCAAAATCCGGGCGTAAATGGGTACAATATACAGCCCTTTCGGTTATAAATTAGTAAGTTTATTGTACATGTTTGCATATTTATAATATAAATTCGGGTTAAAACTAATAAACCGTAGAGGTTTGTCTTTTCTTTCATTAGATTTCAAAAGTATGTGCGTATTCAAGCACAGAGAACTTTGATGAAAAAGTCTTAATATTCATCTTACGTATACGATATTTTTGAAAGACAAATCAAAGATAAGATTGCCAGATAGTATCGTATAAACTTTAAATTTAATTTAATATATATATATATATATATATATATATATATATATATATATATATATATAAATATATATGTATATATATATATAATATATATATATATATATATATATATATATATATATATATATATATATATATATATATATATATATATATATATATATATATATATGTATATATATATATATATATATATATATATATATATATATATATATATATATATATATATATATATTTAAATTCTGTAAAATTGAAATCAAAAATTGTTAAATCAATAAAATGTTTCGTCATATTGAAAAATTTTATTTATTTACTTCACAAATTTTCTCTTACCTTCCGTGAAATTAAAAATTCCTAATTAAATTGATAACGCGTTTTTTAAAATTTAATGTTTTTTTATAATATTGATGAAATATTTTATCAAACCTTTATCGGTTTTATCAATTAGACTAACTATCAATTAGACTATCAATTTAACAAACTATTTCATTTAATAAATAAATTTTTCATTGATTTAAATAAATTTTTTACTAAGAAATTTCAACAAACTTTTGTTAAATTTTCTTCAAAATGATAAAAATGTTTGTTGGCGCTATATTGATGATTGTTTTCTTTAATTAGTCACTGCTTTCTTCAATCTAACTGTAATTTTTTTTTTGAGTGCATAAGTGCCTGAAAAGATAACCAGGTTGCAAGCAGAAACATATTTTAGGTAAACACACGCTTGATTTTGGAGACTCTAATATACTCGACAAGTTCCAAAATTGGTGCCAACTGTTCCTTCTGCAAATCCTGAAGCTGTGTGGTATGGCTGAATTTTGGCACGTTAAAATTTTAATGAATGAGTTATCAGTTTAGAAAGAATTTTACGCTCATTTAAAAGTGTATACAGATGCTAGTGATCGAGTGGGTGATAATCGAGTGGATGTTGGATTTTAGCATTAAACCACTAAAAAAAAAAAAACTGTTACGAGTAAATGATAGTATTTGTACAAAGAATCTCGAATTGAGATTATGGAAGAAATCAAATTGGCAATGAGTGATGGGGTACTCATGGCAACGTGTATGTGAATAAGTTGTTTGAGTACCTTCGATCTTGTAATAGTGAAGTGAAATTTTAAAAAAAATCTTTAAAAATTTATAAGTCCAAATGAATCTACTCTTTTTAGTCGTCTATATTTCGGCTGTTTCAATATATTCCTGGCTAATTGATTGGGATGAATCTGTAATTAAGAGTAATATTTCGAACTATACTCTTGAATGGTTTTAATACCAAGGTTCTCGTGGATGTTGGTGTTTCGAATATACCATGGAGAATTTGTGATACTGAGAAGTATTTTCGCTTGTGTTCGTTGCAGGAGTTCTCTGTTTGAAGCATTGGTGGATCTTCACAACTGAATACTATAGGTCCATATGGGCATAATCGGCGCTTTGTACAGCAAAACTTTATTATGTAAAGTTAATTTTGATTTTCTTCCTATCAACCAATACATTTTAGAAAAAGTTATTTTCATTTGTTTGCGCCGTTAGCTTCACTGGTGGGGGCAAGTGCATTTATTCAAAGTGAATGTGATATTAGTTTATTTATTTTTAATCACTTTTATTTTCCAGTTCTTTAGCCATTCCTCGATTTTGGACAAATGATTTTGCAATTCTCTTGAGGCAGTGTGAGGGTTTTTGTGTGTCATTAAGATGGCTTTATCACCTGCCTTTTGGAACAAGGACGCTGCCTTTTGGAACACCTGCGCTAATGTCATTTAATCTAGTGGTTGCACTATTTTGTTTAACTATATATTGTCTTTGAAGAAGATAGTTACTCAGAACTAAATGAAAATTCTTTGCAAGAGGTCTTTAATTTTATATATTGACCCGTCATGCCAAACTTTATCAAATGCTTGTGCTACATCCAGAAAGACAGCAGAACAGTATTCTTTTTCCTCGAAGGAGTTTTTGATGATATTTACAATCCTGTGCACTTGCTAAATGGTTCCATGTTGGCTTCGGAATCCAAATTGATGGTCTGGTATACCTTGCCGCTCTTCTAGTACAGGTTTAAGTTTAGTTAGTATCATTTTTTCATAAAGCTTCGAGATTGTTGGAAGCATGCTTATTGGACGATATGACTGTATTAGTGTTTTATTTTTTCCTGGCTTTGTGATTAGGAATATTTTCCAGTTTTGGAGAATGTAACCAGCATGATCGCATTGAAGTTAAATGTTATTAGTTTTAAGCATTTATCGGGCAATTCTTTTATCATTTTTCCGGTAACAAGATCATGTCCCGGCGCTTTTTTCAGGCTTATATGGTTTTTGATTGCACTCTTTACATTTTCCACTTAAACTTGATTGGCTTAAACGACGAGTTCAGGTAGCACGAATAGATTTGTCTCTTAATGAGGTGAGAATACTTCCTTCAGATGAGCAGCGAAAGCTATGGCTTTTTTCTTTTTTCGCTTCTTGCCCAATTGCCACTTGATAGTCTAATCGGTGGATTTGAATTAATTGGCCTTTTCAAACTTTTGGTTGCATTTCACAAGGTGTAATCTGGATATTACGCGACAGTTTCTTAGCTTTCTCAGGAATATTGATGGCGAGTGTAGCTTTTTCTGCTGATCTCTCCAAAACAATTTTCTACTTCTCTGCAGCCTCATCAATATCAGCTGGCGTGCGAAGCAAAATATCTAAGGAACAACTTTGTTCGACTTGCCTCTAATATTTGAGCCGATTTGATTGCAAAAAGGGGTAGCTTGAATGAGGAGGTAAACGATTATGATTTTATATATGCTAGAGATGTACTTCGTATGATTCATGTGAATTTGTGGAGAAAATGAGAGAGAGTGTGTAAAAATATGAAATAAAAGGCAAGAAGTACATTGAATGGTGTAGTGTCACTTTGAAAATACTTTTCCTACGGGAAATCAAAGTTGACACCACAATCGTTCGAGCAATGGATTGAGTGAGATTGAATCATGAAAATAAACGTCATTTGTGTGAAAAAGATTCGGATGTTCCAAACATTTTCGACCGAGATTGGACTATAATTAATTGTATAGTAACATTGAAGAAGTGATTCTTTGTTTCATCCATTTAAGCAGAAATTTCGACTAATCTAGCACCTAATTAAATTAGAGATGACATATATGATCCTTTTCGCTCCAACAAAAGTGGCAGTCACTATACTCGTTCTGCTAAGTTTATTGGTGTTAGTTGATTTTATTTGATTCAATAGACTCGAAAGATGTTGGTTCGGTTGCAGGGGAAAGCATACTTTGCCTACACTACAACCAGAAAAGGTCAATTAAGATATATACCGGGAAGTGATCGTTAATATAGGACCAAGCTATATAAACCATCTAAGTTGAGCTATTCAATTTGAAAGAAAAATTTATATTCGATACATTCTGGTCACTGTATTTGACGAAATCCAATTAATATTTTATTTAGTACGTTATCACTATATTCTTACACTGTTCAACGTTCGGTATCCTATACCAATGCAAAGCTGTCAAAGCTTTCATATGTCAAACATTCAAACTTCAATTATTTTATTCAAAAATGCTACGGGAGCCAATATCTCTACCGACGGTTGTGTTAGCATAAGACATATATCATTGATTAGTTGAAAATCTTGCCTATGTAATATATTCCGGATGATCTACATACGTAAATTGAACAACGCTGTCTTCTGAAGCTACCTGTTATGGTGGCACAGAAGTTTTTAGAGAAAGGTTATACTCATATATATGGTGTGTGACTATGTTCACAGTGATCGAACGTGAAATGAAAAATAATGATGTTTATCTATCCTTACGAATATATTTAAGTCTGACGAAGTGTTCAGATAAAACCATAACTGTACGAGGTACTTCCTCTCGACTTTATACTAAGACTGTACCAACACCATATAGTATACAGATATATTCGACCAAGATCTATCTCCGATCTTTGCAATATTATTTGATAGATATTAATTAAATCAAGATAACGTTGAAGCCTGAGCTTTAACATAATACCAAAGAGGATAGTTACTTAATGAGAGTATTCATTCTCTTTGATAATACGTTGAAGAAAACCAACTAAATACTAAAAGGATTCCACTACATCTGTGGTTACCTACATTGAGGATGCCACTACATCTGTGATTACCTTAATGAGTTCGCCTATTTGACTACCGTGCCTATTTGACTACCGTGTTGTTTTGAAGTGTCGTTACAGTTTAGGATGTTCAGTCCATTAATGGTGTATATAAATTACACTCTGGCTCAGTTTATTCGATTGCTTTGTGTTTTGTACTTTATGTGCCATTGAGTGATTAAAGTTACCTTTCCATGATGATAATGTTTTGTCATCGAGTTGGGGATTTTGGTGGATTGTATAGTTTTTATATCGGAGTTGCGACCACATGCTCGACTGTAGCATCGATGAAGTATCATTTCAGTTATTTCGTCCAATGGAGATTATTGCTTCCACCACTTGATTATTTAGGTGGCATATTAGTGAGAATACATTTTCTGGGTTTGTGTATCGTTTGTTGGAAATAGCTCCACATGGAAGTTGCTGATAGTGGTTATATTTAAGTGGTTGAAGTTTCTTATAATTCTGATGTTATATTTTTTGTTCATATTGGGGTTATGTTTGAGCAATTGGTAGTTTCGTTTATAGTCGGTGCATTTACAGTGTATTTTGCTTGTATAGTTTTTAATAATTACCGATGTTTTGATGTTGTTTGTGATATTAATATTCATTACTATAACAGTAAAATAACAGTTAAAAAATTATAACAGTAAAAAAAATAGCTAAAACTTACTTGCAAGTAATACTGGCAGAAAATGAGCATTTTGATCGTAAAATTATATTTTTCGACGAACCTCGTTTTGAGGTTCGGAAAATCACACGTAACCATGAAAAAGTTTATAAAAGGGTGGTTAAATTATAAGAACCGACGTTGAATGTGAACCACACCTAAACGTCAAGTTTTTTTCTGCATTTAATTTGACATTTCTCAATTTCAGACTTACTCAATTTGAACCATTGAAAGATACACAATCGAGGAACGCGTTAAAATTATTCAGTCATATTATGAAAATGGGCGTTCAAATCAAAATGTATATCGTGCACTTCATGATTGTGCGTAAAATCGGAAAAATCGTGCAAAAATTTGAGCAAACCTAGTCTGTAGGAGATTTTAAAACACCAGTGCATGATCGTACGAGCTGTAAGGCAGAAAATATTGCTGACGTTCGCGATAGTGTGGCTGAAGAGCCGTCCACCTCAACTCGTCGTCGTGCCCAACAATTGCACCTCTCACGCTCGTCGTTGATGAACATTATGCATAAAGAATTGCATTTACACGCTTATAAGGTGGAATTGACTCAAGAACTAAAGCCGCTTGACCATTCCAACGCCGTCAATGGTCAGAATGGTGGCAAGAAATGGCAACAGTGGATGATCAATTTTCGAAGAAAATCATCTTCAGTGATGAGGCACATTTTCACCTCAGTGGATTCGTCAATAAGCAGAATTGCCGCATTTGGGCGAATCATAATCCAATTGATTGGCGAAAAACCAATGCATCCACAAAGAGTGACTGTTTGATGCGGTTTATGAGCTGGCGGCATCATCGATATTGTTTCCAAAATTAGGCCGGTCAGGCAGTTACTGTGAATGGTGTTCGCTATCGTGAGAAAATAACGAACTTTTTATGACCCGAATTGGAAGATATGGATGTGGACGATATGTGGTTTTTATTTTATTTTTCCGAAAATGATCTAGAAACCGACGTTACATAAGTTTTAATAGGAGCGTAACATACCACACAAACACAAAACAATCGGTCTTTTGAACACTGCCTGAGGAGATCGAATAATCGGCCATAGCGAAAATGTTAATTGATCGCCACACACTTGCGATTTAACTGCGTTATGCTGTTCATTGTGGTGAGCCGAAACATAAGTGTTACGTTAACCACCCAGAGATCATCCATGACACGAAAGATCACATCGAAGTTGCTGTTGATTGAAAGGGGCACTGTAAAGCCAGCCGTGGAAATCATTTGAATGAAATTTTGTTCCAGACTTAATGGCAACGTACAATCTTTCTAGTACAACAAACCGAGTTGAAAAATATTCCTAGCCGTTGAATTTAGAGCGAAAATATAATGTAAGCGTTAGATGGACCTCCTTTCATTTAAATCGATCTCTTTTATAGAGGAAACTCAAGGAAACTAGTAAGACACATTTTTATCCAAAACCTGGTTATTGATAATTGAAGAGGGCCGTATATTTACCTATCACGAAATAATACACAATCACAGCTATTATCTGCAGATGTTACATAATAGTGCTAAATTTGACGTTAAAAGCTTTCGTTAAACAAGCGTTTTCAAATTTTTGTCCAGAGCTAACCTAACAGAACTAGAAAGATTTTCTTGATTTTGGGAAAACAGATTACGTTCAACTACTCGAACATTCTCGTATTAGATTTCTGACATTATTTTCTACGATTGTTCGGAGTTTTGTAGTGGTGACCTGTTTTAAAATCGTACTTTTTAAGTAAAGATAGAATGTTTCTATGGAAATTTGAGACAAGGGATCAAGGTTTGGAAGTAGATGATGACGAGTTGCAATTATCCGAGTTCCAAGGTAATAGTTTCCATTAAATCAAATAAGAATTTCTAATAGAATAGAAACGCTTTTTTATTCGGGTTAAAAGCTATAAAATCTACAAATTGATGATTTTTTGTTATAAATCTAAGCAATTCAATTAAAAAAAAGAACGTCAATTTAACGATGAGATAGGTTAATTCTAATAATCGAGTGCCTTGAGTAGATGATGATGCAATATTTTCAGAAATATTCTATCTTAATAGTGCTTTCAAAACTCTAAACCACACTGTTGAACAACATATAGCACCAAGTTCATCTTATCAAGGATAATCAAATAGAGCACAAAAAACAACGATTACAAGGACATACACAGTACATTATATCAAGGTATGATGGATCAAGGTATGATGGATCAAGGTATGATGAAAAATCCAGGGACTGAAACCCTAAAAAAATTGGGTTCAGGTTCAGGTTCGGGTTAATCAAAATAAAAAGTTTGAGTTCAGGTTCGGTCCAGGGTTCAGGTTCGGGTTCAAAATTTAGAAAAAAAAGTACAATATCATTTATTTATTTTTCAAAAAAATTTTCATTTAATTTAATAATTAAAATATTTTTTAAATTTTCTTCTTTTAAATTTGATCTTTTTGGTGATAAAATAAATTTTAAAGCTGAAAAAGACCTTTCTACGCTTACTTGCGTTGCAGGAACTGCGAAGATGATCTGGGCCACCTGATATAATAATGGTGTTTCCATTTTATGTTGCTCCCAAAATCCTAAAATATTTTTTTCTTTTGCCAGCCTTGGATAATTTTGGTATATTTTCATCTCATTTTTAACTTAAGTATCAATTGAAGAGGTAGAATTTATATTTGACGAATTAATTTGAGAAAACTTTTCTTTCTTCTTTAAAACTTGTTCAAGAATATCCTCATCTTCTCCTGAAGAACTAGAAATTTCTGTTCTTATAAAATTTTCTTCTACTCTCTCCATTTGTAAATTTTTGAAAATTTTTATAGTTTTTAAAATTTGCCTCTTAGCATTGCATATATCTTCGGAACTTTTCATTAATCTAAATCTGCTGTCTAGATATACTACTGCAATCAAAAGTGGATTATTAACAAAGTTGCCTTCTCTTTTAATAATATTCAAATATAATTCTTTGGATAATGTTCTTGTTTGGTAATCTTTTGTCAACTCTAATTTAAAACTTAGCCAGATTCCATTAAATCACCTAAACTCATCTGTTCTTCCTGCAGTTTAAGCGTTAATTTTTTAACAGGTGCAAAAACTGCGACAAACTCTTTGCAAATATTCCAAATACTATCATTCATAGTTAGTTCAACATTCATTAAATCCGAACAAAAACTTCTGTATTCCAATAAGACTTTTATCATGTCGTAACTCGAATTCCACCTAGTTGGACAGTCTAGTATTGATTTTTTCATGTTTAGTTTCTTAGCTAAAGCAGAAATATTCGGTGTTCGTAATTTTTTGCAGATAGCTCTGCATTCATCTAGTATTTTCTTAAAATCAGGACTAGATATAGTATCGAACACTGCCAACTGTACACTATGAGCAACACATCTGAAATGAATAATATTTGGGTACGAATATGCTAATGTTTCTGCTCCTTCCTGTTCAAAATTAGATATATCATTTTCTTCAGCTATGTTAAATTCATCTTCCGTTTCCATGTGCAAAAATATTTTTTTTAAATTTATGAACCCGAATCTGGATGAGTTTTGGGGTTCAACGGGGTTCGGGTTCATGGTTATAAAAGCACCGAACCCGAACCCATTTCGGTTCGGGTTCGGGTTCGGTTTCAGTCCCTGGAAAAATCACAAGAATAAATCACACAGTGAAATGAGAAACGATAAGTTCCATACCTTGAAAGTTGTTTCATAGTACAAAACATTTTTGGGCAGTGTGAGTAAACATATAGCCACAAATCGGTAATTTATCACAACTTTATAGCTTTGGAGGCATCTATCGAGTCACACAAGAATATTTGGACCTAACTAATTTTTATGACATCGACACAAATATAGTTCAAAATTCGCCTTCTGTTATAGTACAAGACCTTATAATATTCGAACCAATTAATAATATCTATAAAGCCTTCAAATTACAAGAGGATATAAATATTAATATTATGTTACCATTTTGAATGGACTGTCTAAGAGTAATATTTGTCGTTGACACCTCAGCTGGCGTTTATGATATGTGTGCCAATGATAAAAGAAGAGCGCGTAGTTTTCTTGCTAAATTTTTCATAGATCAGGCCTAAATTGGAATATGCGCGGTGTCTTGCCAAGAGCTAGTCAACAGCTCATGAGTAGAACTGTAACTTAAGATGCTATACTTTAGAGCATATACATAAGTATAGTTGTAATTTATGTTGGCATGATCGAGTCTCACAATACAAACACTTGTGCACAAGATACATGTCACCTATAGTGCAAACAGGCGTGGGTCGATTAAGAAACGAAATAAACAATAACGAGAAGAAAAATGAAACATATTTCATGAAAATTTTAATTTGATCTTACGCGCGATTGTACCGTTTGATCGTGTAGTTTATAAACATAATTAATTATATTATATTTAAATACAGTATAATATGTTCTAATTATTACTAAATTTTGCCACTTTATATACATGTTTATTGACCCAAATAAAAAAAAAAATTTTTGGCATTCAGGTCCACTGAATGTTCAAAGGTACAACGAATAAATATAACACGACACGGCAGTCAAAATTGAAAACAAGCACGAGTAAGCTTTACATATACACTGTACGAGTATAGTGTATATGCAACACAATGATTATGAAATAAAATTCTCTAATTATTTTCAGTTTTAGTTGTAGTCTAATAATAACCGAACACAAGTAGGAGGATGGCGTGAAAATAAATAAAATTTATGTGAAAATAATTGGAAATCACTTGACTCAGTATGTACGAATATAATAAATGAAATATAGAATCAAGTTCCTTTTTATAAATTTGTTCTATAAATAGGCATAGAGTGAGGTATATGGTTTGTTGTAATTTGGCAATCGGAATCAAACCACGTTGCTATTTCATATTTTTGGTGTCATTTATACTTATACGACAAAAGCGGTCGTCTTTACATTATTATGATGATACGAGTACTACGAATATTTTTAATTTTCTTTTTGTTTATTCAAAAATGCTATAAAATTTGAAAATTATTTGCATAAGGGTCAACCACCTCGTATATATGAGTATTTGATGTGCAGAGTGGAAAAAATCACAAAATCGCTAAAATATTTGTTTAGACACCACCTGATGCTTCGCCTATAAAGACGTGGTGCGAGTGCACAAATCACGAGGATTAATTCTCGATTTAATCGTTTAAATATATTCGCACCATGTTGTTACGTGCGAGTGTAAAATGAGTGAAATATTTTGCTTTGGAATTTTTATTGGGGGGATTGGTTTGGATCACACGCCAAATTTTTTTCTTTCGTACGTATAAAAGAAAACATTTTTTTCTTACTGTTGTCGTAAACTAATTTGGCAAATGACATCAACTCGTAAAGAAGCGTGAGAAATAGGTTGAACGGTGATCGAATCGTCGATGGGAAAATAGTGATTCAGCATTATATAAAAGATTTAAACAAGTACACGTAACTCTAATAATTTGACGACACCGTTTTCCCCACTATATTAACAGGTTTTGTTATCTAACTGAATGAAACTGATCGCAGAAATTATAATTAAGGTTCTTCTTTTAGAGATCTGTGAACCATATTTACTTTTGATCAGTACGCGTAATGTAACCGAGTTATGAAATCGATCGATCGCTATGTTTAGACATTTGGTTTTTCAGACATAGTTGATTTAAGTGATAATGACCTAGATTTAGGGTCATTACCCATGGAATAATGTTCGGGTGTGTAACCTGACCAATGCAATGGAAAAAACGAAAAAAGGACAAAAATAACCCAGGTGGTACACCAACTACCCAGTTGGTTAAACCGCCCTCTAACGAGACTGGCTCAATAGATTCTGGGATGAGCCAATCATTGCTATACCCATTCTTAAGAAGTTCGTAGTTGCCAAGATCACCAACTAGAGAAAAAAACTCAGCAAATTAGCAGAAAAATAAAAACGCTGACTACTGTCTCGACAAAAGGAATTACCTTAGATGGTACAGCATTTATTAAATTGGCTAATTCACATTCTTCGTACGGTTCCATGGATTCTGGCGAGAAACACCTATTGCTTGTTAGTGAAATAAATTTTGAAACAGTGAATCCGTTTTATCAGAAGTCAAATACAGCAAAATCATATGCCAAAAGAAGTAGCAAAAGCAGTCCTGCAACTGAAATCGTCTACGTCGGTAGCAATAAATGTTGAAGAAGGAAAAATCTTAACAAAATAAGAGAAATAAAAAAGAATATCTGAGTACAAAATCACCAAAAGGCAACCAGCTCAACAAAATGAAGCATCGATGATAAAAACCCCACCACAGATTTTTATAGAAGGAGTAACCAACTATTCAGAAATCCAAAGTGTAATGAGTTCTGTTACAGAACAAGAGTACAAAATCACTGCGCTGACCAATAATGTATCGAAGATTAACACTTCCAACCCAAACGCATACAGTATAGATGTCAATGAAGCTTAATACGGAAAAATATGAGTGATACACGTAAGAAAATAAAAACGATCGTCCCATGAAGGTCATGGCAAGAGACCTACATCCAACCTGTGAAAGTAATTCAATAATGGAAGACCTAGAAAATAAGGCATATAAAATCCTTGTTGCCGTTAACATTATTATACGCAGAGATATTAACACTCAACAGAAACTTGCAAACTATCTAAAGAAGAACCAGCAAAATGTATTAACTGTAATGGGCAGCATCCAGCCAACTACGCCATGCAAGTAACCAGTAATTAATTAAGCCATGCAAGTAACCACCGTGACGGTTACCTTTGGTTATCACAACACCTGCAATATATATGCAATATATTGTCCCCCACGGTATAACCTAAAGAAATGAAGACTATACATCTACTTGTTCCTGAAATTGGGAAGTAACTTCATTACCATAGGTGACTTCACAGCCAAGAATACCTTTTGGGGTTCAAGATTAACCTCTCCAAATGGTAAAGAATTACTTGCAGCTGGCCAATACTCAAACTTTGAATTTTACTCAAGAGGGAATCCAACGTATGGCCATCTGATTCTAACAAAATCCCAGATCTTATAGATTTCTAAATCACTAAAGGCATATCGGAACGCTACATCTTAAAAATGAAAATCTAATATCTGATCATTTCCTGATATTGTGAATCTGATCATTTCCTGATATTACGGTTAGTGAAAATAACATAGAAAAAAAAATTCACCTCAACTCAAACAACAATACAAATTGGGAATTGTTTAAGCAGTTAGTAGAGATAAGTATAGAACTTCAAGTACCAATTAAAAGTGAAAATGAAATAGAAGAGGAACTAGACAAGCTTCTTGATGTCATACAATGGTCTGCTTGGGAATCAACCCCAAAATTATCATTGAGGAAAGAAAACTTTGTTATTTGCCCAATAGAAGTAAGAGAACTAGCGCAGGAAAAATGAAAAGCCCGAAAAAAATGGCAGACTACGCGAGCACCGCAAGATAAAACCACCTGAAACAACTTACACATCAAACATAAGGCGCACATAAAAGCTGTGAAAAATGAAACAATTGGAAAATACCTTTGTTCTTAAGCTCCAACTAAAGATACCAACTATTACCGTCTATGTTTGCTCTGTCACTCGGGGGTCTCGGGTTCATTAATTAATCCTTCTTTAATTTTTTAATTTTTAGCTCGAACTACTTACAAAAAGTCGAATGGGGCATTACTATTACTATAAAAACAATAACGGTTACCAATAAAGGCGAAAATGTGAACTGGAAGGCTTGACTTGTTCAATACAGTCTTGAAAAATCTATGTGATGGCCGTTGGATTAATTCTTACTTCATATTGAAACAAGTTAAAGACAACAGGTGTTGAAAATCGATTGATGGCCTTTGACCTGTGCAATATTACTGCAAAGACAAAACAACAAAACAGCTACATTGTCTTTCATTGTATTTCGACTAGGTGATGGCAACTGGATGATCTGTGTTTAAGAACATGTAAATTGTTTTATGCAAAATGTTGCTGATTTACATTGGAATACAATTTTTGTTCAAGCCTAACCTAATGCCATACCAATTGAAAAAATACAGTTTATTTGCTATATTGTTAGATCAGTAATGGGAGAAAGCCTAGAAATTCATGAAGGTTTATGTTACATCCAAAAATTGATTCAAACATAGAAAGAAGAGAAAATATCAGAATAAGGCACCATTATCGTGATAATTTCAACTTCATAAAATTAAACGTTTAACGTCAAGCTATTCGCTTGAGCCTATAAGAGATGAAACACACTGCAAATCAACATTTATGCAAAACTAGATGTGTTGATATACTACAGTGTGTTCGAGCACCTTTTGTTCAGGTTGGTTAATAATTTCTCATTACATATCTATTTGTGTTATACGAAGCTGACAGTAAGATGCGGGAACTTCATTACTTGGTCACAAATCATTATAAACAGAAACCCTCGAGCACAATTAAGCAGAATTTAAGAATATGTTTAAGCGCAATCCAAGTAAGTTTTTAAGAAGATATTAAACCTTGGATAAACAACAGTGTTCTGAAACAAGCAACAAATCCCATTCGGTCACAAGGATAAAAATCATAGTTTTACGAGAAAATTAATCGGAGAACCTTCTCTTATCTCACTTTTAGTACGAACTTTAAAGTTAACTCAATTCTCCAAATTTCATCATTAATAATTTATTTCTAAGTAATTAGAAATAGCTAAATGGACCAAGATTCATATTAGTCGAGTCTAAAATTAAATTTAAAAATTTTAGTTGGAACAATGAACTACGGTTTGGGTTGCGTAGGACTACATAGACTATCTTGATATACCTTATGGTATGGTTAATTACTACCCGGTATATAATTTTCATTGCAGTACTGGGTTTCAGTAAGAAAAATCAAATATCTTCTAAAAAGTTAGTTAAATGCCATAAATCAATTCTCACATATTTCATATACACTGGACCCCAAAAATAGCGCACCAATCAAAATTAAGCCGATTATTCCTTAAATCGTTAATTCAATTTGTATGTAAATGATTTAGACTTCAGTATGGTCAAAATAATTACAGATGGTTTGAAGTTATATCTTCCTAGTGGGTTTAAGAGAACAGTTCACCTATAGCCGAAATTTAATGAAGTCCACAATATTGAAGTAAACCTTACGTCAATCATCCATCGTATACGATGGATGATATATCAAGATGCTAACTTGCGTGAGTTCACGTGGTTTTGTTCTGATTTCCGTGAAAGGGTTATAAGAAGACATACACCCCGATTCCCTTAGTCGTGTCACTTAATACGCTGCGACAGTTGTCGTGTCACTTCATCCATAAATTTGTATTCCGCTAGTCGATTGAAGTGACCTAATGCAACGAACGTCAATCGTCAGTCGATTGAAGTGATCTAATGCAAATAGTTTGAGATTCTTCTTTTTATATAACAGGCCTCTAATCGGATTTAAACGAATCACAACATATACATAAATGTAGGAGATAGGCAAGCGACAATAAGTCCGATGATTTTGACCTTAAATGGTAATTGCGGTATTTAAGGGAGTACAACACTTTAAAATTAAATTAAACTCGTGATAATATGTCCATTGAAGATTTGAGTTTTATTTTGGTCGTATACGGTCTCTGTGGTTTCAGTTTTGATTGAATGGCTACGTCAATAAACAGAATTGCGCAATTGCAGCATTGAGAAACTGCCATCACTTGGACACCACTATTAAGATTCAGAACAAATCAATATTTGCTTTTTATGCTGGTGAGATCATTCCTTTCTTAAAAAAAATATGCCAGCCAAACTGTTACAATTCATGAAGTAACACAGCGTGACTTTTCTCCATGGACCTGTAATTGGCCTTTGATATCATGCGTGATCTAAAATTTTTGGATTATTTTCTGTTGAGATATACCAAGCCTCATAAACCAGAGATCATGGACTACTTGGAAGATCGAAATCGTATATCAACACTAATTGCGTGGAATCCAATGTATCTAAATAAAATTTTGTTGTTTTGTTTCGTTTTCAGGTTAAGAGTGTTTATAGGAATAGAGTGTTTTAAGACAAAATTTAATTGATTTAAAAAATGTTACAAAAATTACGCCCTATTTGAATTCTGCGCTATTTGTCCAGTAAATTGTTTTCAACGAAAAGCATTCAGAAGTTTCATTTTCAGCGATGGAACTCATTTTCATCTCTAATATTCCTTTTTGAACACATCTTCGGTAGATTCTTTATCCAACATGCAGCTGATCAGGCAGTTACAGTCAATTATGACTATCTCGATATCACAACCACAGGTACCACAATTACATACTATTGATATCAACGACATACTGTTTCAACAGTACCGTACTACATATACCGTACCACAACAATACCGTGCCATATATCAACCGAATTGGCCGTCCAATTTATGAGACTAATCAACATATATTTCGGCTTAGATGATCTCCAACATGGCGTTGTGGCTAGACTATAGAAAAAATTAACCTCAAATCTTTGTGGCAACAAAGTACATATTTGTTCAATAAACAGGTTTTCAAGACTCGACAAAACCGATTGCAAGTGTCAACCAATGTTGCTCTTATACGTAATTTCATAAATATTGAACTAATCTTGGGTAAAATTGCATTTGATTGTCCGTACAATCTCCTTTTGTACTTGCCTTTGATCTTATTTAGAACCCGCTTTTTGAGTACGTGTTTTTTTTTAAGTTAAGCTTTAATTGGGTATAGGGCGGACTTTTAGACTTTTCTATAGCTCCTTGTAACTGTCAGAGCTCTTGCACCCAACGCACGATCCTTCAAGTAAAGGTTGATAGCTGCCTTAAACTTGTGCATTTTACACTCCATCGGTCTTTGAGAAAGCTTTTTATCCACTTGATGGTCATCGAATCTAAGCCGTCTGTACTGATATCTTACAAACCATTTTAACAATTGGTGCACATTGTAGGTGGTCAGCCCAACGAATATTTTTACACGCATACGTCTTTTTATGTCATCCGGTTCATTTTAATTTTTGATCAACGACGAGAATCGATCTCTAGACCACTGCGTAATGAGAAACTCTCTTAACCACCAGGAATTCCGCCAGGTCCGGTGGCCTTATTTATGTTCATTCCCTTCAGGTTCCTGAAGACAATTTCCTCCGTGATGTTGACAGGATGCATTTTGGAACCACAATACGGAATGGACGGAGACGTAAACTCCATCGGGTATACCTAAGGTCGAGTTCGAAGTGAAGACGTTTGCCAGTACGTCGGCCTGCAAAAATACATCTAGTTTAACAGCTTCGGCACTCTGTATGTTCAACATTACTGCTCGTACGTATAGTTGTGAATTATCTCTTGACTCGATATAAGTCAAATTAAACTGCATTTATGATTAAAACAGTTAATCAACTTTCTTAATAATTGTGAAATACTTTCTGGGCCAGTTTAGAACAAAATGATTTTTAAATTTTTCTAAAATATCCTTTTTTGAAAAAATACAATTTTTCACGCCTATTTGACAATTGACACGATAGTCATGGCGAGCTTTTGGAATTCAACCAAAAAATAGTACAGCTGGCAAACCTAATTTTAAGATACCCTTTAAGTTATATAGGTTATGTCTTTTTTGCTTCAGTAGGTCTGGTGGCGCTACAATTATTACAGGTTGGTTATGTATTTTGCAATATGTAGATCGATAATCCATATAAAATATAATTTGTATGCCTTTTGTTATATTAAATTACCACCCTGTACACCCTGTATTTGTTAGTTAAAAACCATCAAATAAAAACTGAAACAAATCAAATATCTTCTCGAAATATTAACATTATTAGATAAAGGCCATAAATCAATTCACACATATTTCATGTACAAGTATGAACACAGAAATGACACACACAATAAATTAAATCAAGTTCAGTACCATAGGTCAATAGTATATAAGCCAAATCTGTCCTACAAAAGCATACGTCCTCGAACTGATTGGCAACATAGTAAGACATACACCACTTCGAGTTTCAACTCAGGACAAACCACAATATTTATACCATCACAATCAAAAACGATAAACATTGGCTGAGAAACAAACAGTCATACGAATCAAGGCAGCCTTTGGGATGATTACATCGATATAATAAATTATTCGTATATAATCTAATTTAGGTACCATATTGATATAAAAACGCGGTAATTAAATTTTATTATATAATAAAATATTTCAATCATATCCATTTTTTAAACATTATAATCAAAGAATATTTTTACCTTAATTTCATCACTTGGCAATTCCTTTTTTATTTTAATTATTGGTGATGATGTTTTTGTTGTCATTTTAAATCGCATTTAAAATAAAATTTTCACCTTTACAAATAATTTTTTTCGCGATTTTTTTTTTCTTTCTTTATTTTTATTTCACAAAAATAATAATTATTAAAAATATAAATTCTTAATATTTTCTTGCAAAATTCAAAAAAATATATATGTATAATTTACACCGTATATAAGTACGTACGTATATATATATGTATGTCACACAAAATAAATAAATTTAATTTTTTAATTTAATGAAAATTTAATTTTCTCTATTTACTACTTATTTAGTATTTTGTAGTTTTTTTATTTTACTTATTTCACTTATTTATATAACACAATTAAGATTGTAGATAACATAAATAGTTATCCCGCCAAATAATATATTCAACTTATTTTGTATTAAGCATAATTTTCACACACGTCGTACACACACGCACACACACACACACACTATGTACCAAATAATATGTTTTCCAATTATTTTTCCTATTAGGTATGTGTATAGATATTTTTGACTTAAGTATTTCTTTCAAAATAATGTCACAATACAACACAATTTTTTTTCTTTTTTCGTTTAATGTAATTCAAGATCATGTGGTTATTGATCACCATTATTTTTCTTTCTTTTTATTTGACACGATAAAGAAAATTTTCATTTTTTTTTTTCGTTAATTTTTTTTTTAGTTTTATTTAAACTTTTTTTTTACAATACTATGATGAAAAATTTATATTTTTAATATTTTTGATTTTGATCCAAAAATATATATTTTATATTTTTTTGCTTCTTCTTAGTTTCTTATAAAATATATATTATATTAAGGCACTTGCTCTTTAAATTTAACGAGAAAAAAAAATATTTTATTTACATTAGATCATCAAAAAAAAAATAAAATAAAAATTATATTAATAAGTCGAATTTAATTTTTGAAAATTATTATTATTATCCGATCGACATGAAATGTAAATTAATAATTTAATTTTATTGTATACACAAATAATTTAAATCATCCACCAAAAAACACTAAAATAAAATATATTTTCTATTAATAACAATATTAGTTGAAACACTTTATCCAACCGCTTCGCACAAAAGCTATGATACGACTATTTATTTGAAATATATTTATTTTTACTTTCATGTTACGAAAATAAATATAAAACAAAAAAAGGAAAATGATTATACACTTTTTCTCTTTTTTAACTTTTCTTATTGTGTTAACATGCTGGCGACCAGTGTGGCAAAATTGTTATCCTCGTTTAGGGTCGTATGTCTGTTTGGGAATTCGACGACAATAATAACACGAATAATATTTATTAACTCATTTATTTGACACAAAACTAATAACACATTCAAACTATATTATTCTGAATAAACACTTAAATATCGCGTAAGTCGTAGGCAAACTGTTCCTACGTCACACATCTAAAAGAAAACAATAACATTAGAACATATTTAAATCTTTGTAAATAATGTTAATCTAATTTGTTTACTTACCTTTAAATTATATAATTGCAATTATGTAGTACCTAAAATGAAAATCAATCATTTTAATATTTATTTAGAGAACATTGCATTGTAAATATCAATACTTATCTTGTAATATTTGTAGCCATCCAATAATCACCAAACACTTATTATTTGTAAACAATTGACAGATAAAATCTGTGTTTGTATCTACATTACATGTACATGTAGCTCAATATCATGATGAGTTGATTAAATTTGGTTAATGGTTAATTATTTAGCCATCTATAGTTGAATAGAATAACCTCATGATACTGACTTACATAATTTTCTATAATTATAGCTTAAGTATAATTTAGTACACTATCGGAGAACTCGAAACCTACAATATGTAAGTCATTTGCAAAAATCTAAATAAAAAATCTCTTCTCAATCAAACTGGCGATAGTATTATACAACATCAAACATAATCTATTGTTAATTATCTAAATACTTAAAACCAATTGTTACTTCCTAAACTTAAATACAAATAAAACATAACTTAAATATAAATAATCAAAATTACACCATCCAGAGTTTTCATCCAGTTTCACAAACAATGTCTATATTTATAATTTGGTGAATGTGAATTCAATTTCACTCAAATAATTACAAAGGTGTTTTTTATAGGTTCACAAGTTTGAGTTGGCACCACTGCTTTATTTGAAAACCGATTTAACAGCAACACTGTTGTCTAGTTGTCATTTGTTTGTTTGTAAATTTTTGAAGTAAAACTTCTTTTCGCACGCTTGACTTGGGGAATAAGCTGGTGAATGTGTGATGAAAACGTTACGAAAAGTGTGATCGAGCGGGGCGAACGATCTACCGTTGTCATGAATAATAACAAAACAATAAACATGACATGACAATTTATAGTTCCAAAGGTGGAACATTCAATGAAGTTGTTTATGATTATCAAAGGACTTATTCTCTACCATTACTATATGTTGCTCTATCACAAGCTACCAGTATTGAAGGACAATACATACAGGCTCATTCAATAAGTCCGTAGGTTAGATAGATGACGTTACTAGAATTTTTTTCATATGATTTTTATTTAGTACTGACCTTCAAACGATACGTGTATAAATTTGACAGCAATCTGCCAATTGATTCGTGAGTTGTAGCATTTTGTGTTATAGTACATTGGTTGTCAGCCCAACGAATGTTTTTGCACACAATCGCCTTTTTATGTCATCCGGTGCATTTAATTTTTGGCCAACGGCAAGAATCGAACACGAGACCGCAGCGTGATAAGAAACTCTCTTAACTATTAAGCTACAACCGACGATATATTCAGTTAAATGTTCAAAACGAATCCGGATGAGCTTATAATTTTAAAAATATAAAAACTTAACAAACAAACAGTGTAGAAAAAATGTGAAAAAATATAAAAACAAATTAAATAACTATTACCAGAGCCATCTTTATTAGAGCCGTAATAATATGACGTATTTTTTGTTGAGCTTTTTTTAGAGGAGGTACATTTTTCATTTTCCCATAAAAATCAATGTAAAAATCACATTTTTCGAAATAATTTTTATCAATAAAAAATTATATATTTGATTTCTGTTTTTACAGTGTTAAGTACATAAAATGTTGAAGTTAATCATATCTGAAAATCAGTTACCTAAATATCTTAATAATTTAATAAAACATAAATTAAAATTCAATATGAATTTACAATATTGAATGCACAGTAAAATATGTATATGTGTATGTGATGTTGATTTTAAAGTTAAAGAAGATTTCAATAAGAGCAGTTCATTTTTTTAATCTAACCGCACACATTTACTTTTATTTTGCAGCAAAATGTCCGTAGCTGTATTGAAATATATTTAGACATAAGAAATTATGTTTTTGCACATAAATAAAATTTAATAACTAAAATAAACAATAATTTTAATTATATAATAAAAAAAATGATTTTGCACCTTTAGTGTTACCTACTAAAAACGAAACTAAAAAATAAAAAAAAATTTTTATGTCGATCTAAAAGAAAAAAAGGGTGTTCCATACGAACAGCACATTTTATTTTTATCTGACTGCATAATTTTCTTTTAATTTCGGATCAAAATAACCGTATTTTCTTTGAAATACATTTATATTCTAGAAATTATAAAAATAAAATATAATTATTGTTAAAAAAATAATTTTAATTATAAAATAATAAATTGATGGAATGTTTATAGGTGTACCCTATACTATAAAAAACAAACCAGAAACATGACATGGCGGAAAAGCTTTACAAGAGACATCTGACATTCATAATAAAATTAATTTATTTGTTTCACATATCATAATAATTATTAATTATAATTATTATATTCAATATAGATAAAAGTAAATCTATTTAAATTTAATTTATTCAGGGTAAAATGTTAAGTTTTAGTACTTTCGTTTTAGTACTTACGATCTTTCAATAGATGTCAGCAGGGCGTAATTTTTTATCCAAAAAGTCGTTAGATTTAAAAAAATTTCTAATGGATTTGGTTTTACCAATTCAAGTTAACAAGTTAACGGTTAAATTTTATATGTCAGTATATATACATACATATATACATACATACATACTCGTATATATCTTTATAAAATCAAATTTTCCTCCAACTCGAAAAAAATGCTAACCTTAAAATTCTTACATATATAAGTTTCTTGACAAAACACACAATTTTATCAGCAAATACTCGATTTCATACGGATTTTAGAATATGTTAAAGTATTTTATCCTGTAAAATGTAATAACATTTATGATAAAATTTGATACAATATAATTCTACTGTACGATTCTAGTTTTAATTCCTATAGAATTATAGTGGGATTCTAGTAGTTTGACCGTTTTTAGATAAACGTTTAAGTAAATGAGTATATATTTTAAATCTAAATTAAATTTATTTATTTATTTTACATTAGTTTGGATTAATTTCGAAATTTTGAATTTTGATAATCAAAAAGTTTTTTGTCAAAAACAAAGTAGCTTTTTAGTAGTAGTTTTAATTTTTCCAGAGATGACTCTGTTGTCATTGATCGTACTCGATCGATATTTCATATTGCTCATGCGTATAAATGAGAATATTTTTTTTTCATATGATACGAGTATGTATGTATTTGTGCGTATACATATTAAAAGTTCTAATGCGATATTTGAATTTAATGATTTATTTATTTAATTATTTATATTATATTCAATTGATTTTATTCAAATATATTTAAATGATATATTATATAAATAGTTTTTATATGATTTCAACATTAAAATGTTTATTTTGTCATACTTTTCATTGAAATATTTCATTTTAAAAAAATGTTTACTTTCCATATATTTTGTATGGAAATTTACGTTTTTTCCTCTATTTTACTTCCTCTAATTTAAGCTCAATTTTTAATATTTCGGCTCTGTAAAATTTAGATGGCTCTGCTATTACCAGAGATGCCAGTGAAGCTTTTTCAAAGATCTTACATATAAAAACAGCTTTTGAACTAATGAAATCCTATTCGCCGATAATAAAACAAAACGAAATTAATAGATTGTCTGCATGGCCGATGGCTTTTTAGTATGTTTGTTAAAAACCCTGAAGTCATTGTAGTGTGTTCTAAAGCATTAAATAATTTTTTCATAGCTATGATCAATCAAATTCAAAATACATTTACTCAAAATAAACGATAATTTAAAAAAGCTGCGTCTTAACTGGGACCTTCCGAAACATGAGCAATGATACACATTGATATGTGAATTTTTTTGTATATATATTTATTTTGGGTTGGGTATGTTTCCCCAAAAATCGTTTGCCCAAACATATTTTCCCAAAACTGTTTTCACAAAAACTATTTCTCCAAATACTGTTTTCTCCAAATACTGTTTTCTCGTTTCGTCAAATATCGTTTGCCCAAAAATTGTTTCCTCAAAAGTCCTTTGCCCAAAAGATCCCCAAAAATCCCAAAATGGTGGATTGGATAATTCGCGCGCGCGAATTATCCAATCCACCATTTTGGGATTTTTGGGGATCTTTTAGTTATATTTAATATAAATTTCAAACAAAAAGCTATTTATGTGTATTATCAGAGCCATATCAATAAAATTAATTTATTTGTTTTACATATCATAATAATTATTAATTATAATTATTATATTCAATATAGATAATAGTAAATATATTAAAATATAATTTATTCAGGATAAAATATGTAGTTTAAGATGTGCTTTCGATACCGTTCAATAGATGACAGCTGGGCGTTACTTTTTTATATAGAAAAAGTCGTTAGATTTAAAAAAATTGTCTAATGGATTTGGTCTTACCGATTCAAGTTAACGGTTAAATTTTATATGTAAGTATATGGCAATGATATAGATTATATATACATACATACATATATATCTTTATAAAATCTAATTTTCCTCGAACTCGAAAAAAAATCCTAACCTTAAACTTGTTACATATATAAGTTTCTTCACAAACTACATGTTTTATCAGCAAACACTCGATTCATACGGATTTTGAAATATGTTATGGTATTTAATCCTGTTAAGTGTAATAACATTTATGATAAAATTTGATTCAATATAATTCAACTACACGATTCTAGTTTTAATTCCTATAGAATTATAGTGGGATTCTAGTAGTTTGACCGTTTTAAGATAAAAGTTCAAGTAAATGAGTAAATATTTTAAATTTAGAATAAATATGTTTTTTTTATTTTTGATTATTTTGAATTAATATCGAAATTTTGAATTTTGATAAACAAAAAGTTTATGTCAAAAACAAAGTAGCTTTTTAGTAGCAATTTTCATTTTTCCAAATGGAGATGACTCTGTTCTCATTGATCGTTCGCGATCGATATTTCATATTGCACATGCGTATACAACAGAATATGTTTTTTTTCATATGATAGTATGTATGTATTTGTGCGTATACATATTAAAAGTTTTTATGCAAAATATGAATTCAATGATATATTTATTTAATTATTTATGATATATTTAATTGATTTTATGCAAAAATATTTAAACGACACATAATATAAATATTCTTAATACGATTTCAGGATCAAAATGTTAAATTCGTTATACTTTTCATTGAAATATTTCATTTCAAAAAAATGTTTACTTTCCATATATTTTGTATGAGAATTTACGTTTTTTCCTCTATTCAACCTCCTCTAATTAAAGCTCAGTTTTTAATATTTAGGCTCTGTTATTTAGTCGGTTCTGGTATTATGGTTAAAGAATAAAAGAAACCCACTGCAAGATAACCAATGATACAATGTTTCAATAGATTCGTTAATATATGATGTGATAAAATGCAAACCGATAAGAGAATGCGTTGATTTTTATTTCGATTTTATTCATTCCATCTTTTATTTGTGAATGTGTCATAATAAACCAAACATCAATTTCTAAAAAAACAAAATGCCTTTAAATATAGTAAAGTCTAGTAAAGGCAAAGATTTGTTGTGCCATATTGGTTATAGTTACTACATGGATGTTAAGTCCGTGGAAAAAAATCGATACTATTGGGGTTGTGTGGATCGTCGCTCCTATCAATGTAAGGCACGGATAACTACAAAAATTGGTAATGGAAAACATGTAATCGTTAAGCACCCTTCGGCACATGTGCATGGTCCGACCGCGAGTGACTTGCCCATACGTCGCGCAAATAATAATTTAAAAGAGGTTGCTGGTACTACCAATGAACACCCATCCGCGATTATAAGGGACAGTGTAGTCAAATGTCAACCTGTATTAAGGATGTATTTGCCTCATAAAGAAGCCCAGAAAGCAAAAATAAAGCGAGTTCGACAAGAAATGGTTAAAGAGCCAACTACAGTTCGTAAAATCAATATACCAGATCATATGAGAATGGTAGATGACGAATATTTTATTTTGTCTGAAAAGCGGTTTGACAATGAGTGTAATATACTTATGGGTACTGTAAAATCTTTAAGAATGCTAGAAAATGCAGACTGTTGGCTGATGGATGGTACGTTTGACGTTGTTCCATGCATATTTCATCAACTTTTTACAATTTTTGCAAAGATTGACGGCGTTACCGTACCGGCACTTTTTTGTTTGATGACGTCAAAGTCGCGAAAATGTTATGATGAAATGATATATGAAATTATGAAAGTAGCCTGCAATCATTTCATTGATTTGAAGCCAAATTTTGTATTGGCTGATTTTGAGAAAGCATCAACCTCTGCTCTCAGAGCTGTGTTTCCGGGCACAAAATTTCATAGTTGCTATTTCCATCTGGGTCAAATTATATGGAGACGCGTTCAAAAAGAAAGACTGACAACTATTTGCGGTACAAACGAAACTGTCGCTCTCGATATTCGAATGATCCGGGCACTGGCTTTCCTTCGAAAAAAATAGTTGTATGGTTTGGGAATAATTATATATTGAATAACAAGCAAACCAACAAACCTCCACACTATGCACCTCACTTTTGGTCCGTTTATGATCAAAATTACGAAAGCCTACCTCGAACTACAAACAACGTCGAAGCTTGGCATCGACGGCTTCAAATAATAATCGGAAAAGCACACGTCGGAACGTATTGTTTGATTCAACATTTGCGTAAAGAGTACATCTACGCTGCATATCAGGTGGACAAGCATGCAGCTGGTCATACTTGGCCAACGAAGAACAGTTTGATTCAACGGAAAAAAATAAGAACAATAATTTCAAAAAAACAAAATTATTCGAAGATTGATTACTTACGTTCAATCGCATATAATTTGCCAATATTTTAATTAATTTTTATTTTGGTTTTATGTATTGTACAGCGCAATAAATTTGTTAATTTATGTTTGTTATATTAGGTTTTTTATTTTTTGTACTTATCATATGTTCCAAAACTAACACTTTAGTGTATAAATGCATTGTATTTTTGGGTATCTGACCTGTGGGATAGTGAGTTTGAGCAAAAGTATTTTTGGGAAAATATGTTTTGAGGAAAAATCATTTGGGGAAGTATTTTTTGGGAAAGTTTATTTATAGTTTTTGGGAAAATGGATTTTGGGAAAATGTATCGCTCCCATTTATTTTTGGTCAATGGGAAGAATCGAATCCGAAACTACGGCGTGATAAGCCATTTTCTTAACCACTAGCTACAACCGGTACCATTCACTAAAAACATTTGTGAACAAAATTAATTAAATAAATGCCGAACATCAAACCGGTAATTCGCCGCAAAATGTTGTTACTGACAAGATCTTGATGTTGTTGCGTTTCTTCATTTATCAGACCCTATCGACTGCTTAAAAGTTTAACATCATTTTTACCTGTGGTCCAATAAGAAATCTAACTCCAAGATTTCCGAGTTCATCTCCACTTTACAGCAATGTATAGTCTTGCGACACATGGTGTCCACTTTTAGGCAATCGAGATTTTTGGAGAGCTACGATTTCCAACCGATACTATGTCATACATATGATCAGGCCGTTCAATGCACCAGGTTTTCGAATAACTGCTCGTTCCACATTCCAGGTTTTCTTTAAGTAACTGTATTCATTGCAATTTTGGCGGTATTAAATTTTTTGTGTTTGTTGACAATTTTAACATGTGGTTTTTTTTACGGATGTGGGTTGTCAGCCCAGCGTTTCAACCAGGTTTAACGCCTCCTACGATAAGCCGTGAATACTGTGGTGGTATTCTATGAGACCTTTTTCTACAAATATTAATGAAACTCGGGTCATAACAAGCCCCTGAGATGACACTTTATAAACACTCCTCAGACGAATTCTCGAATGAGGTTTCTTTGAAATTCAAATATCTATTTATTGTTTTATTATATTAGCATTTTTAAATTATTATTAATATTTTTTGGTTTGTATCGGATTCCATTATTAAATTTTATAAAGGTTTTTTCTTATTTTATTTATCGACGATATTCTTGAACTAACAAAAATTATTTTCTGTGATGATCGTAAAAAACTGTCGTGATAGTTAAAATATTTCCTATCTTGGTATTATACTATATTATTATTTAGATACAAAATCTTGGGATGGTAGTAAAATCATGGGATGACATTTAAACTATATCTTTCGCGATATCATTAGTGTTACCATTGCATTTTTCTGGGATGAAATCATGGGCTTATTTATATACGTCAGACCAGATATGAATCCAATTGAACATTTATGGGATAAACAAAACCGGAATATCCGATTCAGAATTCCGGTACCATGACTAACATCAGTGACTTCAAGATGGCGGTTAATGAGGAGTGAGGTGCAGTCCTTGGAGTTGTTGTCATAACCTAATATTGTTGTAGGCGCAAGAGTTCGGGCAAAACTAAGTAATTTTTTGGTTGCGTTTTCATTAAAATAGTGTTTGTAAAATAAAAATCTAACAAAACAATCAAGTCTTGTGTAAATCTTAATCCTAAATAAATTCGTCTTTCTGTGACAAGCGACAAAGATAAATGGCCGACATGGACAAAAGAACGACATGGAAACGAACCTTCGGAAAATTTTTTCTTTATTGAGAATATCTTGATTCAAAAAAAATACCTTCCTGACTTCGTATGGTTCTAGTGTGTCCAAACGACCTTTACATATTTTGAATGTGTACAATTTTTAAATTGTTGGTGAACGAAGACTAATTTGCTGACACTCATTATTCTTTATTACTTGATAAATGTTCTCGATTATGCCGTAAAGCTCTTCTTTGCACAGCATTCAAGTTACTGTCGTAGAGAAGAATTACTTCTATGGCGGACAAAACTTTCATTCAATATACCTAGGGTAATTTCTTCAAAGTTTTTGCGCTACGGATGATATTTGTATACTTTCCATGTGTTGCTGTGAAATATCTAAGTGCTGTGAAATATCTTGTGATATACAGCAGGTATTTCATGATATCAAGTAAGCCTATGACTCTCAGTCGAGAAAGGCTATGATATCCGTTTGGATATTAAGGAATACCAACAAAATACGTGCATCGGTGTAAAATAACATAGTAATGCAGTTGCAATGCTGTGTTAAAGTTGAGAATAGGCTATCGAAACAATTAATTTTGGTGTTCGACAAAGAAATATATGATACTTTTTATACATGTTGGAATACATCCTTCGTAAAAGTAAAACATATCAATACAACATTATTCAGCTTTCGTTGGTCTAAACATCAACGAGTTCAAACCAAAATATTTGATCATTCGTCTAAAAGACCAATTGATTTCAGTAATGGTAACGACACGTTTGAAGGATTGATGAGATTCATTCAGCGATCTTTAAAGAAAGAGCTGCCATTTTGTAGGCGAAAAGGTTGCTACTATTCTGTAGGCGGTGAGGAAGCAATGATAGCTCCACGGTATATAGAGAGCGATCTAGCGTTTTCTAATTGTTAACAACAGTATGGAGAGGTAACTCGTGATGGAAACCAATGGAGTCATATTATGTTGAGATGGTATGGAACCACAACGGCCTAAGTAAAAACCAAAAGAAAAAACATAAGCTCTCAACTACAATTTTCACGAGAAATGTTATAAATACTTGTTTAGATAGAGAAGTGTTGCATATAATTTATTGTTGAAAATGAAATTTTTGATAGTATTACTATAACAAAATGCAAAACCTATGTCAGAACAGTGAGATACAATGTTCTAAACTTTTTGACTAGTTTTGGCTATGAATTATATCCGGCATCAATATTTAGTACAGGCTCTACTAACTGCAGGCTCATACTAACTGCAGGCCCATTTACCTGGAGTACGAAAATGTCTATCGTAGCCTTGCAATAACCACACGTCATTGCCTACGAAGTTGGATGAAGACCGATTGAAATCAACCCATGGTCAATTTGGTTCCGGATATTTTACGTATAGATGTGTACATGTTTCCAAGTGAATGTTGTTGTGGAGAAAGAATGTACTATTTTGAAATTGTTAGAAATCGCAAAGTACATCAATATTTCATTGTCTCGGTTGCAACTTTGTATATGAAGTACGGAAAGATGTTATTAAATAATTCAATTTGACTTCTGTCACTTGTAATGGTTCAAGTTATATATCTGATATCTTGTTGATGTAGAAAAGCCATCAGATTATCCTAATTATTGTAAAATCTACACTGAACCAAATATACCACTCAATATGACAAATTTTAGTGACAAAAATATTGATAAATATTTGTCAATGTTTTTATTGTTATTTTGAAAAAATTATTTCATTCTGATAATTTATTTTCATTTCGAATTAGAATATTACAGTTATGTTTTCGTTTATATTTTTCAACAAAAATATAATTTTTTATTATTCTTATTGAACATTATTCTTAACAATATTTTATCACTATGATAAAAATGTATTCTATATGATAAATTTATCAGATTTTTTTAAATGATCTAACTGATCAGTTTGCTATCAAAGTGAACATCAATCTTGATCGATAAGAAAATAGAAATTTGCAAAAATGGTCGATATTTCGCGTACATTCTTGTAATTCGCTAGCACTGAACGTACTCGACTGAAAGTATATATATAATAATTGCACGTCAAATCAGGTAATATACGCCTGAAGAGATGGATTTGATCTATTCGCTCGCACAGCTATTTAATATGACGTCATCCAACACATCGAAACCGGCCAAAGCAGAACTATAACAATAAACAAAAAAGCAACAACGAATTATATATTCCAACTCCGGTAAGAAACCTACAATAAAAATTAAAATTACATCCATAGGAGATGATAGATCTTAGAAATAAACCCAAAATCTCTTCTCCCAAAATCGGCCTTAAAAACAAAACTCATTATAATAACTGGGGGGATGATTATAGAGGGGGAAGTTCAAAATGAATTGTTCCCTTCCCGGAAGAATGTTCCAAATTAAGAAAGCTTTTTCTTTTATAATATATTTTTAAGCATATATTTTTATATATTTAAATTAAATTAACAAATTGTATAACATACTTATGTGCATATACTGAAACATATGAAGTTAATTAAACAGAATTATTAAATAAGAAATCTATTAAAATCAAAATATAAAATATTCCAATCGATAAATTCACTTTTCTTATTGATAATATATTATTTGAACTTTTTAGCTATTGATAAGTTCGTAAATCTCATTGATAGGAATCTTTGTCGGTTGTATATTGATAAGGCATTTTTCAATGTGAATGTAATTTTGGTCAGTTTGAACAATTATTTTTTTCAGTGTATATTTGATGTCACCTTGAGGTAACATCAGTGGGCGCATGAACACACACAATTGACATCTTGGCTAAATGACTTCAAACGCAAAAAAACGTACACATTCGACTGCCAGGAAATGTATAGTATTGAGACAGATTTTCTTCACTTTTCGACTGTCGAATTCTTTTTTGAAGCAACGAGTTTTAGCCTTTACTCTTTCAAACGCCCCAAGTTATCTAATAAACTACACGCAATATCGTACCGATCCTTAATCTCGTGTCCAAGTACAGCAAGGGGTTTGTGTTATATTGGTGGTATCCGATTTTATTTATTTTGTTAAAATATTCAACAGTTGAGGTGCGTTACGGTTGCGGGCTATCAACCCAGCGATCCAACCAGATTTAATCATCTGTTACGACTATAGTTCTAGTTACTTTGGTGGTATCTTATGGCCATTAAGTTTCGTGAGAAATATAGTATTTACGAAACAATTATTATTTCAAAATTTCTTTCACATTTAAGATTCCTATTTGCATTTCACTTATCGAATTTCATCATGATTTTTTTATGGTATTTTACAGGTCTTCGATGCATTATAACCAATCCCATAACTAAATCGTAAAATTAATTGAATCTTCAAGTTACACACAACAAACTAAAAATAGCTACTAACAAAGCTACAAATTAAATTCAAAACTGCTAATTGATTCACATAATATAAACAATAAACATTTGAATAAATCGTCACAAAGACTGGCAATTGAAGATTGGTTTGCTTAATTAAATTGCAGATATAATTCAGTATAAGTTAGTCATGACACTCGATCTTAAGTGCAATGTTTAGCTTTAATTGAGTGCAAGACGGGCTTTTAGACTATCCTAACTCCTTGTAACTGTCAGAGCTACCTTAAACTTGTGCATTTTATACTCAAACGGAAACTGAAAACATAATGAATTCCACTTTCTAGATTTTCGATAAATGAATTCGCGCTTTGCAGCTTCAGTTCGAGGTATTGGCAGCTTCACCGTAAAACTATGCGTACTAACCGTTCCTCGTGTTATCCACCCTGGTGTAACAAATGGTGGTATTTTCTCCTCTAATTCTGAACATTTAATATTTATTAAGCTATAGAACACAGGCTGTCTAGATCTTTCATAAGTCTGGAGTTGCGTATTATTCGGATGGAACGCCGCTGAACTCTATCCAGTAACTGGAGAGCAATGCCATATGCTCCACCTCAAACCTGACAGCAATATTCTATACACGGTCTAATAAAGTTTTTATATATCTGGAGAACCTGATGCTATCTAACAAAAACGTCTGCATTTGTTGAGGAACCCGAGTTACGTGAAGCTGATTTGGCCAATGCTATAATGTGATTGAACTTTTTTCAAAAATTGACTATCATGCATACAACGGCCATAAAAAATCATAATTCGATTCGATTATTTCTTATAATCCATCACTAAGGCACGTTTGGCCCATTGTGACATCTTTTCCTAACACGAACGCTCGTACTCACAAAATCTGTTTAGTTGTGAAATGAATATTCACATATCAGGCATCAGCTAATGTGATCCTCAAATAGGAATCCCTTACCAAAACACCGCACTATGTGAAGAGAATATACAGGACAGCAGCACAGAAAGTGACCCTATTAAATTTCAAGCAGAACATTAGATTGCTTAAAAAATATTTTCCATTAAGAATACCTAAGAAAACTGTATTGATCTAGTAAGGAATACACCTCAAAATATTCTGTTGATAGAATGGTTATCTCTATTCTGTAAGTGAACAGCTATAAGTGCTGCATATCTCCAATATCAAACGAGCGCAGAGTCACTACAATCTTGAGATGTCCAGACAAACAAGTTTATGAAAGTGTTTCACAGATTTTCCATCAGATATAGAAAAGGAGCCAATCTCTGATAATCGAAACGAAAATTATTAATAATTTTATAGATAGTCAATTTCTTCAAAGTCTTTAAACAACATAAATCCTATAAATATTATCGAAATATTTCCGTAACAGCCGATTTCCGATTGGGATTTTAGTAAGAATACCTATAGGTTGGGAATGATGATGCATTGATTAATAAGTTATAAACTCTATATAATTATAACTTCGAAAAGGTTGCTTCTCTGTTCTTCGGTGTAACCAAAGCATTTTAAATCATTGGTTCTTAAATACTTTTGTATAAATTTGTTGGCTTTCGATGTAGCATTTTCGTGGTGGGACTTAATCATAGAATTTCGAATGGTTTGAACTACCTTGTTACTTTAATGATATCACAAAAATCCGAAACCATAAAATTGTATATTAGGATTGGAGGTTCATTCGATTGATCAAACCAGATATACTGATCACCGTCTTGTCGTGTTTATTATACGAGTTTCTAAAAGAAAACAGTTATGTAAAAAATCAAACACATCTTTGTAAGAAAATCAAGAAAAATTCCGATTTTTTCTAATTCTTTTCATATTATGAATATTTACGAATATATATTGTACGTGTGATCATATCGATAATTTTTTCAACATTTTCTAGATTTTCATGAAATGATAATAGGCGGAGCTATGTGATTTAAAAATGAAAATTAAATATACATAATATATTTATAAATACATTTCCACGTCACCTAAATATTTTTGTTACATAGAAAAAAATTAAATAAAGTTTATTTTCATGTAGTCTCGTAAACTTTCAAACTACACATATATGTAGTTGGAATAACGGATGTACTTGAAAGATAATTTTGGTTTGAAGTATGCTAACATCAACAGACTTAATGGTTAACAACTTAAATATTTACTTTTCCAATATAGACTCTTGCATAATGTAGGAACCGGAATCCATCCATAAGGTGAAATCCACCAACTGAATACCTGGTACTTATTGGCAACATTTATGCATAATTAGTTTGTATATAACTATCCAGAAACTCATTTAACTGAATATCTTATAATATTAGTTTGCTTCTAAATTTGAAACTAAAGCAAATTGGCAATTAGTTCTTATGAGTATTTTATAGATTGAATTATAGGATTTCGTGCCAATCGCAAGAGAAACATACACTCACATTAGGAGATACTCAAAAAGTAATTTGAAATCGTTTAGTCATTAAAAATTATTCAAAACCAAGAAAGTTGGGTTCCATATGAAGAGGCTGAGAAATACTATACGCATATTTTTCATATGAAATGCTGTTTGCTAGGCAAAAATGAAAGTTATTTCAAGGTTTCAACATTGTGGTTACCGTATATTCATGGAAAACAAAGCTCATGTTGCGTGTGGCAGTTTAGTGTTGAATATTATGATTTGCTCACTCTAATAAACATAAATAAGATGATATTGACTACTCAAATAAAATCACGCCCATTACTACTTCAGACACGACAAAGTAATTCTCCTACATGATATTGCTCGCCCTCATGGTTGGGCACTGGTTAAACATTATTGGCCCCATCTTATTATTACTTGTTTCGATCGATGACGCATGCAACAGATCTTCACATAGGTCTGGTTTTCTCAGATATTAAAGCCCATACCATAGACTTATGATTGATAAAATCATATAGACTTATCTGAAATCTAGAACTAAAAAAGAGTTGGGAATGTTTCGATCTCAAAGTATATGAAGAAATGCTGAAACAACTAACAATGTACATCATAGCAATCGGAAATTAAGTTTTGGTCGATATTTTGTGTCGCATTAAAATCATCGATCTGAATGTATCAGAGTATACAAATTATTGTACAATGTGTCTCTATATTGGGGTGCAAATGCAAATGACCAGCAGACGCAACACCTAACGAATATTAATGATTACTCTACGTTAAAACAGATTTCGTTGTATAAACAGTATTACATAACATTGTTTTAAAAAGTGATATTGAAATAAATAAAAATATTGAGTAATGTAAGTACTTCCTAAGTTTTAACGGCTTTACATTTTTACTTTAAAATATTACTATATTTGACAGTGTATCTCAATTTTAGTACAAACGCCTGTTCAATGTTTATTCACACCGTCAAATCATCTGTGATAATTGTCAAATTTGACAGTGAGAAAAATACTTTCACCAGAAATCGTAAAAATGAGTAAACTACAAAGACCAGCGATGTCATTAAAAGAGGTAAACACATACAAATTAAGGAATCAATATCCTATTAATATTACACAATAACTTCTAGTTTATGCTGCGACAAGAGGTGATAAAATTGTACCGCAGTTTCCTTCGTTCGATTCGTACCATCCCAGATGAAAGTACTCAGAAAGAATTACGTGATTGGGTACGAGTCGATTTTCAAAATAATAAACATCATAAAGATGAAATTGTTATTAAAATGATGATACAAAGTGGCAAACGACAGTTAAATGAATTAGAAGTAAATTTAGGTTTAAGTGGATTGAAACGTGAAAAATAAATTGACATGTATGTTTGTTTTGGGGCTAACTTCACGTGGTATAAAATATATTTTTTAGTACACAATGTTTCTAGTTTTAATGTCAAAGTTTAATTAAATTTTATTTATTTAAAATATATTCGTAACAAAACACAATAATTATGGATATATTTACGTTAATTATAGTAGTTGGTTTATTCTATGGGGTTATATTTTTTTTTGATTCATTTTTTAAAGTGAGTACAGTGACATATTGCTCGTAATTCGATAATAAATTTCGATTTGTTTCGTTAACTTTTAGAGTTGTATGCATTACCCATATGATGCATTTCTTCGGGGCACCGGTATTACAGTGAAGTTTTTACGGCTCAAGTGGCATACAACAGCATTCAATAGAACTATTTTTCGATGGGGCACATCGTCTCTATCTAGATTATTGTCGTTTTCGTTTAATATTGGCGTATACATAACAATACTTGTGCTACCGGTTGCGTTGGTGATTTTAATCTTATCGACTTTTAATAACACGGAAAGTAATTACAAGTCGGATAATAATAGTGATAAAGCGAATTTAAAAGATATACGAATAGAGCTTATGTTGCCCGGAGTTAATCTACCGATTAACGAAATTGTTTACTATATAACAGCATTGGCAGTGAGTAGTGTTTTTCATGAACTTGGCCATGCTATTGCTGGGGTTATTGAGGATGTGCCTGTTGTTGGATTCGGAATGCATATACTTTTAATGATATCGATTGCGTATACAGAACTAGGAACCGATCAACTGAATTCACTAAAACCATGGAAGAAGTTGAAAGTGTTATGTGCCGGTATTTGGCATAATATTCTATTGGCAGCTGTATGCTACCTATTATTTTCATTAATTCCGGTTGTATCGCAACCGTTTTACGATCTCAACAAATCTGTTGTTGTGAAAAGTATTAATACAAAATCTCCAATCAATGGATTACGTGGTCTTCACATGAACGATATCATAACCGAAATAAACAACTGTAAGGTATATAATATTGATACGTGGTATGCTTGTCTGTTAGAATCGATAAAAATACAACCATGCTATTGTATAAGCACTGATTTTGTTCATCAAAACGATGAATCTATCCCGATAATCCACAACTATGATGGGAGTATCGAGTGTTGCGATTCGAAAAACCAACAAACATCTTGTTTCGAATATATCGCCGATAATTACTACAGTGAATCCGAGGTACCACAATACACGTGTCTAAATGTTCGCAAAACCATCGAAAGTTCCCTAGGCTATTGCCACAAACAAACGAAATGTTTACAGAAAGATACGATCTGTATAAAACCTCTAGTCAACAATTCAACAACCATAATTCAAATTAAACGACATAACAATGGACAAAAAAGTTACAACAACGATATGATTTATATGGGCCATCCGTCTGATTTTATAAAGACGTTGGAAATCTCTGAATTTGTACCGAAGACGAATTTTCTTCCATCCCAAATTGGTGACAGTATCAAATTATTTTTAAAATATTTAATTATATTTTCGCTTGGGCTGGCTATTATTAATATACTGCCGTGCTTCGGGTCAGATGGCCAACACATACTGAACACAATTCTGAACCAACTTCTCCTGAAGCGGGTGCCGAATAAAAATCGTCGAGAACTTATTGCACTGTGCATAACAATTATAGGGACATTATTGTTATTTATTAATTTTGTTAAAGCAATGTGGTTGTCTTTGTATTTTAAATTTAGATAAGCTAAATTAATTTTATTTATAAAAATAAACCAAAATTTAAATAAATTTATAATTTGTTTTTGTAAAAGTTGATATCACGAAGTCAACTCAACTAGCGGTAGATACGGAGTAATTATAGTTGGATTGACAGTGTTTTTGTCATAATTTACCGCTCGTTTTTCTAATTACACTGTGTACGATTTAAAATTAAAATTTATTAAATTAAATACTCGAAATGCCGATTTTTATAAAATTGTAAGTATATTTCGACTTTATTGTATCCCAATTTCTTAGAATAAACAAAAACAACTTATTTGTTTAAAAGTCAAAAAGTTGACATTTGTAGTAGAACCATCGAGTTGAGTGGATTGTCGTTGTTTAGAATTTGTTAATTTTTTTGGATTAGCTAATTAGCTATTTGTTATACTATATTATTCGATTAACCATTGTGTGCCACAATAATGGGGCCACCAAAAAAATCGAATAAACGAGAAGCACGTTCCGGGTTTAGTGGCGACTGTAAGTAAATCCCTCCACCATCGAGAGCTTGAACAATGTATTGATCTGTTTTATTTAGATAAAAAGCGTCGTGCCGAAGACGAGGCTTATACCGCGCTGACCACCGAAGATGACACAACCGATACAAATACCGAATCAGAAGGTATCCCTGGGGCAGCTGCACGAAATGCTGAGAAAAACGACGATGGTATCAATGAAGATGAATTCGGAGCAAAAGATTACCGCTCTCAGATGGAACTAAAAATTGACCATGGTAATCGTCCACTTTGGGTCGCACCAAATGGTCACATATTTTTGGAGTCGTTTTCTCCCGTCTATAAACATGCCCACGACTTTTTGATCGCCATTGCTGAACCGGTCTGTCGACCGGAACACATTCACGAGTATAAGCTTACAGCATACAGTTTATACGCAGCAGTATCGGTTGGTCTTCAAACACACGACATCATTGAATATCTTAAACGATTGAGCAAGACGTCAATACCACAGGGCATTGTCGAATTCATTCAGCTGTGTACACTATCGTACGGCAAAGTAAAGTTAGTATTAAAGCACAACAAATACTTTGTAGAGTCCCCACATCCTGAAGTACTACAAAAGTTGTTGAAAGATCCTGTGATTCAATCATGTCGCCTTCGTCGTCAGGATATCGAAGAGGGAGACGGTTTTATAACCCAAATACAGGATAAGAAACAAGTGTCTGCATTTGCTGGAGCTAAACCAGCGATACAGCCAGCTCCAGGGCAAACAGAGCTGGGCGATAAAGCGGCAACCGAAGACCCAGCTGCCGTTCCAGAGGATATCACCAAATTTTATGACAAAATCGATAACGAAGAAGACGAAGATGAGCTAAATTTAAAAATTGTTTCGTTCGAGATAAATCAGGATAAAATTGAGGTACTTCAGAAAAGGTGTATAGAAATTGAACATCCGTTGCTGGCCGAGTATGATTTCCGCAATGATACTATCAATCCTGATATTAATTTAGATTTAAAACCGGCCGCGGTACTTCGTCCATACCAGGAAAAAAGCTTACGTAAAATGTTTGGTAACGGTCGCGCCAGATCTGGTGTTATCGTACTACCTTGTGGTGCTGGTAAATCATTAGTTGGCGTCACAGCTGTTTGCACCGTCCGCAAAAGAGCTCTAATATTATGTAACAGTGGTGTTTCTGTTGAACAGTGGAAGCAACAGTTTAAAATGTGGTCAACCGCCGATGACAGTATGATTTGTCGATTCACGTCTGAAGCCAAAGACAAACCAATGGGATGTGGAATTTTAGTTACAACATATTCAATGATAACACATACACAAAAAAGATCTTGGGAGGCCGAACAGACAATGCGTTGGTTACAGGATCAAGAATGGGGTATAATGGTGCTCGACGAGGTACATACGATTCCAGCTAAAATGTTTCGTCGAGTATTGACTATTGTACAATCGCATTGTAAACTTGGATTAACGGCCACCCTACTTCGTGAGGACGACAAAATTGCCGATCTAAATTTCTTAATTGGGCCGAAATTGTACGAAGCCAATTGGTTGGAATTGCAGAAACGGGGTTTCATCGCCCGAGTCCAGTGTGCTGAAGTATGGTGTCCAATGAGTCCAGAATTCTATCGTGAATATCTTAGTTGCAAGACGTCGAAAAAAATGTTACTTTACGTTATGAATCCATCAAAATTCCGTGCCACACAATTTTTAATTAAGTATCACGAACGCCGTGGCGATAAAACAATCGTTTTCAGTGATAATGTATTTGCGTTAAAGCACTACGCCATAAAGATGAATAAACCGTACATTTATGGGCCTACATCACAAAACGAACGAATTCAGATTTTGCAAAATTTTAAATTTAATCAAAAAGTCAATACGATATTTGTAAGTAAGGTGGCCGATACAAGTTTTGATTTGCCCGAGGCTAATGTACTGATTCAGATTTCATCGCATGGTGGTTCCCGACGTCAGGAAGCACAGCGTTTGGGTCGTATTTTGCGTGCCAAAAAAGGTGCAATCGCTGAAGAGTATAATGCATTCTTTTACACTCTTGTGTCGCAGGATACTCTGGAGATGGGATACTCTCGTAAACGTCAACGGTTTTTGGTCAACCAGGGTTATAGTTACAAAGTAATTACGCACTTGGCTGGAATGGAAAATGATAATGAACTTTTTTATAAGACCCGTGAGGAACAAACCCAATTGTTGCAACAAGTTTTAGCCGCTTCAGATATGGATTGTGAAGATGAACGAGTGCCTGGTGAATCTGGACCAGCTAAGGGTGCTTTCGGTAGAAGGACGGGTGGTCTTAGTTCACTTTCTGGTGCAGATGATGCGGTCTATTATGAATATAGGAAGAAAAATACAAACCAGCATCCCTTATTTAAGAAGTTCCGAGCTTGAATTAATTGTTGTATTTACTTATCTATTGGTTTAAGGTTTTTGTAATGAAATATTCTGAATAAATAACGTTTAAATGTATGAACAAGCACTTTCGATAAAACCTTGTAGACGAAATGAGACACTATTATGATTCGATACTCACCAATTTTATTATTTCAGAGACAGCAACCCGAATCCCAATAAAATCCCGGAATGGGGTATAATCGAGCTTCAAGGCGAATTGGAAATGCGCGACCAAACAGCATTTGAAGGACAATTCATTGGGGATTTAAATTACACAAAATATGGCCAACCCATCCTCATAGTTGGCCATCACATTCTTCAGGGCAAAGAACAAAAAATTGATAAACCATTTGCTATTTTAGAAAAACATAATCCAAAAGATTATAATAATTTATTAATGAATACTAGTCTATCAACAACAATATCGTCATTTCGGTCGTCAAATGATCAACAACTTGGTAGCAGCCAACAACCATCGAGTCAAGACCGGACTGCCGTTTTTGATACAACAATCGAAATAGAAAATAAAACAAAGCATACTACAGAGTATATTGTGAAGGGGATCGTTAAAAAGAAACTCATATTTAAAACTCGGCCAAAACCAATTATATCCAATGTTGCTAAAACTGTATAAGAAACAAACAATTACAAAATAATAAAAAATTTAATGTTTTGCATCTAAAGAAATTCCATTTCTCTTTCAATCCCGACAAATTTTAATTGTTCGGTAGGTCCATATCTATAATCAAAGAAAAGCTCTTCGCCCGGTTGAATCGCCCGTTTTGCAAATATACCAATACGATGATCGCCATTCACCATCATTACCTTTGCATAACAATTTGGATTTATCGAATGATTAGCAAATCGAATTTTATTCCCTTTTCGTGTTGCATCGACCACAAAATCGTTATTTAAATTAAACAGAAAACTACACATATATTTGTCGTATACTTTGCCACGACGATCGGCCTCGTCCTGTGAGATTATTTCGCCACAATATTCTGATATGAATTCATTTTTCTGTGCCGATTCTTTTAAGAATATACCCCATCCAGCCACATCAGACGGTGCCATTAACAAATGCTTATGTAATCCTCGTTGTACACTTACATTTTTACATGTTATTTTGTTGAGTGTAAATTGATCGGCGCCACAAGTTTGACACAAATCTGGATCGCACTCCCGTACCGCCAAATAGCATGGACATTGTTTTGTGTTACATTGAGCCTTGCAACGACATCCCGGGAAACGATTTTGACAATCACCGCTACAATTACAAAATTTCTCACAAAAGTTTTGTGTTTGTATACACGAACATGAACTATCACATGGTCCCAAATGGTCACACGGTGTGAAATTGTATACATGATTTGAGCTCGAATCTTTTTTTAGTTGTATTTTACGACAGTGCATCGACCATAAACGATGTTTCTTTTTCTTCTTGCGCGGAGGTGTATAATCCTGACGCATTTCTTCGGTTGGTATGTCGGCTGCCTCTCGCTGCCCAAATTGATATACTTGCTGGCATGTTTTTGTTAACATTATTTGTGCAATTGCACAATAATTATTTAGAAATACTTTGTGTAGTGCACGAAATAGGCTTTGATCCGAGCCTGTCCATTCTGTTTCATTATTTGATCCATTCATAATTCCCATAAGCGATGTTATTTCAGCCGAAGACGCGGTCATTGTTGGTTCATTCTTCTGGCTGGATGTGAATTCTTTACTATATCGACTATTGCTATCATTGCTATCTTCAGAACTTGCTTCATTACCCGAATCAGTGGTTTGTTTTTCTTTATTGTCGGCCGCTAATTTTTCTTTCATTCCTTCTAACAGCATATAACAGTTGATGCTACACGGTTCGTTGAACGGTTTGAGTTCGGGAAAACGACGTTTTTGCAAATTTGGTCCGGGATGACAAGCTTGTAACCCTAGACAAAATAAACAAAGTTATATTAGAATCGATTAATTTATAAATTGCCTAATCTACTGTAGTAGTACAGAACTTGTAGGCCAGAAGAGGCCAATTTAAAAAATAAAAATAAAATCAGTTGACTTATAGCCATTGATATAAACTACAAGTCATGTTTATGTTAAATTTAATCGTTTACATAAAAAACTGTTAGTTTTTCGAAGATGCTCCAACTTCGATTAAGATTGGTAAATAGACATCATTAATTGGAGTAAGTTACTAACTCCGTATTACAAAATTGTGCTTTGGTTAATTTTTGGAGTTAAGGGCGCATATTAACTGTAGCTTTAGGCAGACAATACAAGCATAAAAGCATGTAATTGAGCGAAATTTTGCATAATTCCGACCTAAGTCTGATAATTCGAACTTTAATTCCAGCTTAAATTATCCACAAGAGAAGTAAGAATTTTATGATTTATCGCAATTAATCGTTTTAGTTGCTGTGTGTAAAGTATGTGAATTAAATCATGAGGCTGAACTGAAACTAAGACTATGACTTAAGCTGAAATGTGTACCAAGCTAGAATTACTTGACTTAAGGCTTAAAAGTGCCGTTTTATTAAATTTTGTAATACTGAGTATTGTTCGGGTACCCGTAAATTGCACCACTACAGTAGTGCCATAAAATATTCCAAAAAGAAAAATTTTATACAAACTATAAGTAAATCACTGTAATTTACAGCAACTCACCAGAAAGTTGATGTCCTGATAATTATACGATAATTACAAAAAATTTATTAAAATCAAAATAAAAATAAAAAATTTACTGGATGGCGTAAAAACTAAATTTCATACTTACTATGCAAAAAACAATCGTATTTAAAACATCGGCGACAGAATAACGTATGAAAGGAGTGTAGGGTTTGTTCACGCGAGACACTTTCAGCTTTGGGTCCATCAATATTTGGGGTACATTCCGGTGGCCTTTCTGGATCAGTTCGTTCCGTTAATTCGATATACTTGTCACGTAGTTCTTCGGCTGTTCCTTTATCTGGAAACTGTGAACTTATTGCTTGGAATACGATTAGAGCTGGGAATGGTTTTTCTTCTGGGGGAGATACTTCTTTTTTAGGTGTTGTATCGTTTAAACTACTACTCGTACATGGTTTCATTGTCACATCTTCTATTTCGCTTTTAATTATCGGTTTGGCATCTTTCAAGATTGGAGTCTCTTTATTTCGTAGCTCTCTCACCTCTGTTATATTACCGACCGCATCTAATTCTTTATTTTGATACAACATTAAAGCGTGTACTAGTTCAATGAATATAGCATCGTCCATAAATCCACCTTCCTTATCCCCATGCACTTTACCATCATAATTTTTAATAAGCTCTTCGATAAAAGTACCATCCTGATCCAATACCTCGTCGCCCATATACGGAATATTGTGCAATACTGTTTCATCTTCGACCATAAAATTTTGCTGTGTTGGTGCCCATGTATACATGGTGGGAATCGGTGTGACAGCATTTATTATTCGGATCGGTACACTTTGCAAATCACCCTCAAGTCCAACCACTTCAGCTTTTTTCATACAATGTAAATGGGGTGGATCAGTAATTTTCGGATTCCACACGGCATTCAAATTATTCAGTCTCTCATTTTCCACATTCAATTCTTCTTGTAGTCTAGTCCTATTAGCGTATTTAGTAATTTAACATAATCACATTATCATTCAAAATAATTCGCGCTTACCGATTTCCATTCCATGCCAATTTAACGTCATCCGCGCGCTTGTATCGCTTTTGTTGGCGAATCTTTAAATACTCGGTTTTGACACGCTTCTTCCATCCAAACGATATTTTACTCTTAATATTTGACATACTGCATAATTTTACTTATTTCTTTGGTGTTATTAATATAAATTTTAATTAATAATCAATTTTATTCATAAAATAACAAAATAAGTTGCAGACAATTGAAAATGACGCGCTAAGAATTTATTTAGTGCTATAAAATGTCAATTAATTATTTGACAGCTGGATGACGTTCAAATGTCACATTTACATATTTAACATACACATACGTAATATTATACTGGTTTAACATAATATAAAAATTTTTTAACATAAGGGTTTATTATATATATATTTCAGTTAACAAACTTAATTATTTTTTTATAAGATTTTAACTAAGAATGAAGATAAACTATAACTTCTGTCATTTAATGAGAGGATATCCAACAACTGGGTTTGTTTGTTTTGTATACGGAGTTAATCTTATTTTGAAAATTATATAAGAGGCGGTCGCCGGGTGTAGCTTAATGGTTAAGAAAGTTTCTCATCACGCCGCGAGTTCGATCCCCGCCGTTGACCAAAACTTAACGAATGTTTTTTGTGTTAAAACATTCTTTGGGCTGACCACCTACAAAGTGCACCAATCGTTAAAATTGGTTCGTAACGTCTCAGTTGAGACGCGGTAAGAGCCGTTTACGGTCTCTAAGTCATAGATTACTTTTATATAAGATGCTGGATTTTTTGCGATTCTCTAATTTCCCAATTGGAGCACCACTTAGTCATTCTTTACAAGGGGTTGACAGGATAAATACAACACCTTCGATTACATCTGAGCTCATCTGAACAACAGTTTAGTTATTAATTATACTGTGACACTGCCAAGAACCTTCATCTTTATGACGCCTTAATGTAACGAACGTTGCGGTTATTCGGATTAATTGAAGAAGATTATATCTTCTCCTGAGGGGCTTTTTTCTAACAAATAGTATATCTTTAAACTCATTTCCGTTCATCAATCTGTATAGTAAATCATGATAGCATCGTTGCCCATTTATTTGTTGCGTTATATAAAGTCAATATCCATTCATGCTTCCTTTGTGTGAATCTTGCTGGTTTAACACTGCGAATCAACCAGATCAACAGAGCGTCAACAGAGTACTTTGCCAACTGTACATTGATCCTTCGAGCCGGATATTTTCGAATCAGAATTTTGGCGCCAACTTGCGCTTGGGTAGTAAAAACCTGAAGTGAAATTAAATTACGAATTATCATAATGGCAGAGATTCGAGCATTTAAACGCATCTTCAAGAGTGTAGAAAATTTCCTAGCTGAGACAGAAGATTTCACAGCCGACGCACGTGGTAGTGAAATTGAAACTTATTTGGCGCTCCTAGAGACTGAGTAGAAAGAGTTTCAATCGCTTGAACGATCTTTAAAGGGCAAATTTGATGCAACTTTGAAGTGCGCTTACCTCGAGTTAATATTCCAGATTTTAGTGGAAATTATGCTGATTTTCCATCGTTCCGGGATCTGTTTGAGAACTCAGTTCATAATAACGAACGAATTTCTAAGGTGCATAAGTTGCAATATCTCAAAAAATTACTTAAAAGAGATGCATATACTTTAATTAAGCATCTCACAGTGACTAATGCTAATTATGATGAAGCTTGGCAGAAGGTAAGGGCGAGATATGATAAACGAAACCATGTAGTTCAAACTTTATTAAAGCGATGTTTGGTCCAAGCGAGCATACAACAATGTTGCGCGAAATCAATTCAATGAAGGTACTGGGTGAGGAAGCTGAAGGTCGTGATCCATGGCTTGTATATCTTTAAGTCAATAAATTGGACAACGATTCAAAGGAAGCTTAGGCTCATGAAATCACAGAGGAAGATTTCCCAAGTTTTGACCAATTATTGGCGTTTTTAAATAAAAGAAGCGATGCCTAGGCTCCAAGCAACCAAAAAAGACCTATTCAACCAAACGAGTAAATTCATTGGTGTCACATGTAAGTAAAATTTCGTGTCCGTTATGTTCGGGAGAGCATTATATGTGGAGATGTGAAAAATATTTGCAGTTACTAATTGCTGAGCGAAAACAACTGGCAACGGAAAAGAAGTTGTGCTTAAACTGTTTATCTTCTTCTCATCAATCGGTTGTATGCCGATCAAAGTATAAATGCGGTAAATGTGGTCGAAAACTTGCATTGAAGAATCGCTAAGTGCAACTAGCGGAGAATCAATAAGCGGTAACATATTAAACATATCTGAGATGAGTGCAGTTACTGATATTAAGGCAAATACGGTAAACATACCAAAATTCCAATCTTGGCTTCCAACCGCGATAGTGGAAGTAGCTGATTAGTTTGGTAAAAGGCAGCAATGCAGAATTTTATTAGATTCGGGGTCACAAGCCTCATTTATAACATAGGCATGCATGCAACGTTTAAATATAACCAAGTTGGACCAGTGGATATTTTTATTGGTGCTGATAGATTCTTCCACGTACTGAGAAATGGGCAGCTAACCAATTCAGACGAGACTTTGATTGCGCAACGGACAATGTTTGGATGGATTATATCTGGCATTACCAACAGAGATAGCGTGGTGGCAAGTGGGACAATACAGTTATAAACTACATGCACCATGTAGTTATAAACTACATGCACCATGTAGTTATAAACTACATGCGCCATGTCTCTGCGAGTTATAAACTATATGCACCAATAACAAATAAGTCAAATTTTATCAGAATTGTCCAAAATAGTTTATGTTTTGGAAGTAGTTATCTTGAAGTAAGAAAACCAAATTGTTTAATTTGTCAGAAACGAACCCCTCATTCCAACGCAAAAACTGGGGTGTTGCGTTCGGAAATAAATTTAAACCGAGAACCATTGAATGCGGCTCAGAGATTCTCTAAAATAATGCTCAAAGTATTGTGTCTGAATCTATCGAAGAAACTATTAGTCTTTGGTATTAGTAGCTAGATGGACGTATGACGCGGCGCTGCCCATAAGATTTGATAAAAGTAATTTTCTTATAAAAGAAACCAAATATTTGGGTTTCCGATTGGCAAAAAAGGTTGACAAATGAGCACGACAAAGTTGAAGTTATAAAAGTTTCCAGCCTCTTCAACAGTCCAATAAATTACAGGGCTTGTTTGTCCTATAGTTTATTTGACCACATTTTCCAAAGAATGATTAAGTTTGCATAGAATATAGACACTGACGATTCATTTGCTCTAGTGATAGTAATACCTGATTATTCTAAAAAATTAAAATTAAAGTTGAGACAATTTAAAGTGGTTAATGAGTCACAAAGTTTAGCAGAGTCTGAGAATAGCAAACAGAAGTGGAGTTTAAAGCTTCAATATTTTCATTTTAGTACCTCTTATGAAAAATGATAACAAAATATAATTGTCAATTATGGTCTAGAGAATTTTGTGAGCTATGAAACGACAATCGACTTATTATGAATATTCTGAATATATTCTTACTCGACAAAATAGATGCAGATTTGAATAAATTGGTTATATTTCAAGTTTTAAATAACAGGATTTAATTAAGATTGGCACCCAAAATTTTCTGACTGTTCAAATCCGTTACCCCTTCATTAAATAGAACAGAGTCATAGAATTTCAGTCATTGAAGATTGAAATTCTATGACTTGGTTTTTCTTGAATATAATCAACAAAAAAGGTTGAGTGTGTTATAGAATTATTATAGTACTATCTAGTATTATTTATCGCTACAGGCTCGAAAATTAAAAATTTTTCATCTACCTGTCCTCTTATTGTCGTTTGTAGTGGGTTATCTAGCGAAAGAAAATAAAACTGTCGCACCCAGATGAATGTCATTATTTGTGTAAGTTCTAAAATTCAATAAGCTATAATGTATTTAAAAAAAATAGTACGAGACAATAGAAACACAAATAAAATATTTTCGGATTCAATCAAGTTTAACTTGATAAGGAAATAAAATATTAGAGGCATTTAATTTTGACACATTGTTAAAAATTAACTTTTTGAATTTTAAATTTAACAAACCACTTACATCAAATTAAATTTAATAATAAATATATTTAACTAAAATATATTTAAAAAACAATATTGTACATTTTTTTATAACTATTCAATGCATAAATCTATGGTATTTGATGTTTACTAAATGTATTTATTTGAGCGATACGGTTATTTTTTTCCCCAAAAGATATCGCTTTTTTTGTTTTCCAACCGTCACTTTTTGCAAATAAAGACTGATTTCCATTATGAAAAAATACTGACAAAATAGTCAAGGCGGGATAAAAAATTAATTTTTGTGGTCAATGAATAATTTTAACATTTCGTTTTGTATCATTTCTTAAAGTGCGAGTGAAATAAAAATTTTTCCAGTACAAAAAATTTAGTCAGTACTGAATAAATTTTTATGGTAAAATAATTATAGCAGTACTGACAAAATATATCAAGAGAAGTATTTTTATTCAGTACTGGAGAAATATCTTATAGGAAAAATAAAGATGGCTGATTTTTTGTGGTCAATGAATAATTTTAACATTTCGTTTTGTGTCATTCATCTTAATTCATTGTGAAAATAATTGAAATAATGAATACTTATGTTTAGTTTATTTTTTTTTTAATTTATTGTTGTAGATTTAAACAGTATTTTGTTCAATTTTTTTAAAAACAAAAAAAAAATTGAAATTTATTGGTTATGTTACACGCATCTGTCAAAATAAAAAAAATAAAAAAGGAAAAAACTATCTCAGTCACTCTAATGGCATTTTTAATTTTTTTCTCGCTCTTGCTTTTTCAGTAAAAAACACTGACAAAATTTTTTTCATAATGGAAATCAGCCTTAATCGATATTTTTTTGTTTATGTGTCTTACGTTTAAATAATATATATAATATTTTAAAACAAATCGTATTACTGAACGCACTCATTTACTATAAAATTATTAACAGTGTATTCTTTATTTTTTCTAACCTTATGTCAAATGTCAAAATAAAACTGAAAAAATCTGATAAATACAAAAAAAAATTAGCAAGTTAAATATTTCTTAAACAATTAAAATAAAAAAAATTATTTAAAATTATAATTTAAATGTTACTTAGTGCTACACAAATTCTAATTTTATTTCATATATTTAATAATATTTAGTTTTATCATAAGACATCAGTAAAATAAGATTTTTAAATTTTTTCTCGAAGAAACAATAATATAGCGATAACTTAAAATATTTATTTAATTATGTTTTGTAATACATAATATATAGTATAAATAATTAACAACAACAACAAATATGTAAGTACATAATTATGTAAAGCTTCAAAAATGATAAAATGTTGGTATCATGCGAGTACACACAATATCCTCTTGAACGCGAAGGTTAACAAAAATCATGATGAAATGCACTAATTTTTGTTACTACATATTCAGTTTTTTTTTCAAGATCAACATAAAAATAATGTAGTGATCCAATGATTAATGATTTTAATTTTCGATTAGAAAACGAAATTATCTTGTGTGTATATAAAATTTTTCATTGAAAAGAAAATCGAAAGAGGAAAATACAGTCTGTTGCAATATTGTGTGTACATTGCTCAAGTGTGCCCCTTAAAACACGATGAAGGAGAACTTCTATGTTATTAATGACAAAACATCTTATTTATCAGATCATTTCGTTTTAGGTTGATGAACTGCATAAATTATAAATCAAATATAATCGTAAGGTAAAATTAGTAACTTAAAACGTGTAAATTATATTCGTTACTAAGCGGAGAAACTTTTTAATATTAGTTGTTGTAATTGTAAATCATTCAAAACGGCGAACCTAATCACAAAAATGGAACCTCAATTTATACGCACAATTGAATGGGATATGATGGATAAACGAAAATTTTTTCCCCTTTCAATGTTAAGCTCATTTTCAGTTCGATGTTTTCTATATCCGTTGACGGTGATCAAAACTCAATTGCAAGTCCAATTTCGAAATGATATTTACAAGGGTATGTTCGATGCGGCTTTTAAAATCCATCGAGCCGAAGGTATACCAGGATTGTATCGTGGCTTTTGGATTTCATCGTTTCAGATTGTCTCAGGTTTTTTTTACATAAGTACATACGAAGGTGTACGACATGTATTAACTCAGAATGGTGCTGGACAACGGGTTAAAGCATTATTGGCGGGTGGTTGTGCGTCTATTGTTGGCCAAACGATAATTGTACCAATAGATGTTATATCACAACACTTGATGGTGCTCGGAATGAGTGCCCAAGGTAAAGGTGATGTAAATCCATTGGGGATTAAATATGATCCGAAAATGTCGAGACTACGATTATCTATCGATATAGCACAGGAAATATTGAAACGAGATGGATGTATAGGATTTTATCGCGGCTATACTGCCAGTCTTATGGCCTATGTACCCAATTCGGCTATGTGGTGGGGCTTCTATCATCTATATCAAGGTAAGCTAATTTATTGCCTTCACCTTAAACCGAACTTAAAATTATATTTTATCAATTTCTAGATGAACTTCATAAAATACTACCATCATGGGTTTCACATTTATTTATTCAATGTATTGCCGGCAGTTTTGGTGGATTCACAACAACAATAATAACAAATCCTTTAGACATTGTACGAGCTAGATTACAAGTACAACGACTTGACTCAATGAAATTAGCTTTTAAGGAACTATGGCTTGAGGAACATATGAATATGTTCTTTAAGGGATTATCAGCCCGACTTGTACAATCCGCAGCTTTTTCGTTTAGCATAATTTTAGGATACGAGACCATCAAACGAGTATCAATAAATGAACAATACAAACATTTAGTACGATGGTGATTTATTCAATTTAGCGAAATTAAATTGTAACAAAGTTACTCACAAATAAAATTGTTCAGACCGCACTAGTCACTAGAGAGACCAATCAAATGTATATCAATTTTAAATGTTTAAACTAGTTTCAATTTGCAATATATTAATAAATATTAAGTTTTTATTTAATAACAATATAATATATTATCTAAATATGTATAGAAAATCGCGCAAAATCGCTCGTATGTACCAATGTTATATTGTAGTAAAATGAATCTTAAGACTTCTGTCTTCTGGACACAGGTTTTATTTTATTTTTTTATTTTTTAATTATTTTTTACCATTTCAAACCGAAAAGAGAAGTGATACCAGTATTAATAATTAATTAAATTTTACCAATAAAAACAGTTAAATTATTATTACAAAAGTTCTTAATTTTTATTTGTTTATATTATTTTTTGTTGTTGTTATATATAGTGGATGAATCAAACTATAGTTTTTTATTTTATTTTTAAAGATAACTATTATTATGTGTAAATAGCAAATTAAATATTTTATTGTTGTTAAATAAATAATATTTATAACATTGAAAGTGAACGATGATAAATTATAGAAAATTGCTTTCGTTTTATTCAATGTTGGCTAATCGAAACTACAAGGCAAAGACAATCTTCTTAGCCCTTCTGGGCACTGTCAAATATGGAGGGAGGTGGGTCGGTACAAAATTGCCCACTTGCCCTCAGACACTATGGCCCTCAGGAGAAAACGGTCGGATAGTTCGGAGAGAGACCATGTGTCTAAAAGACAGTGGTCGTAGGATGAGCTAGAACATGTCGACACAAAACGGGCCAAACTGCAAGCGGAGAAGGAAACTCCTCACAACGTCCCAATACACAAGTCTTTCAGCGACATTGCGAATGAGTGAGGTCTGGTGCTAGCCGTCATTGACAGGAGACATGGACGACGGGACCATCACTATGGAGGAATGTAGATTGGCGTATAATGCACTAAACTCCTCTTCCCTCAAAGTCCTAGCTGAAAATCAAAGAGGTGCATTTAACTAACAGCGTGCTGTGATGCTAGATCAGTTGATCTGTACAAGAAGCCTGTAGCGGTGTTAGGGGTGGTGTGGCAAGATACGAGGTTGGTGGCTGTAAACAGGGTGGTTCCTAGCAGTGCAAGAGTACGCGTCTGGATACCAACAGAACCAGCTAGCCCAGAAAAGATCCTGGAGATAATGAGGATAAGCAACCGAAATCTTCCGACAGGGAATTGGAAGGTTGTGAGTCAAGAGAATGCCAGGAGGCGCCAGATTATCTACTATGGTAATCAATAAGGAGCCCGTGGCTCCTCTTGCTGTAACTAAGGAGTACTCGACTTCGGTTTCGGGTCGATTACTCTCAAAGTCTACAAAAAAGATGATGCTCGAACACACTTGAGGACGGCATCCTGAAACAGTCAACACAGCAAACTATTGCACCAAGAGGAGAGACAGCCCAACCAATGGAGCTCTCCGGGGTGACTATAGTTGGGGAGGAGATGAGCAGTCGCCTGTCCCTGGTATCGGACGTAAAAGACTTAAGTGACGAAGAGACAGTCAGCATCGAGGAATCAAATTTCGTGGGAGAAAATACGGGAGACACCGTCGACTCCAATGGAACCGACGGACACTAGCCTGCGATAGCGGGAAGTAGTGCAAATAGGTAAGTTGGGTAATCTTGGTGTTATGCTAAATATCACACAAATTAACCTTCGGCCAACAGGATTTGTGGCCTTAGAATGAAGGGGTATAACCTAATATACTATAGAAATTCGGGGAAAACCACATCCTGCATTCTTGGAAAAAAAGAACTTAAATATGTTTCTACTTTCTCAATAGCGCAATGGTGACTTAACTGCGGTCAGCTTAGAGGTTGACAGCAGTCTAACCGGCAACCTGCATGGACCGGGACAAACAGGTTCCACCAGATAACCAGGGGCCCCTGTAGTGGATACAACCAGTAGTGCCTGCAATCGGGTTTTCAACGCTGCTTGCTCAATAGCAAAATCAGCATGGTGGTCCAAGGAACTTGGGACCTACCGGAATTCGTGAAGGATAGCCTTTAATCGAGCCAAACGTACGAGAGAGACTCAAGGCTGAGACACCTACAAGGTGGATCTCAAATTATACAAAAAAGAATTAGGAAGGCACAAGGAGGTCAAGTGGGTCTACTCTGTGATAAAATGGAAGAAGTCTCCGAGATCTATCGTTTTAGGCCTATAGTATCTACTAATCTTACCAATCCCAGTTATTTAATTAAACTGGATAGATCCTAGACTGCTTCTAGTGAGGAATCTTTGAAACTTCTCATTGAAACCCACTTTCCAAGAAGCTTCGACGACTCGACACATTCACTGCGCATAGAAGATATCGTAACCAGATAACGGATCCTATGGGTGCTTGAAGGTTTCAAACCCTATAAATCGATGGGTCCTGACCAAATTATTCCAGCGGCAATTCAGAACAACCCGTTGATTACTCTCTGGAAGTAATCTTCAAAGGATGTTTAGAACTGGTTTGTATTCCACGTGGGTGGGCATAGGTCAGAGTGATATTTATCCCGAAAGCGGGTAAAAGCTCACATGACTTAAGACCCATAATTCCATCATCCTTTCTACTAAAATCCTTGGAAAGGCTGATGGATATCTATATACATACGTTCAAAAATAAAGTGTAGTAACTGGGCCCAGTCTCAGCATGCTTACTGTAAAGGAAAATATAAGTGCAGTGGCCCTTTTCTGGTTTTCCCAGGGAATTGGGAATTTTTGACGTTTTTAGAACAGTTGGGAATTATTTTTTCCAAAAGTGTATTCTGGCTATTGGGAAAAATATTTCGTTTGGAAAAAATAATTCTCAATTATAACAGTTTGGACGTTTATTTTTCCCTATTAAAATTGTTGGGAATTCATATTTCTTATGGTAAAATACTCATAATCATAATACTAGAGTATAAATTTAAATTTTCTTTCTTATTTCTTATAAGCAAAAACACCTATTTTTTTAAATTTGGTCTTATCTGCCCTAAAATATAAAAAAAAAATAGCTCATTCATAAATACTAATAATCATAATAAATAGTGAATGTAGAAAATAATTCCGACCCTAAAAAATTTTTAATTGTTTTTCAAAAGCGAAAACACCTATTTTATTTTAAATTTGTTATTCATCCGTCAATATTTAAATCATATTCAAATATAATAACATAGCGCACCATGGAAAAAACCATTAAAAAGGTACTCTAGTGGCGAACATTTAAAACTATTTGTTTCACAGAGGGGAAATAATTCCCAGCACGCCAGAATACACTTTCGGGAATTGGGGAATAAAATATTGGGAATTATTATAGTTGGGAATTGGGAATTTTTTTTTTTCCCAATTCCCAATTCCCAGGGAAAACCAGAATAGGGCCACAGATGTGGACTGGCAATTATCTCGTCCAAAACCAAACTTGTACTATTTACTAGGAAATATAAAATCCGGGTAGTAGATCCATCTCTTTTAAATGGCAGGAGATTAGCTTTTACTGAAAAGGCAAGATTTTTAGGGGTAATCTTGGACAGTAAGCTTAGTTGGAAGATAATATTTTGAAAAATAGTAAACAAGGTACAAGGCTAATATAGCCATGTACTCGTGCAGAAACGGCATCGAAAAGAGATGGGGCCTGAAGCGGGAGCTGGTACACTGGCAATTCACTTCTGTAGTAAGAACTTTAGTTATGTATGCTCTTGATAAAGTAACTTTAAAAAAACGGTATCGAGAAGGCGCAAAGAACGGTCTGCATGCTTATAAGCGGGCGTTAAGAACAACACCAACACGTGCCTTGGAGGTTATGTTTCACATTCTCCCCGTGGATATTTATGGTAAGCAGATGGTGGCGATTACGGCCACCCGACTATCAGACATATGTATCTCAGTAGAAATGTTTTTATTCGACAAACACTCGACGATAATTAGAATGCTACTGGCGAATCTAGACTACGTTACACCGACTTTGTGCTTCGAGAAAAGGTTCCGAATTTCTTGGCCCTCAAGGCAATCTTAGAGGAGTGGGACGTTTGCGGAAACGCAAGCATTGCAGTTCTTTACGGATGGCTTCCAGCTACACGATAAAGTAGGAGCTGAAGTCTTCTATGATAAATTGGAAGTAGATATATCAGGCAGAGGTGATAACGATTGAGGAGGTCCTGAATTGGTTGCGACATATTGTGGTATTCTCGACTGATATCGCAATCTATGTGGACAGTCAATTGGTAATCAAGTCGCTGGACTCTGTTTCTCTGACTTCTAGAGTGGTGTTGGGTTGCCACTTGTCTCTAAATGAGATGAATGATGATTTCATCATTCAGATAGTCTCGGTCCCCGGCCTCTCGGACGTCATGAGGAACTGCAGGGACGAAGAACCAACGAGGCATGGTACAACTCTCCAACTGCTACCGAAAAGGACAAAGTTGGAAAGGCCTATTAAGGGACTCGAGACTATGCTTAAAAAGGAGGCAGTAGTGTCAGCAAATGAAAGGTGGACGAACACCCTCTCATGTAGTGTAGCAAGGTAAGTCTGGCCAAAGTTGGACTTGAAACGCTCAAAGACACTGAAGACACACTCCCTACGAAGAGGTGAACTAAAACGACCGTGGAAATACTCACAGGAAACTGCCTGAGGGGAAGGTACTTCGCCTTCTATGCTCATGCCCGTCTTTGGCACACAAAAGACATGAATATTTGGGTAAATTCTTAATGGACTGCCTCTCAGATCTCGGAAACTGTAAGGTGCGACATTTATCACGCTACATAAGTAGCTCAAACTAGGTCTAATAAGGGTAATAGGGAAGTAAGAACCTGCGGTATCACAATGGACTAAGTGTCTACGAGATCGAATTATTTATCCCCTTTGGTAGGTTCATTACTGCTTTTCAGACGGCAATTCTGCATCCTTTCTGACAGCCAGGCTGCTCTAAAAGTGATTGGTTTCATTGAAACTTGTTTTGGAGACGATAATGACCTTAAATCGACCAGGCAGTCTGAATAAAGCTAGACTTCACTGGATACCCAGTCTATATATTGGCTGATAATTTGGTCCGTTTGGGTGCCAGCTACCACTTTTGTGGGATCTGAGCCCACTTTAGGAGTGAAGTCATTATCTGTTAAACGAGATATTGCCTATAACTTTGGACTGGTGATCTGCACCAAAAAGGTGGGATAACCTCATCTCTTGTCGACTATCCAAAATCTTTTGAGTCAATAAATCAGCAAAGATCCCAATCCTTCTTAAATTATGATAAACGTACTTTCAGGATCTTGCTGGGCATTCTTACGGGGCATTGCTCCTTGAATAATGATATGTTTCGAAGTAAATTTGGAACATCACAAACTGCGAATAGTGTGGGGCAGAAGAAGAAATTGTTGAGCACTACTTGTGCTCCTGTTCTTCACACTCTTCCCATAGACTGCAGTGCTTTGGATCACAACTCCTATTTGAGGATCAACTGATGATTAAGTAAACCAGTTATCTTCGACTTCATGAGAAGAACCAACAGATTTCGGGACTGAGAGTGTACGTCTGAGATGGGATGTCACAATGGCCAAGAATCCAAACTTACATACCAACCAATCACACATGGACCAATTAAAAAACAAGTGATTCGATTAAATAATTGTTATTATGAAATTAAACAGCTTTCTTATTACAATTCAATGTGGTAAAAAATAATAAAAAAAATGTAGAAAAAAAATACAATTAAAAAATTTTTAAACGAAAAACGCAGCCAACTGAGCCATTTTATCGGCATTTTTGCCACCACGTTGATTATTTCCACCTCCACGGCCGCCACGCGAAGCTCCTCGACCCCGTCCATTTTTGTTATTACCCGAATGAGTCGATAGGCTTGTTGCGATTGCTTTGTGCTTCTCGATTAACGGAATAAAATCGGCATAACAAAATATGCATCCAGTTTTATCCGTTTTACCATCCTTAAATTTATTATTGTCACTTTTGTATGCAACATTGACCAATTGGGCGCCACAATCGTTACACGTTGCTTGATCGACTTCCACTTTAATCGCGTCTTTGAATAATTTAATTATGACGTCACACGAATTACATCCCAATTTCCATTTTTTAGCAGTCGAGGTTGAATCGAGCACCAGCACCCCGTTGTCACATTCAACACAATTCGATATGCCTAGCGTCGTCATTGAATGAGGACACGTTGGATGAGTACATGAATTGCAGCCAGATAATTTAGGCATTTCAGGAAATGGTGTATGATTGTAACAGTACGGACATAATGGATATGATTTACCATTGTTGCCATTCGAGAATGTTAAAAGCTCGAAATTATCCAAGGGACATTTTAGTTCTTTGTATCCTTTAACGACACCGTTTGGTAGATTGTATGTATCACTGCAGTGAGTACATACTAAGCGACTTGGTGGACTTTCAATGTATTTCATGTAACGTCGACACTTTCCACATCGTGTAAATGCTTTGCCGGTATTGGCAAGAGGTTCAAACGATGCTTCGAATAGACTATCCATAGCTTCGATATTTTGAACGAAATACAAAAATTTCCATCGATACATTTCGATCGAATTCTTCAGAATAGAATTGTAATCAGCTTCGCCTCGTGCAATCGAATTGAGTTGCTTTTCGACAGCATTTCGCATTGTCGGCAAAACCAATTCATGATCAATTTTTTGATAACCATGAACTAAAACAGCGCCTAGAGTTGTTGGAATTAATTTTCGTCCCGTAGCAACCGTCACATAATTTCTCTGGCAAATATTATTGATATGGACTGGAATTGAGGCATCGGTACCAATGCCGTGCTCCTCCATCAATGTAATCAATTCAGATTCGGTTAAATAGTCTGGCGGTGATGTTGCTCCTTCACACATTTTTATATCGTTTAGCTTGACCATTTCACCCTCGACAAATGGCAGTGGACGATCATTTTGACCAAATTGTGACCATGTCATAACTTTCGTGTAACCCGGATCGATTAGTACATTTGTTGTACACGAAAAGACTTCACTTTCGAGTCGTATTTTAGCAGTTGTCGCTTTAAATTTTAAATCTCGCGAAACTGTGGCCAAAAAATGTCGACATATGTATTCGTAGACCCTCCATGTATTAGCATCCATTTCATTTCGATTTGCCAATTTCATGGGTGTGATTGGGGGATGGTCACCACAATCAACACCTTTTCGTGGACTATTGAAATCTTTTATAATATCTCTAGCCTCTGTTCCAAGTTCAGAACTGTTTTCTAGGATTCTACAGGTTCCCATTAAATCGAAATTTGGCGAATAGTTGGTAGTTTCGGTTCGAGGATAACTGATAAATCCTTGAATGTATAATTTTTCGGCTATTAGCATCGCAGTATGAGGTCCTAATCCCAATTTTCCAGATGCAGCTCTCATTAATTCGACTGTATTTAATGCTAGTGGACGAGTTCTTGCAGAATCCTTGGCAACAACACTTTCAACTCTGAAATTGAACGTAGAATTAGTGAAATTTTTGACGAATTTTGGATGACTTACAATGCTTCTTTATGTTTTTTCATGTTGTTTAAGAACATTTGGGCAATTTCTCGCTTAAATACTCGTCCTCTAGCCCAATCTAATACAAACTCGGGATTACCGGCTGTTACTTGAATATACCAGTAAGGTTCTGGTTTAAATGTTAAAATTTCATCTTGTCGAGCTACACAAAATCCTAATGTAGGCGTTTGGCATGGCCCAAACGAAACAAGCGAACAATCCAAGTTTCCGTATCGTCGTTGGAAAAACTTCGTCTGGAACCGTGTAAATGCGCACCCAATTCGTAAATCTAATTCCTGTCGGGCATCGACACTCTTCGCTTCATTTTCATTCGGCTGAATCAAATTATTCATAGCATATTTGATATCCTTTTCTGTAATCGCAGAAAATTTTGCTCGATATGTAACTTGATCCGAGTATACGTTCTGAATTGATCGGGATACTGCGTTCATGACTTCAAAGCAAATATTTTCACCTTCTTTGTCACAATCCAGCCACAGCACTAGATACGAACAACCTTTAGCTTCTTGTGCCAGCAAATTAGGTATTTGAACTTTTGGATTAACTTCCTTTTTTTCGACGGCACACGAGAACAACTCAATTGGATCGACTCGATCCCATGAATTGTATTTTCCTATGAAAGCCAAACCCATAACATGCCCACATACAGAAGTCATTTTGAATTTAACTTTTTCATTTTTGAATTGCCCGATCCATTCGTGTACCGAACAGGCATTATTGAAGGCTGTAAATAAGGCATTTGTTAGTATTTTTGATAATTTGATAGATGACATCATGTTATATCGGCAATTTTGGGGAACGAAAAAAATTCTAACCTTTTCGTGTCGAATTGGATTTATTGCTTAGAATTTCAGCTAGCGACGCGGCCAGCGATGGTTTCTCCGCTACCATCAATATACTCTTCATGTTGTATATATAATATTTTAACTGAACTTTTATTTATAATTATAACGAGTTTTTAATAAATAATAAAAAAAATATTAGAGCAGAAATGCAATGAGCATTTATTTTGATAGTTTTTAGGTACGAATAAATACAGGGCAGTGAACAGGTGAGTCGATGTTTTTATTTTTGAGCAACATTTACTTGTTCGCTGTCAATGTTTTATCAATACTAAATTAGACCAAAATGTAAAATTGATCAGCTAATCACGTTTTTTGTTCGTTTCAATTAACAAATCTCAAATTTATGTCAAATATTAGTTTTAATCAACTTTCTGTACAATTACAAATACATAGTTGAATTGAAACCGGGAGACTTGTCAAAATTGAGCTAATTATATAAATTTAGGATCACCCGTTGATTTTTGATTTGACATTTTATTTTCTGTGTGACATTTTTGAGCGAAGACGATCCAAAATACAATGTTATTTGTTTTTTTAAGAAAAACTTAAGTTTAATTATAATTTATCGAATGAAAAAGAATGTGGTATGCTGCTTTATTACGTTTCATTAGAAGAAGACTTGTATTGGCCTTAATTTTTATACTATCGTTATCGTATTTTTTGATAAATATAATAGGAAATGTAAGTGCAGTGCGGTATAGTGGGACTCATCTAGTTATAACCTAACTAACTGTATTATTATCTAGGGTGGACCTTTATCGTTCGATTCCGATTTAAACGAATTTGAGATAAAACGTATTCAACCGATCGAATGGCAAACATCAAAAAAATATAATTCAACAAATGATTTAACATCCGATTGTCGGAATTCGGTTCAAGGAAAAGTGCTAATTGTTGATGATCGTGGGTTTGTTTGTTCCAGATCTGATTTACTATGGACGGGTTGCTGTAATATTGAAGTAAAAAATACAAAACAATTTAAATGCGAAACATGTAATGAGAATGATTGCTGTGCAATTTATGAATATTGTGTTTCGTGTTGTTTGAATCCAGATAAAGTATGTTTTGTAGCCACGATCTATTATTCGGTGCCTACTATAGTTTCTATTTCGTTTCAGCGTAACCTGTTAGAAAAAGTCATTGCCAAAGCTACCGGTCGACAAATGGCAATATTTGCCACTGTAAAAGATCATTTTGAATTGTGTTTGGCCAAGTGTCGCACCGATTCGCATTCAGTTCAGCACGAGAACAAATATCGAGACCCTAAATCGAGACATTGCTATGGTGAAACTCAAGCCCATGAGTCTCAGATCGATATTAATAATAACGTTGTTTTATAAACTATATTAGAAGGAACATATTTTGTAAGGTGTTGTGAAATTGAGAAAGTATTTGTGATAAAACATTAATAAAACTTATTTAAGAGTCAAAAAACTATAAATTTCATCCAGATATTAATATTTACTTACTGTCTAATACGATTAAGTGATTAAAAAGTTAAGAAAAAAAGATTTAACATTGTGAAAGTGTTGAATAGAACATTATTTAAAATGGATTTTATGGCCAGATTTGGGCTTAGACATGGATCTACATTATTTAGGGAATCATATCGTTATACCTCATTGAATCTCAATCCGAGGTAAGTTTTTATTAGGTTGATAACCAAAATATAAATTTTAAAAAGTAAAACAAGGAATTGAATGTTTTCAAAATTTCAAATAAATTTATTCACAGAATGAAATATCTTCGTTCCGTGCAATACCATAGTTAATACAGTTTCCTTTTTGATAAGCCCAAGCCATTTTTTGTGATGTAAAGTAAATACCAACTTTTCCATCTTTATCGATAGTAATTGCTCCCGCGGTTCCAGTCAATTTCTCAGTCATTTCCATCAATGCTACTTCTGTTGCTTTTTGTGCATCTTCATTTAAATAACGTATTCTAGCCAAAATTTGCTGAGCCAAATTATGTCTCATAATAGTTTCTCCGTGCCCGGTTGTAGAAACACCACCAACACGATTGTCAGCATAAGTTCCTGAGCCTAAAATCGGTGTGTCGCCAACACGTCCGGGTATTTTGCCTGTTATTCCACCGGTTGATGTTGCAACCGCAATATTACCCTGTGCATCAATAGCCACGGCACCAACAGTACCAACTTCACCATAATTTTTTCCAATTTCAGTGCGTGCAAATTTCATACCACCATGCTTTTGACTTTGTCGCCATTCTTCGAGAGCTTCCCGAGCATATTCCGTTACCAAACTACCCGGTGGTAATATTTCAAAACCTTCGTCTCGTGCAAAATTATTGATACCTTCGCCCGCGAGAAATGTATGAACTGATTTATCCATCACTCGTCGAGCCAATGTAATCGGATGCATAATATCTTTAACCGTAGTCACACAACCAGCATTTAAATCGTGTCCATCCATAATACTTGCATCCAATTCAACATCACCCTCCGATGTTAAAACAGCACCGTAGCCAGCGTTAAAATAATCATCCAATTCCATTGATCGAACGGCTGCTTCAACAGCATCGAGCACATTATTGGTCTCTAGTAATTTTTTATAACCCAATCTAGCTGCTGTTATCGTCCCATTATGTTTGCCAGCATTGCGTTCATCCGGTATATCACCGGCCCCACCATGTACAAGTACAATCGGTTCTATTGCTGCTGCCATTTGTTGTATCTTAAAAATAATTGAACAATCATGATTATATAACACAACTTTGAAGTACATTCAATTTGTTAGTAACAGTTTCTTTACCAAAAATAACAGACAACAGCTAATATTAAAAATTGTTAATAGTTTCGACATTGTTTCTACAAACACAGCAATTTTTAAAATACTATTTTATATTACACAAGGTATATAGAGGTGGATCACTCTCGACAACAACTTATCATAATAGTTAAAGACAAACTAAATTTTATAAATTTCAATTGTTGCGATTAAATTATTAAATTGATACTTATTTTTTATAGGCGATGACGATTGTTCACAATATAAATTTTGATTTGAAAAATGATAGATATTAGAAAAAAAAATTATTAATAAATAGAAAATAAAATATGAAAAATTGTTAAGTATACACTCGCGTTTTATCTTTGTCAAATTGATAGAGGAAATGAGCCTTGATTTTGTTCGTCTTATCGCCTGCTGTGTTTGTTAAATTGAATGGTTTGATATTACTTTTGCGGGGGATATTGCGAGGAAATACCTGTTTTTGATCTCTTTACCTCATTTGATTTGAAACAATTCACTATAGATTGAAAACTTGTAATCAACTTATCGCTTTGTAATGCTCGAAAGATACAACTTAAAATAGATTTCTTTGTTTTTCTCATTCTCATGTAAGAGCAAATATATGCACATGAATTAATTAATGTGTGTGGTGTATGCATTCGTAATCTTAGCGAACGTTTTTGTAAACTACAAAAGCGTAAGTTACTTTGTATTTTTCAAACCCATTACAGTCAAATTTGTAACGGCTGCGAATGTGTTAAACAAGACAAATTGACAAATTGTATATGTTATTTGTATCTTGACACTTATTATTGAAGTAATCTAATCAACGTTTTTTTTTGGAAAATTATTTAATCTTTTTAATTTATCCCTTAGATTATTGACTTTGCATTAAAATTATAATGATATTCTGATATGCAGTTCACGTTTTACATGACTGGATAATGCTGTTTCTTATATCTCTGCATTTTTGTGGTTAAATAATATAAGTAGTTACCATAAATATCAGAGTTGATTTTTGTTTGTGCCCAGATTGGAACAGTAGTTACAGTTCAATCGAGAAGTTCCTTAATAGGGAATTAAGATATCGCTTTATTATAACTTTTTTTAGGGGTCTAGAATTCGATGTCACCGAAATAAATAATGTTCGACTTTGTCATTTGCAGAGTAGGAATTATAAAGAATTCAAATGGGTTATTTATTTTATTTATTTAATGCTTATAATTTGACTAAAGAAGGGAAAGCATATATTGAAGCAACATGTTAAAATTATAACTTCTATTAGGCATAAAAACCTCTTAAATTGTGAACTAAAAAAAACACCATGTCACACATCTCATTTTGAGTATAACCTCATTTACAATGGGGTGACCAGCATGTAGCACAAAATATTAAAAAAATCTTTACTATATGTTTCAAGAGAATAGAATAGTCATATTCTCCTGAAACATACCAAATAAGACAGCTTCACCTTAGAGAAAATGCGGAAGGAGATGTGACATTAACAATCTCTTTTTAAACTGACTATCCGTAGATCTTACCATTTTTAATAGACAACTATTACCAAATTACTAACACTAGTTAAAAATGGAATGAACCCATTAAGATGAATAGAAAGAAAAGAAAACGTATCTTACAAATTTTTGTAAATAATAATAGATTTATTAGCATTTAAGACGAGCCCATTGGAAATACACCAATCATATAGTCTATCCAAATCTTCATTAACCAGAGAAATATTACTAACAATAGAATGCTGATCTTACTTACTATTTCTTGAATTTGAACATCATCAGTGAAGTGAAAATGTGAAACGAACAATGGTGAAACGATAATAGAAAATAATAAAGGACCAAGTACCGAATCTTGAGGAACAACTGAAGTAACTGGAAGAAATTTAAAATAGCAACTGCTAAAAAACTGTCTATGAACGATCCGATATAATTTATAACCAATCTAGCAGTCGCTAGGGAAAAATTAAATTGTGCAATAAGCTTGTTATAAAGAATGTTGTGATTTAAAGAACTAAAGGCCTTTGCTCTTCAAATTTATGTATTCTTTCAATGGAATTTTTAAAACCCATATTAAAAGACATTGAATAAACTATTATTAAATATATGGGAGTATGGGACTGAATTTGGTTTTTACTACTATCGCAAAGGCTTTGGAAATGGAACTTCACAAACTGAGATAACTCAACAGGATTGCTAATTTTTGGAATTGGAATTTTTTTATTGAGCTCCCATTGTTCGGGGAAGGAAGAGGAGGTTCAGATCAAATTAAAAATATCTAATAAATATTTTAAGACTACAGGATAAATTCATTTCTTGCTGCAACATCGAATGATGAATGGCATGAGCTTTTTAATTTATTGCTAGTATCTTCTTTGATTTTGGAGAAACGCAATCTTATGACATATAGTAGCATCCTAACCATACTGATTACCATGCCTTTATTTTCTCACGATCAAGTCGTTTAATTATTGAATTCAGGTAATCGGCAACTATATGACTTCCTAGGCTACATGGAATTGATACTTTCCAATCATATGCAAAAACAGTGGATTTGATGTGTTGTTAATTCGACTTGTGAACATCTGTTAGTTGACGATTGGACATCTAGACCAGTGGCCATTCTATATTTCAAGTCACTTACAGTGGCAAGCAAAAATGGATGAATAAATTGAGAATTGTTAGATTATCAGCTTTTTCATGTTTATAGAGATAAATTAAAGCATACAGCTTTTTGAGTTTTAAATAATATTTTACTGGAAAATTCTTGAATAACAAAAATAACATTGCACATTCTTCCAGTTTTGCTCGTTTTCAATATTTTCAACAATTGATTTTATTTTAAAACCAAATTTACAAAACATGTATTATTATTTTGGTATACATGCTAATTCGAAATATTTTTCATTCGTCGAATAGAACTTTCGTCGATTTTAGTATATGAATTTAGTTATGGAAAAAAATAAGCACAGAACTAGAGAAATCATTCAAATCATTTATTAAAAATAGGTACGCTTAAAAAAAATTGCTAGTTTGTGTAACGTGACACATTCGACTGTGTGTTTAGTTGGCCAAAGAATTGGAATTGGCCCCACACAAGACCAGAAAGAGCGATGTAAATCATTGTCCGACCGAGACGCTTGTCTGATGAAACGTCATTTAAATGAAAAAACTATTACCCATAAAAGTAAAACACCTTGAAAGGCAGCCAAAAGCATCAACAAAATTGAAAACGAATGGACAACCCGAAGAGCACGTAAATGAATTGGATTTGTCAGTAGTGCAAAAAAAAAAAAAAAAACAGCTCTATCCGAGAAAAATGCAAAAGCTCGCTTGAAGTTTGCAAAAGAGCATAAAATTTAGAGTGTAGACGATTGGAAACGCGTAATTTGGTCAGATAAAACCAAAATAAACCGTTACCAATCAGATGGAAAGGTATACTATTGCCACAGGCCTGGTGAAAAGTTACAAAAACACCAAGCCAAAGAGACTATGAAACATGGCGGAGGAATTTAGATGGTTTGGAGCTGTTTTACTTGATGGGGTATTGGTCCTTTGATAAAAATAAAAGGAATTATAAACAAAGATATGTATTTAACTATTTTAAAGGAAAATTTGCCAAGTTTTATTGATGTCTATTCCATCGACAAAATAGTTTTTCAACATGACTGTGATCCCAAGCATACTGTCAAAATGGTCGTGCAAAAATGGTTGTCTGAGCAAACATTTAAAATGTTAAAATGGCCAGCACAAACTCCGGATTTAAATCCTTTAGAGAAAGGAAGCTTTTTAAGGATTTGCGGGCAATCCTTAAAAGGCATTTGCAAGATTACGATGAACGCCCAAAAAATATCAATGAGCTATGGAAGCGAATAAGCGCAGAATGAGTAAAAATTCCATCTTTCACCATTGGAAATTCGGTAGAAAGTATGCCAAAAAGAGTACCCAGCGTAATTGCGAGTAAAGGATTATGGACAAAATATTAGATAACTATTAAATTATGACCTAAAATGGATTCGTGCAAAATTGGAAGAATGTGAACTAACAATTTTTTTACTATTAAAGTTTTAAAATATACTTTAAATAATAAAATACACAAAGTAGTTATTCTTTATTTTCTTTTAAAAAGCTATAGTACTAAAAAAATAAGAATTTTCCATTTATTCATCCATTTTTGCTCGCCACTGTATATAAAAATGCGTAGGAACTTAGCATTAGTTGGTCGTGAACATTGACGAAACTCGTGTTAAGAATTTAATAAGAATTCTGATATTCGAATCACTTAGATCGTTACAAATATCAAGATTATCCTGATTAAAAGGTTCGGGTATGGTTAAAAAGTACAAGCAAATACAAAACCTGAGTACATATACCAATTTAACACTTAAGTTTATATAAAAAAACTGTTACCTAGTTACTTTTCGCGCGTCTTTCAATTTGTTGTTGTTTCCAGGTAATTACTCTTTAATTAAATGTCCAGTATCTTCAATTTTGGTTGTTATATAGATTGTGCACTTCTTGACTTACAGTATTAAGAGTAATGAATACATAAAAAAATATTTTTTTCTTAACAGTGACTTGATTTCGATGATACAAACCATACAAGCAACATTTCTAAGGTGGCAGATGTTTCGCCTCCCTCTTTTTCAAAGTCATCAGAATTTAGTTCAATATTGTGTTATGTAGTTTTGAATGCAAATTATATTCTTTTAGTTGATTTTATTAAATTGAGTTATTTATAATTTTTATCGAACAGTTTCACTACACCACATTATTAACGTCTTTTGTACAGTTACTAAATTTAGCAGTAAGAATCGAATGATAAGAATTTTGTCATTGTGTTTTGTATGTGTATTTTTAATCTTATGTTGTACAAAGTATTTGTAGTAAGTAAATATGTATAGATCTGAGAATAAACATTATATTCTACCAATCCATGCGGATTTTATGTGAACTAATAAGCTAGAGTTAAATTGTAAGAGATTGTCAACTCTGAATTTGAGGGCTAAATTTGCATAGAGTATAGTAAACTGATATTATTCTCGTGGATTAGGATAATGATTTGAGATATGCTCCCAATATAGGATATGATCTATGAGATGCGCGTGTGACAGTGAGGGGAGTTACGCTTGAACTCAAAAAAGGTGGCATAGATTGACAGCTAAGTTAAATTAACCAGCCCAGTCGTTGAAGACGTATAGAGTCTTTTTAACTTGACCGTAGGTATATTTGTGTCTTCTGTAATGTTGTTTCAATCTGACGACGTTATTGAATAATTGTGTGATAAAAAAGGTCTAATCGATCTCATTCTGCATATGCGGCTTGATTTGAGCCGTATTGCAACAGTTCTAGTGAATTACAGGTAATTGAATCGAAAAGTTTTCGATTTTAATTAATTGCTATTGTGGCGTGGCGGTTCATTTAATTTGATTAAGACGATTGGGCGTATGTGACATTGGTCAAATATATCTTACCAATGTGGATAAAACTTATATTTGTAACAATACCAGAACATGGTGTAAGTTTCAAATCAATACCACTTATATTTTAGATTTTAGAATGCCGAGGCCAAGCTAAAATCGTTAATATGCTCGTATATCAATGTAAAACCTGTAAATCAAGAGCTTACTTTTGTAACACATGATCAATATTTAAGTTTTAGTAACTATATTAAAGTTCATATTATGCCGGTTTTTTAGTAGTTGATTTAAAATATTGAGAAATACAACATAGACCATTATATTATTGTTTGAACGGAATCAAATGGACATTGAGTCGCAGAGCAGTGAAAACTGAAAGATCTTTTGTGCACAAGCATGCTATATTCCCTCTGTTGACCCCACTTTCTGACTTTTACATTCAAATTATTGTTTTGCTTTCAAGATGGTGCAGTTAAATGAGGGGATTGTAATGGCCCATAATATATTTAGCTGATTCTACTTCCGAATTAAAACTCAATTGTCGAACACACTCAACCCATTTTTAAAGGTGGTATCTTCAAGTAAAGTGATCTATGAGGAGACCTGTAAATAAGTTCAACTCGCTGAGCGCTAGAATTACTTGGTTTTACCAACTAATGGAGAAACATTTCTTTTAGGTAGTTTTATCTGGAACGTTGTGCCAATGATGGTCTATTTTGAAGCCACCGCTCTGCAATGGCTTTTTGTGACTTCGCAGAACGGTTCCTATCGAATAAATGACTGTGTGCACGATCCGGCCATCCACATAGTAGTTGTCTTATTCCCGATTAATAGTTGTTTTATTGAGTTTAAGTAACTAAAAATCCTTTGGATTTGCAAATATTTGACTTGTGTGTCTTTAAAGCCATCTGGTTGTCCAATAGGATATAATATCCTTGTGCTTTTTTCTTAGGCCATTCCTATCCCTATCCGTGAGTCGATCTTTGACCCGTAGCGTTTACGTTACGATACTATAGACCTCTGTTCCAACAAGGATCTTTCCGGGCTCCAACCATCCCAATCAGAAAACACCACATTAAAAGGTTTGTGAACCAGACCGCAGAGATATTCATTGAGGATCCATCCTATGAGGTATTCACAATGGCCATGCAGAGATTAAAGAAAAATCATTCACGATTTTTGATTGCATTAATATTCAGAGCTCTTGATATTCGGAGGACTAACTTTCTGGAACTGTCTTTTCGACCTTGTTCGATTGGTATGGTGAAATGAAGTTATGTCTGTAGAATAGAAAGTGGCCACGTTATGCCCAATATTCAAGAAGGGTGATCGCTTGAAGTGCGAGAATTATCGCGGCATAGCTCTCCTTTGTACAGCATACAAGTTACTGTCATACATCATCTTGGGAAGAATAACCGCTCTGATGGAGGAAATTATAAGTGACTACCTAGGAGGATTCCGTCTAAATTGGTGAGTCACTGCGATAAAGTTTTTTCACTACGGATAATTCTTTTCAAGTACTACTTAACATCTCGCGATGTACACCTGGTATTCCTAGATTTCAAGCAAGTCTTTGACTCGGTTAATCGAGAGAGGCTATAGTATGCGCTTGAATATTTAGGAATATCAAAAATATGTACATCTGTGTAAAATAACAGTAACGTAGCAACAATTCTGTGTTAAAGTTTAGAACAGGACCCTGAGAATTTTTGCAAATACTTTTGGTGTTCGACAAGGAGATGCGCTGTCCCTAATACTTTTTTTATCTCATGTTGGAATACATTCTTCGTAATATTGAAACACCATCCTATTCCGCCATCCAATCAACTTTTTGCATATGCAGAGGATATCTGTGAGATTGGATTAAATCGCAACGGAGTGAAAGAGATACTTAATCCACTAGAACAGTGTTCAGCTTGCGTTGGTCTCAAAATCGACGAGTCCAAAACCAAATATCTGATCTATGGTTTTATAGACCAAGACGCAATTGATTTCATTAGTGGTAACCGAACGTTTGAATGAGTGATGAGATTCAAGTATCTTTGATCTCTCATTACTCACGATAATAGAGTGGGAGAGGATATCAAGTTTCGTCTTCCCGCTGAAAATCGGGCTTTATAACCTCTACTTCCACTTCTGAAATCAAAATACCTTGTGTAATCTGAAATTGTACAGAGTGTCGATCAGAACTGTTGTCATGTATATATGCGAGGGTTGAAACTTAACAGATGAGGACGAAAGATGGCTTCTAACATTCGAGAGAAGAATTATGCGTGTGATATATGACTCAAAACGCGATATTAATGGCACACCGAGTTCTTTTCAATCACGAGATCATGAAATCAAATGACAGCAAGTATACGCTGACTTGGTCACGTTCTACTTGCTGATTCGAACGATACAGCGATCTATGAAGGGAGAGCCGCCTTTCGTTAGGCGAAGAGATCGCTGTTGGCGACGTTGACTCCCCGGCGTAGAGAACGATCTGAAACCTTCTAATTGCTTGCAACAGTATGAAGAGCTGGTTCCTGATCGAAACCGATGGAGTCAGAGTGTTGACACGGCACGGGTCAACAAAGGCCTGTAAATAAATACCAGGTAAAAAAACAATTATTATAATTATATTATTTATTTATAAAGAAAATATTTAATTTAGTATTGTTCTGTACTTATAAATTTAATTAGACAACAAAAACATATTATAAAATTATTTTTCAAACTAAATTTTTTATCTTATAAATTAATAGAATTAAAAAATTAGAAAATCTTAGTTCATAGAATTATTAACTAAAAATTCCAATTGTTTTGGTAAAAATATAAATGACAAAAGTGTGATATGAGCAAATCTACAGCCGGAAATGCGTCATCTTATTTTGTTGTTCTATTGTAAATTGTTTTTTGAATAAATAGCCAGACTGCTTTTGATTGTATGGGGTATTCCAAATTAAAAACCTAAAATAACTTAAAAGCACAGTCCAACTCAGCCAGTGGAGTTACACATTTATAACTTATTTTATCACAATAAATAGAACATTAGTTATTAGTATAGAGAATACAAATTGTCACCGGTTGCAGTTTCAATTTGCTGCTTGAGGATATTTGTTGCTGCTTATGCCGATAAATTTGTCATCGTCTTCTGTCGTCGATAATTTGACCATGAATAAATTTAGCGAGTCTTTGATCGTATATTTCATAAACTGGTTTTATTTTTGTACTTGGTTTTATCCCAGACGTACACTCTCACTCCCGAAATCAGTTTGTTCTTCTAATGAAGTTCAAAATATCCGGTATCGTTAAAGTCGTCAGTTCATCCTCAAATCCAAAGCAGTGCAGTTTATGGGAAGAGTATGAAGAACAGGAGCACAAGAAGTGCCAATCAGTTTCTTCTTCTCCCCACCACACTGTTCGCAGTTTGCGATGTTCCGAATTTTCATTCGAGACATAGAAAATTTATTATTTAGAAAACATTGTCCATTGAAAATGCCCTAGCAAGATACTTAAAGTGCGTCTATCATAGTTTAAAAAGGACTGGGTCTTTGCTGGTTTATTGATCCAAAGAAGATTTTGGATAATCGACAGGATATGAGCCTATCCCATCTCTTCAGCCGGACTATCAGGAAAGATGCAGATCAGACGATCTCTGACCTGTCAGTAAAGATACCCGATATAGTCACCCGAGGGGTAGAATGGACTATTATAGTCCCATGTGTGATTTCCGGTTATAGTTATCCAAAATAATTTCCCAAAGACGTGTATCGTCACCATAGTGTCCGAGGGCATGTGAGCAATTGTGTGCTGGTCAACCTTCCTCCATAATTGACTATGCTCAGATGGGCTACGAAGATTGTCTTTACATTGTAGGCGAGTGGTTGTTTGCGCTGCACACCTTCTGATCGAAAAATCAAGTGGTAGCAGACCCACAGTTATCTCAAGAGCTGCAGTAGGAGTGGTGTGCATCAACATCTTCAATGCCCAGACAAACAAGTCTTTGAAGGCGGTTTAGAGGGCTCTCCAACTCATTGTTCCAGCCTCATAGTTCCAGGCCACTAAATAAGTACGGCAAAATACATTATGAGTCTGATCACCGAAACGCCCCATGATTTACCAAATGACTGCATTTCCAGTAAATATTGCATGCTTTGCAGCATTTTTGTTCTCTATGTTTTTGCCAAGTAGTCTTCCGATCTAACCAGATTCCCAGATACTTGAATTCCGAAGCGAGATCGTAGGATAGACCCTGGTCACTACACCAGGCTACAACTATGTTGATCGCAGTGTGCATGTGACCTAAGCTTGACCTAATCATGGCGCTAAACCACCGAACAAGTGTGGTCACCATGCCATGCCTTTCGGCTGCAGAGATCTTACACTGAAGGAAGCGTTGTGAAACGCTTCAATGTCCAGAAATGCCCCCAAGGCATATTCCTTGTTTTGCAGCGATTTATCATTCTGCCTTTCTGGTGCGTGTTGTTTGAAGTGTAAGGGATTTATTAATGTGCATTGTCGCTAAAGTACCTATTAATCAGTCGCTCTATAAGCATTTAAGAAGAAAAGAAGACAGGCTGATAGGTCGAAAACTTTTTCCTGATCATATCTATGCTTTCCTTTCTTCGGGATGAACACTATCCTGACTTTTCTTCATGATATTGGAATGTATCCAAGGACGAAACTGTCTCTGAAGATATGTGCAAGGTGGTCTACGATAATCTTTCTGTAGGAGACCCGGGAATATCCCGTCTATACCTGGTGTTTTAAATTTTGAGAAAAATCCGATGTTCCATCGGATTTTATATTTTATCTTCGCCAGGAAGCTCCATCTCTGAAATTTGGAAGTTGGTGTGGGAGTTGATTTCCATCTACTACATTGAAATTCGGGAAAATGAGTTTTCATTAGTATTCATCTAGAGCTTCCTGATTTGTACACGAGTACCATCAGGTTTTACTAGAGTTCGGATAGTGACCTTCATGTTATCACAGGGAACTTTCTTGAGATTATCGGTTGCCGTAAGACTATTCACTTCTTCACCGAAAGATCCACATTTCGAAGTTTTTCCACTTCGGATTCATTTCTTGAACTCTCTTTGTGAATATTTGTACAAATCCCAATCTTCCGTTGTACGGCTTTGTTTAGAAGTTTTCTGGTTTGCTTTCTCAGTCTACCCAATTCTCTAGTTCACCATGATGTCCTCGTTCTTTAAGGGTTACTTAAAAGACAGCTCTTCACATAGGCACTAATAAGTGCTTCTTCAAGTTTGTCAGTTGCCCTTTCCATCCCTCTCACTTTCTGATTTTCATTACTGAAGATAGAAGTGCAGTCTTTTCTGATGGAGTCTATAAAGTTCCCAATCAGTGTTTATTGGGTTCCTAAATGCTCTAATTTCAGGTTTATCGCTGGTTAGAGAGAAGGAGATATAGCGATGTTCAGAGAGAATAACATCATGTAAGAGCATCCAGGGTGAGACTTTTCCACTTACACTCCGTGAGGCAAGAGTAATATCAATTACTTGTTCCCTTAAGAATGTCAAAAAGATTGGTCTATTGCCTACATTAAAGATGACCAGGTCAGATGCGGATAGGTATTCCAAGAGGGAAGTCCCTCTAGGGTTAGTATCGGTGCTACCCCAGCATACGTGATGTGAGTTTGCATCGCATTCGGCAATGATTGGGATATCATTACGGTTTGTGTACTATATAGTTTTGATAAACTCTGGAGTAGAAGGATGAAGTTCCGAATCATATGGGATCTAAGCAGAGATCACTAGAATCTCAAGTTGAATACTCTGTTCCCTTTAATTCAACGACAATTGCGGTAAAGCAAATATCATTAAGGAGTCTGCAATTCATACCCAGGGATGTAGAGTCGGTACAGCTTCCAAGACCCACTTATCAGTTCTATCGTTTGCGCACTACAGGCTAAGCATGCCGTTGTACAAATCACAGGCTTCAAAAGCCAAAGAATCTCCAAAAGCACAAGGTGTATTTATCACTTTTCGAGCAATTTGCTCGGCGCTTGTGAAGTACAACTTCTTTAAAACTCAGTTTTGGAATTTCCTCCGATTTGGGCCCTCATCCCGTTTCACCTGTGACTTGAAGCCTGAATATACCCTCTGTCTTTTAATCTGGTTCCCTGGAGAAGACATGGTCGCGTTCGACCTGTTTCTTCTTCCAACGGAAGAACCAGTTTTGTCATCAGACTCAATAAGTGAACTTTTCAATTCTTGTCTCTTCCGTCGCTGGCATCCCGAGATCTTCTTAATTAAAGAGCTTTTAACCACTTGCACACCCGACGGTTGTGCATTAGTGTCTTAGATAATAGCTGGGGCATCATTGTTCCCTATTAAAGGTTTGATTGATGCCGCACCTGTATTATGTTTCCTCGAGAAGCCGAAAGCACCTCCAAGTTATTAACCTTGCGGCTGCACTGTTCGGTTTCTCCGAATTGAAATAAGGGTAGTACATAATTGTATTTCACGAGTAGTGGACAAAATTTTGTCAATCTGTGCAGAGATCCACAGTGCACAGATAAGGTTACGTGAGCCGGTGGGCGCGTGGTTTTTAGATTGAGCGCCCAACTAGGTTGCTTTTCGACACGGTACGAGTGAAACCTTAACCCCGCCCAGTTGTTTAGTGCTATATTTTTGCCTAAGGCTCCCCACTTAAGCCAGTAGCCCGGTGGTCACCACGACGATGTAACACAAGCACTTGGAAAGCTGCAAGATACGGAGCTGACAGCTAGTGCCAACTTGATTCCCCCAAATAGCTTCACAATGGTATCGTATTATAATATGAAACATTTTCAGACTAGAAGTGCATGCCAATTGTTTGGTGAGCATGTGATCCCAACAGGCTTGTGCCACATGGCAGATCACCCATTTATTGATCAATAAATATCACACTAGTATCGAACTTGTTAATGACGTATATCAATATTTTATATCAATCAACATTTTTATTGTGATACGAGTATCTGTACGCCATAAACCGCTTTACCTACATAAAAAAAAACGTCTGAGAATAATTAGATGTATCGCGATTCGTGAGTAAAATTTAAGTGTTTAGAATACACAACAGAGAAATAGAAATTAATTTTCATTTTTATTCAGTATATTGAATTTAGTTGCTCGATTTCAGTTGAACAAAAATGATCGCGAATCGCATTGCAGTTCGAGTATAGTAAAGTGTTTTTACTTGAATTAAAATATAATTCGGTTTTATAATCATAAACAAGTGGTTAACAATAAAGTTGTCGCGATACTATTTGTTCGTTAATTAATTACGTAATAAATAAATTTAATTTTGAAACCAAACTAACATAAAGGGAATACACCATGACCCAGAAGCTTGAAATTGCCAACGTCAGGTATTTTACACGGTTTTGGGATGTGTGGATTAATTTTAATTTACATTCGATTTACTCAATGTATAAATGGATATATGCGTTATTAAAACTTGTGATTTTTATATTGTTTGTTTATAATTGTGTTTGTGAAGTTTTATTGTTTAGTGTTTATCAAATTGCTTGTTATATTGCTGTCGAAGTATACTGTACAAAAAGCTTATAGTAGTCGCGTATAATACTCGTATTATAAAATATTTTCAACCTTAAATTTGTTGGCATACCTAAACAGCTCATATAAATTATAATCCAAACTATTATTATATGGATTTAATAGTGTTTTGCGATATCTCGATGTGTATAGAAGCGAGATGGCCACTACTTTCTTTATTGATTTCGCGCTTTTCTTTTTTATCAATACGAAAGTGACGTGTAATGTCAATTCTTATATACATACATTATATTCGTTTTGTTGTAATTTTTTGGTACATTCTTACAGTATATATTCATGAGTCAATCGTTGATAATTTTTTATTATTTCAACTTTCTTATATAAGACTTTGGCAACGCATCTTCCAATACTTTTTCAATAAACGTTACGTTTAAAAAACTGTTTGTTTGATCAATTCTGATTTAGGAATGAGAGATAATTGACTATAAAAGTTATTGTAAGTCTGTGCTCACGGAGCGTGGATGGCATATTTTGTGAAATTTTCGGTCATGCATGATAGCCATAATATTTCATAACAGTAACCAATCGTTATCGGAATAATTAGCTGGGCTGGACGACTCGCACCCGTACAAATCTTTATAACAATTATTTATGTCAACAATAGAAAAATAAATTCGGATATCATGAAAATTACATGGAAACCAGGTGGAATGAGTAACGAGACACGTTGCTTAGCAGCCAACATGTTGTAATATTGTACGTATTCGTTGGTGTACATTTAAGTCTTTGAAGTTCAATACAGTCAATAAGAGACAGTATTGAACTTCAAAACAGTTGATAATCGAATGTGTGAAATCCATTGTGAGTCTTTGGTATGCGGTTGAGTTTGGGAATGCATATATGTAAAATGACAGTAACGTAGTCACTAAATTGAGAACAGGCTGTAGATAACTTTGGGAATTAATTCTGATGTTCGGCAAGCAGATGCACTATCCGCGATACTTTTTAATCTCCTGTGGGAATAACATCTTGATTAAAAAGTTCCCGGAATAACCGCGGTGTGGCGCTCCCATCGTTCCGATTTGAGATCTGTTTTTTTTGTTTTTTAAGTTGATACATCTGTTGTTGATATTCCCTCTAAATCGTAGTGTCATAGCTTGACATTTGCAAAAGTTTCGTAGTCAAGTGTACATCTATCTCTGTGTGTGTTGGCGATTATTTACAATTTTAGAAATGGATTTAAATTTGCAACAACGAACTTGTATTACATTTTGCGTAAAAAACGGATTTAAAGGTGCGCGATCGTTGCAAATGTGGAAAAAGTGTTTTGGCAACGATTCTCAAAAGAAAAGGTTTTTACCAGTGTAACGAGCGATTTTAAAGTGGTCGTAACTCATTCGACGATGATAAACGCAGTGGCAGACCATCGACATCGAAAACCGACGAAAACATTGATAAAGTAAAAAAAAGGTTGGTTAATAACCGCAAATTAACCATCAGAGAGATAGCGGAGGACTTGTACATTGCCTATAGATCCGTTCAAGACACTTTGGTTAATGATTTGGGTTTCTGTCGTCTAGCAGCAAAGTTGGTACCAAAGGTTGGTACCAAATTTATGAGTACGACACGCAATCCAGACATCAGGTAAGTGAATGGCGTTCACCAAATGAGTCGAGACCAAAAAAACCACGTCCGAAAAGAAGGCAATGCTCACATAATTTTGCTAGAAGACCAGACTTTAAACAAAGTATTATTTAGGCGTTATGAGACGTTTGTATGATTCACTTAATCAATTCGCCGAAAGAGACCAGAATTGTGGGCAGAAAACTCGTGGATTTTGCACCATGATAACGCACCGTCGCACAGTGCCATCATTATTCGTAATTTTTTGGCAAATAATGCAACAAATACTATCCAAAAGTCTCCGAATTGACTTGCTTTGGCTCCCTGTGACTTTTTTCTGTTCAATCGAGTTAAAAAACCATTACGAGGAACGCGTTTCAGCAACCGAGAGGAAATAATGGAAAAATTGCAGGAAGAACTGATGAACATACCGAAACCTGAATATAAAAAATGTTTCGAGGATTGGATCAAGCGCTGTCATAAGTGTGTTGTAGTCGATGGTGATAACTTTAAAGGAGAGAATATAGATCTAGAGTAATAAACTTGTATTGTTTATTTTCGGAATAAATTCCGGGAACTTTTTAATCAAGGTATATTTTTCGTACAATTGAAAACATCTTATTCCTTGCTTATGCAGATGATATCTGTAGGATCGGGAGACACTTGATCAAATAGAATAGTATATTCAGCTTCCGTTGGTTCTAAAATCATTAAGTCTAAATCCAAATATCTAATCTTTGGTCTTAGAGGCAAAAACTGAAGGTTTTACATCATCTACGCCCACTACTGAAATCGAAATATTTTGCAATTGGAACCCGTTGTCATGTATAACTGTTTGAGTTGAACCTTGACGAATGAGTATGGCTTTTAATATTCGATAGAAGTGTTATTCGTCTGATATATATTTCAAAACGCGAGATCTTTTCAATCAAGTAGTGCAGCGATTCGGTGTCGAACCAATTCGCTATCTTTAGTTTGCTTACAATAATATCAAGAACTGGCGGAACCGATGGAGTCAGATCGTTGATATGGTACGGAATAACAATAGCATAGCAGGTATTATTATTATCATTCAGTTTCCAAGTGAGATTAGCAAATCTGCCAATTCTAACGACTGCCTCGACCGGATCTGCAGTGCTCCAATCTGTCAACCCAATTTGTCAGTTTGATTCGTTGGTACCTCTAATTCATCTTGTGAAGCCTTAATCGTCTCAGAATAGTGAAGATAATATTTGTCACTAACCGCTCCTCACTAATCGCCATAGGGCCGTCGAAACTGCCGTTTATATCGTTGACTGTGTGGTTAAAATATAATGTCGACAAAGTCTTCCTCTTCCATCATTGAGGATAAAGTGTGAGTTAAGATCGCAAGATTACTGTAAGTGTGGTGCCTTGCTTATTTTCTAATAAAAATTATTTTATAATGCGACGTTGGACTATATTCCACACCAACAGTCATTTGTTTGGACTCTTAAGTGCTATGTGTGGATTTTCTATGCTTCAAATAAATTTCTCAGTCGATACGTTTTGATCCAATGTTGTACTCAATTTTCCGCCACTTTTCAAGCATGATTTTCTGTTACTTGACTTAATATTAGAGCTATGAGAGTGAACCAATAGTTCAAAAATGAACCTATGCCGCACCTCTAGCACATTATTTATATGAGAATATTAGCTTAAAAATCACGAACCAAGTTGACCAAATACTATTTATAAAGAGACCATTCAAGTTACGATTAAAATTTTGGTACAAGTCAAAAAATGCAGTAGCCTTACTGATTCTCTTGTAAATTTCAGATAAATGAAGAAACTCAAAGAAATATTTGTCTGCAATGGCATATTGTGAGCTTGTAGCCTGGCAAAGAAATATGAACAACTTCGGTAAGACTTGAAAATGAAGATTGAAATGAAACCACTAAATGATTGATTTGATAATTGCTGTTCTTATTAGAAGGTTGGCAAACAAATTTATAAACTTAAAATGAGTGAATTATGGTAGGATGCGGTGTAGAACAAGTTACTAATGAGTGCAATTTGGCCAACCAATTGCGATTTGGGAGTTAATTGCTATAATTCAGATAAATTTTATTATACCTGTTTTTGATATTATTCAATTGGTCAACACCAATGTTGGGCCTGAGGAATGAAAAACTCGAACTATTTAGTTTTCTTTGTAATAGTATCAAATAATTGTCTTAAACCCTATCGAAAAGAATCACAACTTTGGTGGATGAAATTATCGGTTTGGTGGTTGAAATACAATATGTTGTAATACAAAAAACTATATGTAAAATAATCTGTGAAGTGGGATTAATTGACAACATTCCAAAGAGCCCACTTCAAGACACTCCAATTCCCCATTGAAATATAACTGCGGTTAAGTTGTAATTTTATTATTTTGGTATGAATATGACCGCTTTGTCAATGTAATGCCATCTACCGAGTTCAGTTCAGCCAGTAAATTTAGTTATCGTTTGTTTTTTACAACGAAACCGATGATTAAATATGAGAGATACTATTTGGCATTATTGTTGTAGAAGTGGAAGTAATCGGTATAATTTAGGTCAATCCAAAACCACCTCGCTCACTATACCGTGTTTAATTGTCACTTCTACACAAACGTATGAATTTGCTAAATTTATATTGCGGGAGATTCACCATTCTACACAAACGTATGAATTTGCTAAATTTATATTGCGGGAGATTCATATTTGTTTGCGATCTTTGCTACTACTTTTTTATGACTTACTCAACATGCTAATCATTCTCAAATAGTGTTAAAAGCTACTACACACACTCTAGTATTTCAAAATTATCGATTAAAAATTAACTTATTCCCTATATAACATATAAATGTGATTCATCTAATGTTTATTGAACTGTCAATTAAAATGTTTATTTAAATTTATTAATTTTTTAATTTCAATGCTAATTAATTGATTATATGAGATATAGTCGTTTAGAGTGTTTTTGGAATTAAAACTCGTCATAAAATTGTACAGCATAAGATGTTCCCTAATTTTAAAACTAGTTTGATCTGTCCAGTATGAGTATGTGTCGAATAATATAGCGTATGTCTCCAATTTTTTCTAATGTAATATTTGCATCTGTTTTAATGTCCAAATGTTGTGTATGGTTTCATATTCCTTAGGAAAACGTAGTTCCGAACCTTTCTAGAATAACTTTCACTTTTTTTTCTGTTAGTTTTTATTTTAATATGTAACAGTGGATTTTTTTAAATCGGTTTTTACAGGTCATTATTGGCCCGTACCGTGTCAACAATCTGACTCCATCGGTTTCGATCACGAACCAGCTCTTCAAACCGTTGTAAACAGTTTGAAGATGCCAGATCGCTCTCTACGCAGCCATCGTCGCCGACAGTGACCTCTTCGCCTACCAAAAGGCAGTTCTCCCTTAAAGGTTCACTGTATCATTCGGTTCGGATCAGCACGCAGAACGTGTCCGAGCCAGCGTAGTCGCTGTTCTTTGATTTCATGCACGATATCAGGAATTTGCATTAAATTCCTAATCTCGTGATTGAAAAGAACTCGGTAAGTGCCATCGACGTCGCGTTTTGGACCATATATCACACGCATGATTCTTCTCTCGAATGTTAGAAGCCATCTTTCGTACTCATCCGTCAAGGTCCAACTCTCACATCCATACATGACAACGGGTCTGATCAACACTCTGTACAGTTTCAGCTTATCCGTATTTGCAAGATATTTTGATTTCAGCAGTGGACGTAGAGGATACAAAGCCCAATTGCCAGCGGCAAGGCGGCCCTTGATATCCTCGCCCACACTATTATCGTGAGTGATGAGAGATCCAAGATACTTGAATCTCATCACTCCTTCAAACGTGTGTTTTCCACTACTGAAATCAGTTGCGTCTTGGTCTCGAAAACCAGAGATCAGATATCTGGTTTTGGACTCATTGATTTTGAGACCAACGGAAACTGAACACTGTTCCAGTACACTGATCAAGTATCTCTTTCACTCGGCTGCCATTTAATCCAATCACACAGATATCATCTGTGTGATTGGATTAAATGGCATTGGTTGATTGGATTGTCGAAATAAGATATTGTCTTGAGGTTTTTCACTTTTACGAAGGATGTATTCCAACATGAGATTAAAAAATATCGGGGACAGCGCATCCTCTTGTCGAACACCGGAACTAAAAATGCAAAAATTCTGTAGTTTGATACAGCATTGTGACTGCGTTACTGTCATTTTACACAGATGTACGTATTTGTTTGGTATTCCTAAATATTCAAGCGCATACCATAGTCTCTCTCGATTGATCGAGTCATCGGCTTGCTTGAAATATAGGAAGACCTAGTGTACATCGCGAGATGTTTCGTAGAACTTGGAAAGAATCATCCGCAGCGAAAAACTTGATCAGTGACTGACCGATTTGGACGGAATCCTCCTTGGTAGTCACCGACAATTTCCTCCGCCAAAGGAGTAATTCTTTCCAAGATAATGTACGACATAAACTTATATGCTGTGCAAAGGAGAGCTATACCGCGATAATTCTCGCCATAAGGTCGAAAAGACAGTTTCACAAAGTTAGCCCACCGAATATCAAGAGCTCTGAGTTAATGCAATCAACTCCTGGAGAACGATTTTCTTTAATTTCTGCATGGCCATTGTGAATTCCCCATAGGATGGATCCTCAATGAACATCTCCGCGGTCTGTATTTGAGGGTATTCAAACACAGCTTGTGATATATGTGGAACATTAAGTAAATCAGAAAAATGTTCACGCCATGTATCGAGTACCGCATGGACGTTAACACAGACGTTTCCTTCCTGGTCCCGAATGGCAGTTGACCGAGATCTTAAGGTATGGTGCAATTCGGTGAATCCTTTGAAGAAACAATGCGAATTGTGCTCATTGCTGAGTTGTTGTACTCTTAAGACCTTAGCCTTCCACCATTCTCGCTTCTTCAGTCTATAAATTCGTTTAGCTGTTCTCCTAGCAAGAACTGCTTTATTTTTCCTTGCGATTGTAAACCGAGTCTGAGCTTCATTATAAGCTATATTTCGTGGCTCAACAGCAAGACGACACTCCTCATCAAATCAATCATTTTGGGCTTAGTTTTCACTATACCGAGAGTGTGCTGGGCAGCATCGACAATCTAGGTTTTCAATACTTCCCAGACACTGTTCACATCATCAGATTGGTAACTAGATCGTAAAATGCTATTGCTGACAAGATTTTGATATTTTCGTTGCGTTTCTTCATTTATCAGACCTTCACAGGAGAATCGCGTTGTATATTCCCCTGTCCTCCCTGACTTGTACGAAAATTTCCATCGGGATGTTTTACGTGGATGTGTCGATGTAACTTGCTACTTTGAGATCATGAGCGATCGCAAAGTACATCGTTTTTTCCCCATTCTCGGTCGCAGTTTCGTGTCGGGAGTACGGACCTATATTGTTACATAAGTCGGTCTGATGTCTGCCAGCTCTAACATTAAAGTCACCAATCACCAATTTGAGTTTTAAGATTTGGAAATAACCAGAATTTACAAGGTCCAAAGAATTTGGTGCTGGTCGCATTTTTTCGATTCCAGTGATCGTTATAAAGTTACTCGTTATTTCAATAGTGTGAGCTGACGTGTTGTCAAAGTAACGTCCAAATCCTATTTCTTTTGGTTTTCTAACAAATTTGTGAACACTTTTGGTAAGCATTCTTTAGTGTACCATTTTGCAGTAACAGTCTGACATTATTACATTTGTTGCTTAGCGTTCACGGGTAGGTTTCCTTCTGTTCTGCTCATTACCATGGGCTGTTGTTTGGTTTCCGGATGGCAGAACCAAGATATGAACCAGTAACGACTTAACGAAATCCATTGAGCAGTTAGTAAACTGCTTATTTTCAATTTATTTAAGAAAAATTTAGTAAAAATGTACCCGAGTCTCTTTTTGGGCGTCATTTAAAATTCGTGGAATCCATTGAGCAGATTTCTGCGTGTAACCCAGATGTTTCGCGATACAGCCATGTCATGCAATTCATCAGCAACAATTTCTTGTTTCAATCGTGGAACTTCGTCAACTTTGAACTTTACCGGAGCCACAGTAACGTCATAAGTGGATGATTTATGTCGAATTTATCGGGGCTCACCTTCTATAGATAGCGGTCCCGTTTGGAATCTTCAGCAACAAATTTCTGTTTGCGTCAGTAGTGAAATTTCGTCTGATGCATCCTTATAGCTATTCCGGGGTTTCTCGTCTCCATCTTAACCGATAGTTCTGAATTTTTGAAAGAAGTCTCATATCACAATTTCAAAGGATTTGATATTTTCGATGTAAAAATGTTTAAGAGTCGCCTAAGGGAACGTTTGTTACTCCCCTAGTGACCTCGTATATTTAAGTGTAACAAGAATCGAGTTGTAGATTTACACACATTTTGGAAAAGTTGATAACTTTAGTAGCCAAAAACTACCCGGTTGAATCATCAAAGACGTTTTACGAAAATCTTGTAAATATTTCGCAATTATTTCCATTTCGAGGTTGTAACGAAATATTGGCCGTTATTACATAGATTAGCAAATACATAGCTGTAGACATCCGTTACTGCAGAGTACTGTGTAGCAATAATAATCTGACGAGTGGTCTATTACACGAATATACACGGACTACATAAAATCGATATCTATACGGAATTTTACGCAAAGTTCAGCTCACAGCTACTTTAGCAGTGTCATCAATAACTATCTTAATATATAAAGGGGTTTTAATACGCTACCAAGCGACTTGTGTTGTAAAAAGCAACATTTCCGGTCAGTTAAGGGTGTATAAATAGCGAGGTAAAGCTTTCTTTGAATTATTTTCATTTATTGTAGTTTAATTAATATTTTCATCATATTTTTGCCGAATTATGTAGTGGACTAGTGATTATAACTTCCTCGTTGAAAAATTTTTTGTCGACAACAAACGCCGCAACAATCTTATTTTCTAGTACAGGGAGTTCGTTGGTGTACAGTAGATTTCTCTTCTATAGTACTTTCTGGATAGTGTTGGTTATTCTGTGCGCTGGATTTATTGTTTGTTGACTGTTGGTTACGAAATCTGAATTAATGATTTCGAATCAAATTGTTCCTCTCGTTTTACGATTTAATCTCTTTAATAATTTCGAAATTGCGCTATAACCAAATTGATCTATAAGACGATGTTTCGTGTGCTAGTTTCCCAGGTGTTAAATCATGTTTACTTCTGCAACTTTCCACAATCTGGGCATATATTTTATTCTAAAACCTCAGTTATTATCTCTATAATTATTTGGTTGAAATATGTTTTCTTCAGTTTCATATTTTAACCCTTCGTAGTGATGAAGATTGTTTCTAATTATAACAGCACTACCTCAATTAGCTGTATAAATAGTCCTATATATCTTCTAGTACTGTACTATAGTTTTGTAGTCGTTCATTAAATGTATTGAGCTTGTTTAATATTGTTATAGTTGACGTGTTTGGTTATGATCGTAAGCTTTATAAGACATTGTGGAATAAGCTTTGATCTTCTGATAGGCCGAATAATCTTCTTAGACGCCTACACGGGTATTAAAACAACCAATTAGATATTTAACAATTGATGTAGCTGCCACCTGTTTCTTTAACAAGAGCTTTATCAAGCCATCTCTTATACGTATTGTTACCTTCCCAAACGTATATATAAATGTATTACCATCTTCGGTACATTTAGTTTTGCCCATCAGGGAGTCATGTGTTTTTAATTAATCACTGATTTTCTAGTCAGATGATGAAAATGCCCTCTGCCTATCCATTCTGCCGCTGTTGGGATTCAAATCCAGTACCTTCCGCTACAAAGAAAACATACAGTTTAACCTCCACAAATTACTGATTCAATCTGGTCAGTTGTAAGTGATGGTCGCTTTAACGGAAATTTCCAACAATTTTGTTTCTATTACATAGCAAAAATTATCGGTTAGGTGTGCAAATACACGTATAAATCAGTTAGTGATGTAAATAATAATATTTGTTTAGTAACATTAATGATTAACATTATTAAATATGTATACGTAATATTACCCAAAATTATGTTATCACGGGATCGTTTGTAATACAAACTAAAACACATGCTAAATATAATATTTACATTAACCCTGTGTAATAAAAGTTCCTAAATCGAATTTGTTGCCACAGCTCGAGCAATTTTCGTCTCTGTTACAGTTTTAACAAAAAGTTTCTTTGTGATCATACCACTTTTTCGATCTATTGTCGCATTTTGATTACTATTATGTCCACTAGTGTGATTTTGAGCAAAGTTCCAACCCTTTTATGCTCAAGATACACGTAATCTGATACACGTACTCCAATCGCTCAAGCCTATTTTCTATAAGCTTATCCGTACATTATGTAAAAGCCATTGCTTTTACATAATGTACGAATAAGCTTAATTCTATAAGTGGCAATTACATTATTTCCTCACAAAACCTAGTTGGAAACATGAACAAATAAAATCCATCAAAAACATCCCGCATGGTTCATATAAAGAGGGTAAGGAATTTCAAATGCCTGAAAACCTCAAACAACTCCCATTCGGGACCTCTATGTTAACATCGATGGGATACTTGATACATGGCGTTCAAAGATTTCTGGTCCATTGAATATTCCACATCTGTTACAATTTGTAATTAAATAGACTCCAATAAAGACCGCTGAGAGGGTCGGTGAGAATTCATCCTATGAAGAATTCGCTAAAGTTGTTTTATCTTAGCTTTAAAATAGATCACCTGGAGTTGATTGTAATGATTCAGAGCTCTTGATATTAGGAGGGGTAACTTTAATGAACTACATCTTTCGGCCTTATTCGATAAGTATAACGAAATGAAGTTATACACGAAAAAATGAAAAGGTTATGCCCAATCTCCTTTGCATATCATGCAAGTCCAAATCGGTCAAGCTTTTTTTTTCAAGTACCATGAAACATCAAGCCTACGACTTCATCAATGAAAAGAGGCTATGGTTTGCGCTTGAATATATGAGAGTACCAACCAAATACATATATCTGCGCAAAATGACTGTAACACAGTCAGAATGATATATCAGAGTATAGACAACTAACTATCGAGAACTTTAGTAAATAATTGTATTGTTCGACATGGAAACGCGCTGCCCCCACACTTTTAAATTTAATCTTATATTAAATTGTACTGCGTGTTCATTCGAGAGAAGAATTATGCGTGTGACATGTGGCATAAAACGCGACGTTGATGTCACATATTAAGTTCTTTTCAATCACGAGATCAAGAATTTAAGACGTATTCCTATCATTGAAATTAAACTAAACAAGCAAGTACGCTGCTCATTCACGTTTTGACACCAAATGTTGCAGATATCTTTAAATAGAGCCACCGTTACTCAGACAGATTCGCTATCCGATATAAATAGTCAGCTTCTGGTCTTAACCGATGGAGTCAGATAGTGTGTTAAAGTCGCTAAAAAAGAATATTTTCATATGGCTCTTTTCGATCAACTATAAATGGCCTTGAAATGATGTTGGTATCCATAAATGGATTGCGCTTATTACTGACCGTACATTACCGAATATTCTAAACATCTTTAAGATTCAGTCTATCATACATCATACAATATGTTGTGCAAAAAATTAAAACCAACTTATGTTGATTACGGTAAGATCAGCTTCAGTTTTGGTGTGCTTTTAAATCGGTCCAATAAGTCAGAAATTTGTAATCATCCATTGTAGTTTACGATTTTCTGTCAGATAATTTTACCCATTCTATGTTCCCTATAGTTTGAAATTTTGTTTTTATCAAAATGGCACCTGACTGTGTCTCACGAGTAGGACGCATAGCACAACTGTTTTGTCACATTGAGAGCCCCTAATGCCATATGAAGGAATACTTACGAAATTTCATTGATTATCTTAGACGGTTTGAGAATTCGACATCGTTCATATGTTCACCACGGACAAGTTTTCAAGTGTCGATTCATTGAACCCGATTTTCGATGACTTGGCCGCACAACATTCGACAAAAACGGTCGCTATCTCTAGTTGAATATATATCTGTATATAACACGTTCATCGAATTCAGATTTCAATAAGTCGATTGTTTAACCCGCTATCTGGCGGGTTAAACCACATATCATTAATGGCAAGCTCATGCAATTGACCAAATAAGTAACGTTGCAACATTTATCTGTAGCGATCTCCATTGACTGTAATGTGACGCGATTCCAAATCCAATCCCGACAACGTACATCAATTCATATGATCGAGTGGCTTGGATGAGCCAACAAGATTATTTTGCAATATTCGCAAAGAACGCCGTTGAATCTACTGTAATGGTTTGTTTGCGACAGATGGTTGAATGGCAGTAATATTCGCAGCACTTCTACCAACCCGATGTCTCACTGGCACAAGAATTTCTAGCAACAAATATTTTTTTTTTTTTTTATTTTATATTTTATACTATGCTTTCTTTTTTGGGGCTCAAGGCTCTCCCAGCTCTTTCGCGATTCGCTTAGTTACGTCCTACTTTACACCTTAACGGCCAAATCGAGGACGTACGGCTATAGGTCCGATTTTCGTAGAACCATCTGCGCATTGCATAGCTCCATGCCAGCTTATAGTACTGACATGGAAGATGGGTCGGCCCATGAGTTCCCCACTCCAACAGGGGGTCATAGATGTGTTCATTCAGGGCGGTAACAAATATTTAGACTCATTTTTTGTAGTAGACTATGAATTGTTTGTGTACTTGAACGATAATTATGATAAAAATTGGAATAAACGCATCATAATGACTGCATGAATACCGTCAACGGAAAGTAGTTTTGTATGTAGCTCAAGGCCTAACCTATTATGCTTATTATTATACGTAACAAACGTACATTTTGAACAACTTCATACTGGCCAAAATATTTAGAGGATTCGACCGTTGAAACATGGGTGTTTCGGTATTGGTTGGCAATAAAATAAATAAAAATTCAAAATTATAACCAACAGAACCTTTATATATTAAGGTAATATTCTCTCGGGCTGATACTGTTCTGCATAATTTATTGGAAGTATGCTAGAGTTTCTGTTTGATGTATATACAAACACATTAGGTGTGGATTCTAAAATTGTAATCCTCTCACTGCAACGAGGTCCATCAGTACTAGAACCTTTTAATTTTAGAATTAGTACAACCGAATGACTGAACCCAATGTTTTATGTAGGTCAAACAAACTACTTAATGTTAAACATGTGTAATTTTGACATCGCCAACTTAACCTGCTTAAGTATCTGGACTGGAGATTAAGGTTTGGTATTTAACGATATTATCACATGTATATATAAAAGGTTGGAACTCTATGCTCTGCAAGTAACTCGATGGTCTAAAAGTGTCGCAATACTATACACATTGCCACACAATTGAGATAATTTGGCAATCTTAGAGTTGGATTAGACCACTGGTAACACTAACAGACAAATGAGTTTTAATTTGATCGCGCTAATTAGTTTCTACGCTAATACGGTTTTCTGTCAACTATGCAATTATTTTCAACAAAACCAGACTTCAAGAATGCCATTTGTAAATATTGTAATGTTAATAATTCAAATATTATTGTATGTTATTGCATGTTATGTGTGCAATGATGTATTTGTTTGCGCAGATTAATCGTAAAAACCATATGTGTTCCAATATGTTTTGTTTGATTCAGATAATATTATTAAAACACTTTCGAACGGTCGTGTTTGGATTATCGAAAGCTTAAGGACAAAGATGGAAAATACAACGATAAGAGTTTAATCAGATTTTGCGCCGATATTTAAAGCGATCAATTCGATTCCAATACGCACTTGATGTATTGGGTTACCGTGCAAAAGACTGCGAATCTGTGAAAGAACAAAACACTATGACATCAAGCTAGCATTTTGGAATATATGTAAAACCGAATGTCCGTGTTTGTATATCTTGCCGTGTAGTCGGTGCTAAAGATTGTAAGATGACAAGTGGAATCCTATACAAAGTTCAGTGATTGCTTCAATCCTCTGGAACACTACGTACGACGGCATCCGAAAATTTCAAATTTGAAATAAAGTAGAAATTTTGAGACTTCAAGTCGTAATAGCGCTTTTCATTATGTCAAATCTTGAAAAGTAACATGGAATGTCATTTTTTTTTTTTTTTTTTATCGGTTTTTACAGGCCATAATTGGCCCGTACCGTGTCAACTATCTGGCTCCATCGGTTTCGATCACGAGCCAGCTCTTCATATTGTTGCAAGCAACCAGAAGATGACAGATCGTTCTCTACACCGTGGAGCCATCGTCGCCGACAGCGACCTCTTCGCCTACCGAAAGGCGGTTCTCCCTTTAAAGATCGCTGTATCATTCGTTTTGGATCAGCACGCAGAACGTGACCGAGCCAGCGTATTCGCTGTCCTTTGATTTCATGCACGATATTAGGAATTTGCATTAAATTCCTGATCTCGTGATTGAATAGAACTCGGTATGTGCCATCAACGTCGCGTTTTGGGCCATATATCACACGCATGATTCTTCTCTCGAATGTTAGAAGCCATCTTTCGTACTCATCCGTCAAGGTCCAACTCTCACATCCATACATGAAAACGGGTCTGATCAACACTTTGTACAGTTTCAGCTTATCGTATCCGGGTATTTAAGCGGGGGGTCATTCTTGTTTTGGCGGTATCCGACTTTGTTTTTATTGTTGACATTTTTAACAGTGATATTTTTTTACGGATGCGGGTCGTCAACCCAGCGATCCAACCAGATTTAGTCGCCTCCTACGACAAGCTCTGGACACTGTGGTGGTATTATATGGATCTCATGTTTCGTTCGAAATATTTACGAAACATGTTTGCCCCCAACCACAGGGTTAATGTCATTTAGACTGTTGAAATCACCAAAAAATTTATTTTCATCAAATATATCTCAAAGTGTTTGTGTCTAGTTTTGTAAAACTTTTTTGGGCTCAAGGCACTCGCAACTCTTTCGCGGTACGCTTTTTTCGTCCTACTTTACACAATTACATAGGAAAATCGAAATGTACGGTTAAAGGTCCGATTTACGTAGAACCATCTGCACATTGCATAGCTCCATGTCTGAGCCTATAGTACTGACATGGAAGATGGGTCGTCCCATCAATTCTGCACTCCAACAGGGGGTCATGGATTTGTTCATTCACATCAACAATCGTAATAAGTTAGTGTAACATCCATGTTGCCTTCTGGCCCTACTATTGGGATTTAGGTACTGGGTCCTCCTGCTTCAACTAACCCAGGTTTAACCACTGCACCTTTTAGTCGATCTCTCAATGTGGAACATGTCAAAACATCAGTAATGAATCTGATCAAGTTCGAATACTTCAAAAGTGTAAAATGATCATTTGGGGTGAATATAATAATATGTTCCATAAAAGAGCGTTAGAAACTCTAGTTGGAGCCTCGCAATATTTAAGAGTACATATATATATATATATATATATATATATATATATATATATATATATATATATATATATATATATATATTTATATATATATATATATATATATATATATATATATATATATATATATATATATATATATATATATATATATATATATATATATATATATATTTATATATATATACTATCCTATTCAAAATTATTTGTGCAAGCTAAATTTTCACGGTATCGTCGTACAAACTGTTTTAAAATAGATATAAATAATAATCTTTTTGAAACTAATAATTTTTATTTAGTTAGTTTAATTATTTTCCTTTATAATTCAATAAAAAAAAATTTAAAATTTTAATTTTACGACAAAATATGATTGATTTAATTTTATACAAAATTATTTGTGCACACAAATTTGTATTCATAATTATTTGTGCACATTAAAAAACCTGTTTTATCATGATTTTCAAATCAGTTATTTGAATTTTTATTTTTTCCAAATTTGATCTAGTTTGTAATTAGTTAATTATTAAAAAAATTCTGGTTAGTTCTTTATTAAAAATGCCTAAAAAATCTGAATTTAGTGTTGAAGTCAGAGCAGCAATGGTAGCTGATTATGAAAATGGAATTCCGACTACTGAGTTATCAAAAAAGTATGGTTGCCATAGAAATTCCATTTTGTATCAAATACAAAAGAAAAAGATCCATGGAACAATCAGAAATATTAATGGAAGAGGTCGAAATCGAGCAACATCTGCTAGTGAAGACCGTAAAATTTTAAGACATGTGAAAATCATTCCAACAACGACGCAAAACAGTATTAAAAATTCTATAAACTCTTCGAGAAATAGACCCATTAGCCAACCAACAATACACAGAAGATTAAGGGAGGCGAATATTAAAAAATACACCACTCAAAAAAAACCGTTCATATCAAAGGCTAATAAATTAAAAAGATTAAAATTTGCGAGGGAACATATCAACAAACCGTTGGAGTTTTGGAGGAACATTTTATGGACGGACGAATCTATTTTCTCTCTTGATGGGACCTGGGGAAGACAATTCTTTTATTCGAAACCTTCAGAGAAGTTGAAACGTGCAGTCGTCGCACCAACGCGCCATTCTGGTGGAGGACACTTAATGATTTGGGGATGCATATCATATAACAGTGTTGGTCCGATTACTTGGTTAAGAGGGAAACTGGTTCAAAGTCGCTATTTGGAGCTTCTTAATGACGTGGCATTAGTGGCTGGATGTAAACTAATTGGAGAAAATTTTATGCTGCAACAGGATAATGCTCCTATCCATAAAGCAAAGATGATACTAAAATTTTTAAAAGATTTAGACCAATCTTTATTAGAATGGCCGCCTCAGAGCCCGGATCTTAATGTGATTGAGAATGTATGGGCGTATATAAAAAAGAAAATTCCTTGTGATGTTGGAAGGACTGAAGAAGCCACTTGGAACGCCATAATAAATGCGTGGAGCACCATGCCAACAGATTTTTTGAAAAATTTAATTGATTCTATGCCCAGACGCCTCGCAGAAGTTATGAAGTCAAAAGGAGGTAATACGTCTTATTAATTTATTGCTTACTGTATTTTTGTTTGTTGTGAATTAAAATAAAACTGATTCAATTATTATAAATAATTTTTATTTAATATGTTTTATGTGCACAAATAATTATGAATACAAATTTGTGTGCACAAATAATTTTGTATAAAATTAAATCAATCATATTTTGTCGTAAAATTAAAATTTTAAATTTTTTTTTATTGAATTATAAAGGAAAATAATTAAACTAACTAAATAAAAATTATTAGTTTCAAAAAGATTATTATTTATATCTATTTTAAAACAGTTTGTACGACGATACCGTGAAAATTTAGCTTGCACAAATAATTTTGAATAGGATAGTATATATATATATATATATATATATATATATATATATTTATATATATATATATATATATATATATATATATATATATATATATATATATATATATATATATATATATATATATATATATACAAGCAGGTAAAGGAATATTGGTTAACTGTCTATCTCTTCTCTTTTTATGGAGATTATCACCAGTTCTGAATTCGGATATCTGAGTGTTACTTAAGTTAGATAGTAAACTTTCCTGGGTAGTTCATCCTGAAAATAATCTAAAACAACCACCGCTATTTTTTGGTAATGTAGTAACTCAAATGGGGAATGCCAATGATTCATTTTCAGATCGCAGCTTTTGCCTATGCTATCTATACGCTTTTATTGCTTGGTGGTCGTCGATTAACTCGAATCCCGCGTAAGCAAGTTTTTATCTAAAGGTTAATCACGTTAATAAACCAAAGTATTTTGTATGATTTCCTGTTTCTAAAGGTTAAGTACATTCTATTGAATTTTCTGGTTGATTGACTTTCAATCCAATTTTTCCAAAATTCTAAATCGATTCTGAATTTTTGAAGACGAGTTATTTGAGTTGAGTTCATGACAAATAGACCCAGATATTTGTATCGGCGCTTTCGAATTTTTTATATCGTTTTGATGATAGCTTATGAACAACTTATGAATAACCACTTCCGTAGATTTTCGAGATCTTTGCTTGCTGCATTCACGGTGTATTTAACTGCATTTAAGCGAAAAGTTTTTCGGAGATGAACTCACTCCTGATATGTGGGTTCCACACCGTCTTTATAGTCTTCTAAACAACGAGGTAAGACTAATTGGTACATATAGAAATATCTTGGGTTGAGTATCAGAAAGTTCTTGGGTATATAAAGGAACAATTTCCTTTATCCACTTACAAAGAATGTTATTGAAGATTAAGCTGGTTGTATAGATCCCATAACCAGATGCAAAAGAATAATTTCTATTCCTTGTTGCTATAAAGTGTGAAAATACCGCATTTTCCTTTAGAGATTGAAAGGCATTAAATTAGTTTATTGCTTAACTGACACCTTCGGGTTTTTAACATTTTTCCCAACAGACTGTGAATAACCCGAAAAGTGGGTATAAAGGAGTACCATAAGAGTTTCATCTCAGTAAACCTTTTGACCGCTTTTTTAAAGGAGGCCTATTCTATTAGTATGATACTTTGAGAATACCTTTGAGGATATGGCTCTCGAGAAGAACTTATCGCTTCTCTCACAGACGGTTCTCTATATATAACTCTCTTAGGAGATTGTATTCCGTGAGGGCTCCCTTATAATCACCTTACTCTCGAGTGCGTTTAGCCGTATTGAAAAATATTCTTGTTTACCTTTTAACTGTCTCCAGTGTTCGATTCCACCAGGAAATCATAGGCGAGACGATAATATTATGCAGCTGAATAGAAACACGCTCGAAATTCTCAACTGACTCAAATTCAGATCCGAGTAGAACCTTATATAGGCATGTATCATCAGATACATGCCAGTTATTAATCAGCGTGTCCATAGGAGTACAAGTAAGTGTTTGGTCTATGACTACTTCTCTAATAGCGTTAACAAAGATTGATTTACTCCTCCTGTTTGCTAGTAAAATATTTTCAGGACTACAAAGCAAAACCTTAAATTGAGCGTAACGATTTTTATTTTTGAGTATCTCGGCGGATACGTAATCTATAGAGAGTATGTAGAAGGTGCCTTCACATTATTCTTTTAGCATACACTGAATTTGCTTAAGATTAACGGTGAAAAGAATCTTCTCCGTAACAATTGTCTTTTATTTCTCAAGCAATGTGCTGATAGTCTATGTAAATCGCGTCAATAGCCGTACATGCTTTAAAGCGAACGAGTTGGGAGTGCGCCAGTCATAAAGCAGAGATTAGATTAGAGATTAGAATAGTACAAAGTTTTGTAATGTAGGTCTGGTTTCAATTTAGTACCTGAGCTAACGTGATGTCGTGTGAGCTCCAAGCTGTGTGAAGCAATTAAGATTGAGTCGTTATTTTTGTCGCAGACAGAAAAAAGATTGCCAATCAATTTTAAGATAAATTCAGGATTATATAATGAGAGTATGTAGATACCGTATAGATAATAGAGTTGGAATGTTTTAAGATTGTTGTTATACATAATCATCATTATTTCACTAGAAGACACACATATAGTATATCTAATTAAACTTAAATTACTTTATTGTATTTGTATTCACATGTACTTCAATTAGATCTGTTCTCGTAGATAAGAATTCGACTAAATTGAGTTATTGTATTTGTACTGACTTAAAGAGTTAATTTTGTAAGGCAATACGTTTTAGATATGTGACATTTTTGTCTAATCTTATCAACGGTAGACTGTTAATGATCTTTAATTGCTGTCGATATATACTCATTGTTGTAAACGTTTTGTCAACAATTCACCTTCGCGTGGCTTTTTATTTACTATCATATCGGTGGAATATTATTTTTGCGCAATTACGGATTTATTTTACGGATCCTGTATGATGAAATTGTTGTATACATGAAGTTATAGTTAGCCAGAATGACTTGCATTACAGAATTCCACTTGAACTAAAATGTTATCCTAAAATTTCTAGTGACTAGTTTATTGAACAATTAACAGTCACTTATCTATTGTTTATATTAAATCCGGATTTTGACTTGATATCAATATCAGTATAGCCGCATGAAGTAATCTATATATACTCGTAGCATAAGTACTTATGTACTTGTTTTATATATTATTGCTGTGAACAAGCTATCGGCTCAATTCGGACAGTAAGAATAAGCCAGGCCATTTTGCACAATTTGGAGATATCTTGTCGACAGTGATCAAAAGATATTTCGGCATAAATATGGGTATTGGCTTAGTATGGTTATGTCTTCAGAATGTATGGAATTACGCATATCCGACTTATTAGTGCTAACGGGAAAAAACTATCTCATAACATCTAACAACCAGTTCGAACAAGCATTCGAGTTGCAACGTGGAGTGTCCATATTCATTAAAGACCACATACCGTAATTTTCTCAAAGACCGCTCAAACTATTGTACTTAAAATATCCCTTTCTAGTAAAATCCTTTTTTTAATTAGTTTATATAGATCCCCCAATCAAACGGATTCAGAAACTATGAATTTCTTCGAGGTTTTGTCAGACAAATGTGATGACATTCGCACATTTGAATGGCAAAATTCTAGAAGAAGTCATATTCTGAATCTTTGCCTTTCAGAATATGACTTCTTCTAGAATTTTGCCTTAACCAATTCTACATTCCATGGAAGCGCGTGTCGAGGCTGGAATTGAAAATTTTGGCCACAACCTGATAACCGTAAAAATATTTGTCGAAACACCACCAGAATATAGACAGCAGCCAAGGCGTCTATGGCATTTCAACGAGGCTGACAATGATGGATTATGGTCATGTTTTCAACATTTCCCGTAGGAGCGCCATTGTTTTTATAACAATCTAATAGACGACGCCGTTTCCAATTTCATTGAAACCGTTCTACATGGAATGAATGAATATATCCCATCATCCTTTTCCAACTTCAATTGTAATTTAAAATTCTTTTCAAAAGAAGCCGCCAAAGCAGCCAGGCAAAATAAATCTGCTCACACGAAATATAAGCGCAACGAAATTTCGTTTGAAGAATATAAGACTTCACATAATATCTGTGAAAAAATCTGTGCTAAGGAAGCGAAAAGAGCCGACAGCAAGAAAGCCTAAGGCTTCCGAGTTGAAAATCTCCGATCGCAACTTTTACCAGATGGTCGCATCGGTTGCCAATATTTCTAAACATCTATTTAAGCATTGAAGTGTACAGATGGTGCTTTGGTGGTGAATCCATATTCGCAGGCCGACTTACTGGCAACAGTCTTCACTTCGAACTCGACCTTAGTTGTCCCGGATGGAGTTACGTCTCCATCAATTCCGTATTGTGGTTCCAAAATGGATCCTGTCAACATCTCAGAGGAAACTGTCTTCAGGAACCTGAAGGCAATAAATAAGGCCACCGGACCTGACGAAATTCCTGTTCGAATATTGAAGGATTTTGCCAGTGACTTGCCTCCAATTTTAACTAAACTCTTTCTCTTTAATTTTAAACAAGGTATACACCCGAACGCCTGGAGGAGTGCGATGGTGCAACCGGTTCTTAAACGTGGTTGTGATAAAACTGACTACTCAAACTACCGGCCAATATCAATTGTGTCAGCCGTGGCTAAAGTTTTTAAGAAATGCATTAACCAACAACTGGTGCATTATCTTGAGATTAATAAAATAATTTCAGATAAACAAAATTCTTCCGCGAAAGCCGCTCCACAACCGATCTCTTGACGTATGTTGCAAATAAATGGAATTTCGTCCTTGAGCAACCCTTTCGTATATATCCAAGGCTTTTGACGAGGTTTGGCATGAGAATCTCAATTTCTAAATTTGTGGCATATGGCTTAGATTCTATTACCATTAAGTGGATAAAAAGCTTTCTCAAAGACCGAAAGATCAACGTTGTGCTAAATGAGAGATCATCAACGACACATTCCCCAAATGCCGGAGTCCCTCAGGGATCAGTTTTGTCATCATTGCTTTTGTTATTAATGACTTGTTGGATAGTACATTAATGACTTTTTGGATAGCACTGTAAACCCTATTCACAGTTTTGCCGATGATGCGACATTGCACTCTTCTATTTCATTCTAGGTGGAGCGTACTCCATCAAAGTTAAACGGTAAACGGCTGGAAGTTGTCACTTCGCTTAATTCCGATTTGAGTACAATATTTGAGTGGGGAGTTAAAAATCAGGTCAAATTTAACGAGAAAAAACACAAATATGCACATTCTCGCGTAAAGGCCACATTCTCGTGGGCTGTGACAGAATTCGTCTGCTTGGTGTTCAGATTAGCAACAGTTGAAAATAGGAGGAACACATTATAGCATTGGCCAAATCAGCTTCACGTAAACTCGGATCCCTCAATAGATTCAGACGGTTTTTTCGTTCGCAACAGGTTCTCCAGATATATAAAACCTTTATAAGACTTTGTATAAAGGTATTGCTGTCAAGTTTGCGGTGGAGCATATGACATTGCTCTCCAGTTGCTGGATTGAGTTAAGAGGTGTGTCATCCGAATAATACGAAACTCCAGACTTACGAAAGATCTAGACAGTCTACAACACCGCAGAGATGTTTGTGCGTGTTTTATAGATTAATAAATGGTAAATCTTCTGCAGAATTAAAGGAGACCATACCACCATTTGTGACGCCAGGACGGTTAACACAAGGAATGGTTAGTGCACATAGGTTTACGGTGAAGCCTCGAACTAAAGATGCAAAGCGCGAATTTATTTATCGAACATCTAGGAAGTGGAATTCGTTGTCTGGTTTTCAGTTTCCGTTGGAGTATAAAATGCACAAGTTTAAGCCAGCTATCAACCTTTACTTGTAGGATCGTGTGTTGGTTGCAGGTGCTCTGACAGTTACAAGGAACTAGGACAGTCTAAAAGTCCGCCCTGCACCCAATTAAAACTAAACGCAAAAAAAAACAAAAAAAAATAATTATCATCATAGGTGATTCCCATTGTGCTTTTGACCTGCCAGTGATTCATCAAACATGCTTTTACGTCTACAACTTCGTTTAACTGTGTAATTTTTACTTGCGTCAATTTTCCTTTCATTACCGGTTATATTAACTATCAATTTTTATATATCGTCTTGCTGTTCTCCGTGACTTAGTTCGTATCGGTACTACCGACATATATTATGGCACTAGTCTGGTTGATTTCTGCTGGTTCTATAGCTTAAAAATCACAAAATGATTTGGCTTATTCTTATTGTCCGAACTGAACCGATAACTTGTTCATAGCAATAATATATAAAACAAGTACATAAGTACTTATGCTACGAGTATATACAGATTACTTTATGCGGCTATACTGATATTGATATCAAGTCAAAATCCGGATTTAATATAAAAAATACATAAGTGACTGTTAATTATATTTGATATACTAGTCACTAGAAACTTTAGGATAACATTTTAAGGTCAAGTGGAATTCTGTAATGCAAGTCATTCTGACTAACTATAACTTCATGTATACAACAATTTCATCATACGGATCCTATTGCGCAAAAATAATATTCCACCGATATGATAGTAAATAAAATCATTCATTGCGCTCATTACCTATATAAAAACGTCTGTGACAACCTTTTTGAGGATTGACCAAAACATAAATCCTCACTGTATTTCTTAACTAAAATATAATCTTCACTCTACTTCTTTTTTGTGGTGGAGAGGGAAATCTTCATAAGACCTCACTTGTTAACCAAATCCAAAACATAGGAGAGTATCGGATTTTTTCCCGATTAAACCTTTACTCCTTTTTTTCGGCCTATAGTTGTTTTGTGTCAGCACGTCACGAGAACTAACACAGCTTTAGCTTACAACTAGCTTTGCACAATCAACCACTGTAAGTTTCTACAAAGGTCCGTTCCCAACGATTAGTTTCTACAGACCTCCGTATAGATCCATTTTTTCTTCCTCGAAGTACGGGCAGTGAAAAGACATGCATATGATAATTACTGGAATTGTCTTGCTTGAAATTATATAATTATTATAGATAAGCGTGAAAACAGCCATGCTCGACCAGAAACTGACATAAATAGAAGTCAATCTGCCCATGTTTCCTATCTAGCTATTTAACTATCGAAGGAACTAAATGATAGGTTGACCGAACTTTTTTCCGAACTAGCTCAATGTTTCTGTAATATGTCGACGGTTTCTGTGCGAGCCACAATACTATTAATTCTTTTATTCCAATTTGCACGACGGGAATACATGTTTTGGTACTCTTTAGCCAATAAGTCTATTTTAGGTATACCTGCTAAGAGACACAAGGCCTCTTCAAATATCACTATAGCAATGGTCCAAATTAGTGCTCCATATATCAGAATGTTAATACATATTACAATTTGCGGCTATATAGCGAGCCTTACCTATTCGGCATAATTCGCGTTAGCGCCACTTGTACTCTTCCAACTTTTTTGTCGATGGTGGCCAAATGGGTTCTAGCGTCGATTATTATTTCCAGTTAATTAATAAATCGCTTTGACTGGATCTGTTGATCACCAACGTCCAGTGTCATGAATTCCATCCTTTTCCTTCTGGTGATTAGCACTGTTTCCATTTTGTGCTTCGCCAACTGTAAACCCACAGAAGATAACCAATCTTGAGTTACTGTGATGCTCTAATTGCAAATTTTTTTCTCTTCCTCTCTGTATAATGTAACAACAATAATTTGAAACACATCCCCAGTTATATGTGATAGTATTTAGCATCTTCATCGGTTTTATACTTCAAAACTCATTGCCTGAAATAAATAATTTACTCTCTTAAATTTTACCTGTTGTATCTTAGCTTTAGGCAATATTCCCAATTGCTGAACTTTCTATTGCTCTGGGAATACTCTATGCATGGGTTGAATAAGTAAACAAACAACTCTGGGTGCGACCGGACAGCTGATTTAATTGCAATTTTGGGAATTTTATCAGGCTCGAAGTCTTGTTTTCCTCAACTTGCTACACATTTAAAGTACTTTCGTCTCTTGTTTCAATATTAATTATACACTCTGGCCGTTGTGGAAAGAGCATAGTGACGATCTCCAATGTTCGCGGGCACTATACATATGCACTCCCTATATTTTTTATATCCATTTTTTAAGGTCTGGCCCAGGGATTCCGATAAACTTTTTCGCATAGTTCCTGAAAACACTTATGTTTATACTTAGTTTAAATGCACACTTAAGTCTTGAGGGAGCAGCACAGTAACGTTAGTGTAGGTCATTGGTACAGGGTGGGGCAAAAGTCCCGCTACCATTTTGATTGCATATAACTTTGTTCAAAGAAAAGAGAAGTAGATTTGGTTTTCATAAAAAGATTAGTTGGTCTTTACATTTTTTTTCTTATGATTGGAAAATTATGTCGGCTAAATGGTGACCGCGATTCACTATGCAACTTTCGGCTCTTTTTAAGGCATTTTTCATGACATCCTGCAACATATCAGGCTGAATTTCTTCAATTTCGTGCCGAATATTGTCTTTAAGGTGTTAAATCGTTTGGGGCTTATTCACATAAACTTTTTATTTTAGAAAACCCCATAAGAAAAAGTCTGGTGCTGTTAAATCCTGAGATCTGGCTGCCCATGCTAAATCGCCATTTTGCGAAATTAGTCTTCGTAGAAAAACCTCATTCAATAATTGAATTGTTGATTGGACTGTGTGTGCTGTGGCCCCATCTTGATCAAACCACATGTCATCTAGTCCTTGCTCTTCCATTTCAGGCACAAGAAAATTTCGAATTATGTCTTGGTACCGTTCGGCAGTAACAGCTTGGTCAAAAAAATTGGGACCAATGATGTTTCTAGCATGAATACCACACAATACAGTTGTTGTTTAAAGTGGATGCAATGATGTTCCACAAAACCGAGTGTTCTGTTTATTGACGTGGCCACTAAGATCAAAATGAGCTTCATCGCTAATTTGAACGGAAAATCTTCAATTTCACCAAACAGCCTTAGGATTGCATTACTGTACTCAACTTGTTGATCAGGATCACTCAGTAGAAATTTTGAATTTTGTACGGGAACATTTTCAAATCAGTTTTCAAAATTCGCCTTAAACAGAAATGTGTAACTGAGAACCACGTCTCCGAATTGATGTTTTTGGCGACTCTGCAACACTATCGGGCATAACATTGTGAGGGACTGGACGATTAGGATATTTCTGACTCAATTTCTACCGATAGGCAATAATGGAACGATTATTTTTAATAAATATGGGGCGTCTAAACAACACAATGGTTAAAGCGAAACTGAGATAAACGTCAAATAATCAAGTTGGCGCGCAATTAAAATGGCAGCGAGACTTTTGTCTCACCCTTTATAAACTGTATAATCAAGCTCGAATTTCAGCTATTTCTCGGCCTATTAGAACACTGATTTTCTCCTACTAATAATCTCCACTGTATAACCGGAAATTAGGGTGTCAAACGTGTCAGGTTTTATGAGTGACTATGCACGTTCGACTTGTGCCGATCCTTAAATTCGTGCCCGGATACTTTTTAAAATATTTCAATCATACCAAATATTCCGGGAGTTTATTATATTTTCAGTATACTCCACGTACTAGTATAATTAATACAATTTGTTTTATTTATTTACAGCAAATCCATAAGTCGGAAAAAATTAGCAATCTCGATACTAATAGCTTTGATTGTGGTTGGAATAATCACCACCGTTGTATTATTGTCTGTGTTGGGCGGTGACAAGAAAGGCACTATTGTAACAAATGGACTAGAGTGTGCTGCAATTGGTAAAGGGATTTTCGAAAAAGGTGGTAGCGTTGCTGATGCGGCAATAGCGACGCTTTTGTGTGAAGGAATCAGTTGTCCACAAAGTACTGGTATTGGTGGCGGATTTATAGCCACAATTTATCTGAAGGAAAGTAATAAAGTTGATTCAATTATTGCACGAGAACGAGCTCCAGGACTGGCGACTCAAGATATGTACGTTTTGAATCCCAGCGAATCTAGTGTAGGCGGGAAAGCAATTGCTGTACCCGGCGAAGTAAAAGGTTACTGGGCACTGCATCAGAAATATGGAAAACTACCATGGGCTGATTTGTTTCAGCCCGCTATAAAATTGTGTCGTGAAGGACATATGGTACCAGAATATCTTGGTAGGATTTTGGAACGCCAAAGAGATACTATTATGGCCCAGGAATCCTTGCGGTTAGTATACAGATACGAGCGCATTTTATGTTTCATTACTAAAGTTATTTTTTTTATTTGTGTAGCGAAATTTTTGTAAATAGTGAAACTGGAGATGTATGGAAAACAGGTGATAGAATAAAACGATTAAAATTAGGTGATACATTAGAAATTATAGCAAACGAAGGACCAAATGCCTTATACAATGGAACATTAACAGAAGGATTTTTGAATGATATCAAATCGTTTAATGGGATTATAACACGAACTGATTTATTAAACTATAAACCGCGTTGGGCTACGCCCGCTACAGCCTCAATTTTTGATAATCAGTATAAATTTTACTCAACACCGATGCCCACATCCGGAGAAACAATTGCTTTTATGTTAAATGTTTTGGACACACATATAGATAAAACACCCACCCTAAAAACATATCAACGTATTGCTGAAGCATTTAAATTCGGTTTTGCAAAACGTTCCGCTATGGCTGATCCCGATTTTATAGATAATTCTGAAGATATTGTGAAAAATCTTACCAGCTCGTCGTTCATATCATCAATTCGTGCTCAAATCAAAGATGATACAACATCGAATGATTTTAACTACTATGGACCAGCATTCGAAACGCCCGATGATCGTGGTACCGCGCACATATCGATAGTCGCACCAAATGGTGATGCGATTGCGGCCACCGGAACGATAAACGATATATTTGGATGCAAGCGACGCAGCCAGTCGACTGGAATTATCTTAAACGACGAAATGGATGATTTTAATAATCCGCTAACGGCAACATCAACTCTGCCTACGGCGCCGGCTAATTTCATCCAGCCCGGCAAACAACCAGTCTCATCGATGGCTCCATCGATTATTCTCGACAAAAACAATGATGTGGTGATGGTGGTGGGCGGATCGGGTGGTAAAAAAATTACCACATCTATAACGTACATTATCATTCGTCATTTATGGTTTGGCGAGAGTATTCGAGATGCTGTCGATGCACGTCGTATTCATCATCAGCTAATTCCGATGCAGTTGGACTACGAAGAAGGTTTTGATGCGACCATGATGGAAGGATTAAAAAATAAAAAACATCTGATGAAAGAGTTACCAAATGATGCTGGATTCGCGGCTGTCACCGCTATAGCTAAAGAAAACGATGCATACAAAGGAGTATTTGATCCGAGACGTGGCGGAAGTGTCGAGGAAAATTTTAGTGTATAAATTTTAAATATTTTTTTTACTTTTAAGAGATACAAATTGTTTTGTCTAGTTTTGAAAGTATTTTTTTACCGACAACATTCTCGATTTTCGTTTTTGTAATTGTTAAAAAGAGACTTACTTACTACATCCAACTATAATATTTGTTTATATTTGTGATAATTTATTTACAATTAAGAAAGATAGTTTTTTAAACACGGAAAGTAATACAATAAATGAAAATGTAACTTTAGACATCTTTTGTGGTTAATAAATCAAACTATTATTGTCACTTATGGGTAGTTTTTTCTTATACAGATGAAAATGGGACAGCTTCGATGCTATGTTGTGTTATGACGGCAATTGCCACACCGTTAATTTACTATATAGTCTGGGTTTACAAACTTCAGCGCAAAGATTACAGCGTTTCATGAGGTAGTGGATGGGTTAGGGTGATGTGAATTCGGATTCCTCTCTCTTGAAGCCTCAACATATACATTTCTAGGAGCTTTTGCAAAGCGACTTGAAGTCAAAAAAAAGTTTATTAAAGTTAATATTGAAACAAGAAAACAATTTCTTGTTTCAATATTAATCAGACAGATTCGGCTGAACTGGTTATCACAGCCATTTGCTTAAATATTAGCTAATGTTTTAAACAATCCCAAGTAAGGTATTTTCACAGACGGTTTAAACCTTGCCGTATATATGCTACATGCACGTTAATTTCTTAGGGGCTTAATCTCGATGGACAGTAGTGGCATGAATCCTGTTGATAATAAAGACAGAAGTTTAAAGATAAATTTCAATCAATTAGGGAACTGAAAACTCTTAAGTCCACAGATTTAGTTCCACTGCGAACCAGCTATAGGCTAACTTTATGGTCGTTTAGTTTTATTGGCAACGAAAATCTTCACTAAAAGCTCGTAATTATGTTATCAATTGAATCGTATTGTGAGAAATACGACCAGTAGTCGTTCCTGAAAAAAAACCAAAGAAATATATTGTAGCAGTTCTTGGATCAATAAATAGATAATACCTAAGTAAATATTCTGCTTCGCGACATGGAGTAACAAATAAGGAATAACTTGAACGGCAAAGGTTAAACTAAATTCATATTGTAATAAGGGTTTACTCCCATTAAAATTTCTGGGTCATAATTGTACTCATCTTCGATATCCTCTCATTAAAGAACATTTACTGCATCTGTTCCAGATATGTATCGCTTTTAGCTTTATTCGTCCAGACCTATATGTCTGTCATTAATTCTGAAATGTTTAGTTACCGCTCCGCTCAGTAACAGGCGACATGCTTACAGAGTTGGCAAATCCTGTGAACCAGAAGATGTCCGCAGGGAGGTGTGCTTTCACCCCTGATGTGGCGCTTTTTACTATAGAACAGTGGTGTCTGGGTAAGAGTTTACATGTGAACCCGCCTAAACCCGAATTGGTTGTATTTACAAGGCATCGAAACACTGTACCGTTACTTCTCGGATGTAAGATTAATAGCTCAGCCTACGTCAAACACCTTGGTTTTTTCCTAGATAATAAACATTATTGGACGTATCATCTGGAATTTAAACTACGAAAAGCCACAGTTATTTTTTAGCAATAGCTAAAAATTTGGTTATTCTTGGGGATTACATAAATGCTAACTTATGGATATGTTGTTTGGTGGCTAATAGTTAAAGTAAAATCTTCAATTGCAAAACTTAACTGTTTGCAAAATATCGCCTGTTGGGCGCTAACAGTCTTCAACTCCGCTCCTAGCTATGGAGCTCATTCCCTTTCTACCCAAGTTACAATCCTTTATTTGAGGTATAGCTTCCTCGGCTGCCTTTCGCTTGAGGAGCGTTGGCTTGCTGGAGCGTGGAATGCTATGCTGGAAATCGACATGGATTGATAGAGTTCTGTTTGTTTTTAATTTTCACAAGTCATTTGAGGTGGTTTATGCATCCAGGGATATGTGACACTAGACTTGTTCCAACGGTTATCATATTCAGATGGCTCGGTCTCTGAGAAGGGTGTTTACTTTAATCTCGTTGACGAAGACAAAGTGATTATAGTTTGTACGAATAGTAAAGCTGTCCTAAACTTTTTGAACAATCCTCTAAATCTTTTCGGTTGCAACACCAAGATAATGGACATTCCATTATCTTGGTGTTGTAACCGAAATTCAGGGCAAGGAAATAGCAGACTGTATGGCTTAAACTGGTGTTCGCTTATATTTCGTAGGTCATGAATCAGCTGTTACTTTACCTCTTCACAAAATGAAAAAATTAAACCTTTTCGAGTATAAATTTGACGTGGTCACAGGACTTAACCTGAAACTGGCCAATTTCGTTCTTTTATTGAGAAAGGAAAACTTGAGAATATTCGTTTATATACTACATACTGTTCACGGCCATTTCAACGTGCCATTGAGTGTGACACCTTCCAGCCAACTTTTATTATTATAATCTTTATGATTTGTACTCAGTTTTTTTTTTCAAGAATCTTGCGAGACGACCAACCGAAATACAACATAGTTCTGAGACATTGTTCTCTTTTATTATCTTTAAATTGTTAGAGAAATACTCAATGCTATTAGTAGAGAACAACTTACTTATCAATAATGTTAATTTAAGCAAAAATTTTGGACTCATTATAACCTGTAAGCTACGGCATATCTGAAAAAAGAATTTTTGTACGCAAACTTATAACTAGTCACTAACTTTACTGCAAAATTATATTTACAAAGTGGAATTAGTCCGCTGAAATGGTATATTATAGCAAACCGATACTCTTGTAGAGATCTAATAAAGTAATCGTTACAGTCGTGGGGACGATTCACTCCTGATGGAATCACATAATGCCGGACTAAAACAAACATCAGACTCGATTGTCTTTTGTGTGATATATTCTTATAGTTTTTCTGTATTCATAAAATAATTCGTATGCCAAGACGTTTAGAATATTGTCTATTTTATATTTAAAGCAGAATTTGCCTGAATTTGAATTAAGTGCATCGCTTTGCACAAAATACAGGAGCAAAACTTTTTGATCGACATCTAATTAGTGCGAGTTCAGAAACAGATTGTCTGTTCATCGATACTGTTTTTGACATAAAATCTGACACAAATTCTCAAGATAAAAAACAGTCAGAATTTTAGATTTAATTTTTACAAACCAAACTTATCTACTTAAAATAAATGAGTCATCATCACCGATATAAACTATAAACCACTTGAAATAATTTTGGAAAGGATTAGGATTTGAAAACCAGGATATTCCTCGAACTCTTCAAACAATCGGAGATCGATTAGTTTATTGAGTATTTGCCCTCAATATGTTGAGTTTGGAAATTAAGATCAGAATTAATTTAAGCAACCTGAGGAGTAGCTTAAGAGGATCCCAATTCAGCCCTCTAATTTTTATAATCATCATTAACGATGTGCTACAGTATTCCAAAGGCTGAATGATTGCGAATGGTGTTTGCTAAAAATTTATAATACTATTGAGATCATTGACAGTACCAACAAACTGCAAGAACATCGATAATCTAGTGAGATGGTGTGAATCTTTAATAAATCGCGTGCCTTTGCCAAAAAATATCTCAAACAGTCAAAGACCTTCGGTTATTTTAGTCGTATTAAACGTGTAATTTACTACACATTGAACAAAGAGTCGTAAAAGCTGTTTTATGAGGTGAAGGGGGATTCTGTATTTTGGCTTTACGTCAGATTTCAAATTGAATATGCTGCTATTATCTGGTGAACTTGGACAACGAACATGCCATAAACTGATATCATAAATGAATTGATATCAGTGATTATATATGAAAAGTGTTAGTTAACGTTGACCTCACGTCATTATCGGAAAGGTTTCGTGGTTGAGATAATTATTATCTTTATGAAACCACAACCCTCTATATACGTAACCCTCTATATACGTTAGTTTTTCTCATCTTTAAGTTGCTACAAGTTGCATGTCGCCGTTAAACCAGTTTGTTGAACTTGTTCCAATTTCTCCAAATAATAGTAATCTAGATATCGATTTCAATAAACAAACACCTAATCAACAAATTTTGCTAGAAACCTAAATTAATCAATTTCCCTTATTCTCGGGTTTAGGCACCTTATTGTTAGAACGAAGGAGGTACAAACATTTCATACAATCCCCTACCATCTTAGAGCTAGTTTAATCGAAGTTGCAGACAGTTTGGCCAAAACTGGTTTTCACTTATTTTTCATATGCTTTGAACCAGATGCTCCTTTACCTCTTTACATAGTGAAAAAACAATTAAAACCGTTGTCTTATCGAAACTAAAGCTGACGTGGTTATCCCGAATTGTCGTATGCCGAAATACTTTGTAAGGGGGCTTAACCCGAAGCTAACCAACTACGTTATTTCATTGAAAAAGAACAGTTTGAGAATACTGGTTACTGGTCATGGCCATTTCAAAAGTCGTCTTCATCGCATGGGATTTGCCAGTGGTGCCGTATACGAGGAATGTCCTTCACTTCATCAGCAGTTGTCTGGCTTTCGACCGCATGAGATCACTTGTGTTGAACTGTAGGACTAATCCTGTATATTTACTATTTTCTCTACCCTGGTTCAAACAGCTTCAGTTAGCTAAGGTCGAAGTGCGCACCTATGCGCTTTGATGAAATCCAAGTTTTGCACCATAGGCCCTTTGTGTCATTGAGTGTGGAACCATAAAGGGTTTCAACCAATTTTAATAATAATATAGGGTTAGATAAAACTACAAAAACCTCGTGTTCTCTAAAAATCATCGAAGATGTGAGTCAGGTTAAACAAAGGTATTCTGTCTAGGCCGATCTATACCTAGAATTTTATCGTATGTAGTTTCTGTGTGTGATGAATGATTCAGTTAGCTATTGGAGTTCACCGAGAACATTGGTCCGAAAAGCCAACGGCAAGGTTCGACTGTGCCTTAACGCATGTAAACTTAAGACTGTTAATATTTTGCTTACAATACTAAGATAGTTAGATGCTTTCTAGCAGATTCCCTTGGATCTTTGATGTACAACTGATGCAATTTGTGATCCCCGATGAGTTACACTACCAATTATTTGTTTACCTGAAAGACCTCATTATCACCTCAAGTGGACTTATTAAAAATGCCTACTTGACTTGACAGTAATCTGGGCAAGAGTAAATTTCTGTTTATCAGCATTTGCTCTCTATAGCTTTGATTGTGTCAAGCGGAAAGGTTGAAGCTGAATCAAATTTTCCAGAACCAATACCATTAAAATTTCACAGGTACCTTGGACTTACTGAATACTGAATATAACTGATACATTGAAACACTTTTTTTTTTTTTGACCGCCCAGGTGGCTCAGTGGTTAAAGCTGTGGCAGTTGGAGCGGGAGGTACCGGGTTCGAATCCCGATAGGGGCAGGATGCAAAAGGGATTTTTCACCATCTGATTACGATCGGTGGTGTTAATGAACACATCTATGTCCCCCTGTTGGAGTGCAGAACTCATGGGCCGACCCATCTTCCATGTCAGTACTATAGGCTGGCATGGAGCTATGCAATGCGAAGATGGCTCTACGAAAATCGGACCTATAGCCGTTCGTCCTCGATTTGGCCGTTGAGGCGTAAAGTAGGACGTAAATAAGCGAACCGCGAAAGAGCTGGGAGAGCCTTGAGCCCCAAAAAAGATAGCATAGAATAAATTATAAATATAAAAAACACTTTTTGTGCTGCTCCGGTACTAATTTACCCGATCTTTGAGAAACCGTTTTGTCACTGCAATGTCAGTGTGAGTGGCGTTGGCACCGTTCTGGCTCAAATCCGCGATTGAAGGGACGCACTCGATTTACATATGTCCGAAAAATTGAACCGAGCCCAACAGAATTACACTGTCATGGAAATAGTGTTTTGCTGCATTTCTAAGTGTGCACACTTTCGTGTCACTTATATGATTGATTAAAGAATTTCATGGGAGTTCAGCTCGTTAGAATCAAAATAACGTACTTTTGCTAGATCATCGCAGAGTTCCTAATCAACATTATCAAAGGTTCCCGTGAACACCGATTTGGCGTGGTCGAAGCAATCGTGTACGAAAATTTTCAAATCGACACAGTACTATATAGTTGAATTTATGTAACCGTAGGAGACTACACTCATTGCAAATGTCATTTTTTTTCTTGCCACATTATAAAAATTAAAATGCATCCACAACTGTTCTTCTAATTACGAGACGACCATGTAATTAAGATTGTAATCCCGAGCGGCAACAAATCGTTATTCTTCTTTAATCGATTTTATTTAATTACAGTGAACGCATAAGTCGGAGAAAATAGCAATCACCATAATATTAGGCTTGGTTGGGGTTGGGATAATATCCGGTGGTGTATTGCTCCTAGCATTTGGTGGTGGCCAAAAGGGTGCTGTTGTAGCAAATGGATTAGAAAGTGCTTCGATTGGTAAACGGATATTACAAAAAGGTGGCAGCGTTGCTGATGCAGCAATAGCAACCCTTTTGTGCGAAGGAATCAGTTGTCCACAGAGTGCTGGTATTGGTGGTGGATTTATAGCTACAATTTATCTGAAGAAAAGTAATATAATTGAATCGATTATGGCCAGAGAGCGTGCCCCAGAACTAGCTACGCAAGATATGTTTGTTGTAAATCCCCGTGAATCTAGTATTGGCGGTAAAGCTGTTGCAGTGCCCGGCGAAATAAAAGGATATTGGGAATTACACCAAAAGTATGGACAACTCCCATGGGCGGAATTATTCCAACCCGCTATAAAATTGTGCCGCGAAGGACATCAAGTACCTGAATATCTTGGTAGGATCCTTGAACAAGAAAAAGAAGTTATTTTGGGCGAAGAATCTTTGAGGTTAGTACCTATGTACGCCACTGTGTTACTTACTTGACTCGCCCTTTTTGAATTTTAGAGAAATTTTTGTAAATAGCGAAACTGGAGATGTGTGGAAAGCTGGTGATAGAATTAAACGATTAAAATTAGGCGACACACTAGAAACTATCGCAATACATGGACCAAATGCTTTATACAACGGGGTACTGACCGAAGGATTTCTAAATGACATCAAATCGTATAATGGGATTATAACACGAAATGATTTATTAAATTTCAAACCATATTGGGCTAAGCCTGCGACCGCCATGATTTGCAATAATCAGTATACATTTTATTCAACTCCGATGCCCACATCCGGACAAACAGTTGCGTTTATGCTGAATATTTTGGACACGCTTTTGGATAAAACACCAACCCTAACCTCATATCATCGTATTGTCGAAGCGTTTAAATTCGGTTTTGCGAAACGTTCCGCTATGTCCGATCCCGAATTTATAACCAATTCCGATGATATTGTCAAAAATCTTACCAGTTCGTCATTCATATCATCAATTCGTGCTCAAATCAAAGATCATACAACATCGAATGACTATGAACACTATGGGCCGGTATTCGAAATACCAAATGATTATGGTACCGCCCATATATCGATAGTCGCACCGAATGGTGATGCGATTGCGGCCACCGCAACGATAAATAATCTATTTGGCTGTAAGCGACGAAGTCAGTCAACTGGAATTATCTTAAACGACGAAATGGCCGATTTCAATAATCCACTTAGTGAGGCATCAACTGAACCTACGACACCAACGAATTTTATCCAGCCCGGCAAACAACCAGTCTCATCGATGGCTCCATCGATTATTCTCGACAAAAATAATGATGTGGTGATGGTGGTGGGCGGATCGGGTGGTAAAAAAATTACCACTTCGATTGCATACATTATTATTCGTCATTTATGGTTTGGTGAGAGTATTCGAGATGCTTTAGCAGCCCGTCGTATCCACCACCAGTTAGTGCCAATGCAACTGTACTATGAAGAAGGTTTTGATGCGAACATGGTGGAAGGTTTGAAAAATAAACATCATGATGTACAGGAGCTTCCAAAAGATGCTGGATTCGCGGCAGTGGTCACTATAGCCAAAGAAAATAATGTGTACCGTGGGGTATTCGATCCGAGACGTGGTGGAAGTGTCGAAGAAAATTTTCGTGATAAGAACATTTTAAAATTTTAACGTGGATGCTTCTAGTCCTGGTCTTAAATTATATTTTTGATTACAATCAATTTACTAATTCACTTTTGAGATATAAAAAAATTATGTAGTTAAAGCTATTGGTGGGTTTTATTTGGAGCAACAACCCTCGACTCTTTTGTGGCTCGCCATTTAAGTACCTTGTCGTTCTCAAACTAATGCCTATATCAACAACATCCAAATGTTATTCCTTTGCTGATTCAAATGCTTTCGACAGAGTAATTTCCTATTTCCTATGACGTCATTACGTGATCTCTGGCCGCCTAAAACTTGAAATTACCTGTAACTGCTCCTTGAATTTTGGTCTAATGGTAAACGACAACAATCATGATTGCCTTCGGATCTGAGAACCAATATCAGAGTGTAATAATTTTTTTTTTATATTTTATTACCATGCAATCTGTTTTGGGGCTCAAGGCACTCCCAACCCAACTCTATCACGGCTTGCTTATTTACGTCCTTACCTTACGCTTTGCAGCCAAATCGAGGACGTATGGCTATAGGTCCGATTTACCTAATCATCTGCACAATGCATAGCTCCATGCCAGCCTATAGTACTGACTTGGAAGATGGGTCGGCCCATGGACTGCCCCTATTGGGATTCGAAAACGGTACCTCCCTATCCAACTGCGCCACCTAGGCGTTGTCCTTATTCTGGAACAAATATTTAACAGTTGATGTTTATGGACCCGAGTTGATAGCGTTATATCTGTTTCTGGGGTTAAAACGAAACAAGATCCTTTCAGTCTGCTCTGAAAACTCATAAAAATACAATTCAGCCCAACAAGCAAGTTTCGTCCTCTAAATTGCAATACTACCAGGAAACGACTTGTAAAATCAAGGGCAATCATGCAAGGGCAATCATGCGGTCGACTTCTTCGTACATTTGTTGTTGCACATCGGGCGAGACAGCATAATGTCGCTGCTTAATAGGTTGAGCATCTCCAATATCGATTTTGTGTTTGAGTACATGCGTTCGACCAAGTCCAAGACGCTCGAAGCTAGGCAACTGCATGATTATGTCTTGTAGTTGTTGATACTGATCTTCGGAAAGCTGATGCTGGTTGTTGTCGGAGGGTTTGGAAATGGAAGTAAACAGATCAGGATTGGGTAAAGGAGAAGAGGAAAGGGCGGCAATTAAAGATGGTTTTATCCCAAATTTGTCCCAAAAATCACATCCCAAATATAGTGACTGGTGTAATTTTGGAACAACGAATAACCTCATCTCTTTAGTTTTGTTGTTATACGTAATTTTGGTATTGACAAATCCATGTATTTGGACAGAGGAACCGTTGGCAATTTGCACAACAGCAGGGATAGAATGAAGTGGTAAATTGTGGTCACGAATAAAAAAGAGTGAGTCTTTGCCTAAAGCAGATATGTTCGCTCCGCTATGCAGCAAACCTTGAACTTCAACACCGTTGACTTAAATTATTGCATAGGGACGATTATCTTCTAAGAAATCAATTGAGCTACAAAATTTTGTGCATGAGATATTTCGATAAATTTGTTTTCGGTTTTTAAAATATTTAATTGAACGAGAAATTTGAGAGTTAACTGGTCTCCGGAGGTGAGTTAAGCTTTCAGAAAAATTATTTAGCGTTGTTCTTGTTTGGGTAACGTTGAGGATTGTTGCGGCATCTGGTATGGAGGTCGTTGAATGATTCGTGTGGCAGCCCGACCCGACCCACTTGTAATCGGCTCCTTTCTCGCGTTTAAAAACGGAGAATTTCTATTACAAGAGGTACAATGGGGTTTGAGCACATTTACCGCACCACAGCCATAACAGAATATTTGTGATCGTATTACGTCACAATCAGTGTATAAATGCCCCTTTTGTCGACAGTTCCAACAAACTGGCACTGAAGTTTTCTCTGGTATCATCGCAATATGGTTGGGATGATTAGGAGGTGTTTGACTGAACGCTTCTAGGTTAGGCTGGTACATATGATATTGAGGAATAAGTTGCTGGGAAGCTCCAGTACTAATAGAATCACCAACCCCGGATGTTGTTGGATATGCGATTTGAACACCGTCAGTTTTGTACGTTTCTAGCTCATGAACTCGAGGGAAGACATTATTTCTTTGCATCATCTGTTCCGGAATTAAACCTACGTTACGCCAAACGTCTTCGGTAGCTATAGCTGTACTTATCAACTCTGAGTTTGAAAATATTGGTCTACCAGCAAGCTGAACTTGTAGTCCCACCCGCATATTTTTTTTTAAAATCTCAAGAAGATTTGTAGTTCCGAGAAAGGCATTTTCAGTGGAAGGGCTAAGTTCAAACTGTCGTAATAGAATTCAATAAATGGTTCCTTCGGACGTTGTTTACGAGCATCGATTAACCGTAAAATGTCAACATCAGTTCGTCGATCTTAAAATTGATGAGCGAATGCTACTTTAAAGTGGAGCTAGTCACAAATGGAATTCCGTTCGAGAATTAGCCAATAGTGTTCTGCAGCAATACCTTTTAATAATGACGGCATGCCATTGATGAGCTGCTTCAATGATATATTATTTGTATTTGCCATATGTTCCGCTCGATATAAGAATTTTTCCACTGCTAAACCTGAAGAGGATCCATCAAATGTGATTCCCCATTTGTGAACTGGTTTGGTGGCACGTAACATGTTACTGCGAGGTATGATATCGTCATGTTCATTTGGCATGTTCAGTTGGTTTGGTAGATCACCTTGAATATTTCGGCCCATATTGTTTGGGTCAAATTGATAAGATTGGCTTGGATGTGTCTTGGATCTATTTTGGTTAAGAACCTGTTGAGTCTCCCTAGCTAATTTCGGATCTATTATAAAGGTACTCGTGGATGGTCTGGTTTGGTAAGAAGAAGTAGTAGGTACTACTGGAGCCCCTTGCGATAATGAATAAGGTGGAACACCATTGTTTGGGAAAGGATTATTGGAGAAAGAAGGTAGAGGTAACCGAGGATAAGGTACTAAAAGATGTGGGATATGTGAATTGTTATAGAGAGGATTATGGGAATAAGGATTATGTGAGGAGAGTGGAATAGATGGTTGTGCGAGCAAGGTCGTTCTGGCTTGTTGTATGGCATTCGTCACATTTCGTACATGTACTTCACTGGTACTACAAGTTCCTGGTTCATTTTTATCGGGCTTATTTGCGTTTATTTGAATTGGAGAGGAAAAGTGATACTCTTTATCATCGTCTGGGTCCGTGTCATCCCCATTTATTGAAACATCTATTTGAGCCAGCTGAGGTGCAGCAATCATCAGTTCTAGCATCTCGGTTGGGTCTATTTGAGATACTCAAGTCCAAAGCGGCTTCTTGGGAGGTCTGTTGCTGAGATATAAAACGTTGACATATCACTTAAAGTGTATTACAAGCCTGAACTAATTTGGTAGCGGGAAATTTTACTGGTTCAAGAATTAAATTTCCTTCTCCTCTAGCTTTAAGATGAAACAATTTGGAAATTAAACTTGAAAAATCGTTTGAATTGAATGACGGATTTTGAATGCAATTCAAAAGTTTTATTTGAATGGTTTGTAATTTAAATGCACAAGTAGTTACTTCATTATAAGGTTGAGCTAAAGCTTTAGTGTGACGTTGAGTTGGCTTTAGATTTGGCGAAGTATCCTCATTGTCAAATGCCTACTCCAAAGTTTCTTTTTGGACATCTAACTCACCACTAATTTGACGAATTTCGAACTCTATATCCAGTTCCTTAGACAATAAGTGCCGAGGTTGTATTTTAAAAGTGTCCATTTTGGGACAATTATGATTATTATTTTATTTTATTTGTACTTTCCCCTGAATAACAAAGACAAATAAACAAAAAAGAACAAGTTGTAAATTGTTCCCGCGATTTAATTTCCTTGTATTGAAGACATACAAGGGGTCGCAAATCTTACCACTTGGTGTTACTATCAAACTAAAGCAAATGTCTCGATTCTACCTACGTCTAACAACCTGTCACCTGTTTGGGATAATTGAAAAAATATGACCTCTTATTTATTACTAATAAGAGGTTAGAATTTACGACCTCTTGATTTAGAATTTGCGACTATCTTAGAAAAATTGTTTGCATCTGATATAATCCGCAACATGTTCAAGCTGACTATTAACAAATGCTGCACTCACGATCATTATTGCGACGACAAAAATAAGTTTATTTGAAAATGCCATTTTCTTGAATTAATTGGATTGATCAAATAATTTCCGAAAATATTACGAGTTTATAACTGATGCAGATAGTAGTCATTCCTAGCAATATATAGTATTTTGTGTTCCGCTTGAAATGCTTAAACAATTCATTATATACGAGTACAATGAGTTAAGATGTTATCTTTGTAGCAATTATGTTATATTAACTGTAGTCGATGTAAGTCGTTAGGCATTGTCGTAAAAATTGAAATACAAATTAAAAGTTTTCATTACTATAATTTTACTGTCAAATATATCGCCGTTTTTTATATCGTTTGTTTCTCGCAATAGTGTTATCTTGTTCGCTCACCAAAAGTTGGGTGTATAAATTACACGATGTAATTTACACGGATTTTTACATGTAAACAACGTATTATTTGCATAAGGTTATTTTTTACATTTTATATGTAAAAAACGTCACGCAATTTCACTAGTTTTTCCAAATTGAACAACTAATTGGTAATTTGCATACCTTATGGATTGCTGTTAGTTTGTTCATAGTGCCTTGCTTGTTCCACAACGAAGTCAAATATTTTGGACATAAGATAACAAGGAGTGGTATACATACAAATGAGGATAAAATCTCAGCTGTCAAGGATTGACCAAAACCACAGAATCCACACGATCTGAGAAGTTTTATAGGGCTTTGCACGTACTACCGAAAATTCATACCGGGATTTGTTGACGTTGCGAAAAGCTTACATGAATTCACGCAAAAGAATAAGCCATTCCAATGGAATAAGCAGAATGAAGAAGCGGTTGTGCACAGCGCCAATACTTGCATACCCAGTACCAAATCGAAGATTCATCTTGGATACTGATGCAAGTAAGAATAGTGTTGGAGTGGTTTTGAGAGGTGGTTTCTTTTGGTTTCTTTTTGATTTAGAGGTGGTTTTCTTCGAATAAGGTGATCTGCTTTTTTAATCACTCTCCATACTGTTATTCGACTGGCCTCCACACCAACTCTAGCTTTAATTTTTGCACAAGATAGTGCGCAATTGGATGCTGCCCTTAGTATGGCCCGCTTGTCGGCTGCAGATGTGGCCTCAACAGTTCGGCCTCTATTGTTTGAGCCATATTCTCTTGGATTTTTTGTAAAATTGAAGATAACAGTCTTACTTCTCCCTATTTTATCTGCAATTTGTAACAAATTGCTCGGTAAAAAAAAAATAAATATAGAAAAAAAATATTAAATATTAATAATTAGAAAGTTTTGAAATCCCTGGCATACAATATATTTTAGTACTTAGGTAAAAGTTCGACGTGGATCAATAATATTGGTTGATCGTAAATCAAGCTTTTCCCCTTAATTTTTTTCTCTTATAAATACACGAATTTTCGATCACGCGGGGGTCAGTAAAATTTATATTTTTTTCGTATAGAGACAATTGAATACAAAATAGTATGTCGAGTTGTAATATTGTCTGATGCGATATTCTTTGGTAAAAAAAAAAGTGCTCTGACAGCAGAAAAAGTGATCTTTTTGCTCGAAACACGTGCGTTTTTGACATTACACGCTCTTTGGAAATGATCTCGAGCACTTTTTTTTTATCTCGAGCACTTTTTAAAAATCGAGATTTTTTCGCAGATTTACAAGAGTGACTGTTTATCTTTCCATGGTTCAAATTGAGTTAGTCTAAAATTAAGAAATGTCAAATTAAATGCAATTATATATATATATATATATATATATATATATATATATATATATATATATATATATATATATATATATATATATATATATACGTAATATATAAAACAGATATTAATAGATATTTTAGATATTTTTGGAACAACTCCAGTTTGAATGGCTTGACACTTAAGTTTTTATCAAAGCTAATATAGCAGATATCTGTCTATCATTAAAAGTTCAAAAATTTCAAACAATTTAAGACAGATCAACAAAACATTGGTCTTAATTTTAACTTTTGGTTGATTGAAAATGTGTTTTAGTACGACTCGTTACCATTTACAACCATCAAAACAGCAATCCAGAAGGTATGCACCAATTAGTGGTTCAATTTGGAAAAACTAGTGGAGTTGGGTGACGTTTTTTACATATAGCATGTAAAAAATAACCTTATGTAAATAATACGTTGTATACATGTAAAAATCCGTGTAAATTACATCGTGTAATTTATACACCCAACTTTTGGTGAGCGAGCAAGATAACACTATAGTGAAAAACAAGTGAGATAATAAAACGGCGATATATTTGACAGTAAAATTATAGTAATGAAAATTTTTAATTTGTATTTCAATTTTTACGACAATGCCTATAACGACTTACATCGACTACACTTAATATAACATAATTGCTACAAAGATAACATCTTAACTCATTGCACTCGTATATAATGAATTGTTTAAGCATTTCAAGCGGAACACAAAATACTATATATTGCTAGGAATGACTACTATCTGTATCAGTTATAAACTCGTAATATTTTCAGAAATTATTTGATCAATCCAATTAATTCAAGAAAATGGCATTTTCAAATAAACTTATTTTTGTCGTCGCAATGATGATCGTGAGTGCAGCATTTGTTAATAGTCAGCTTAAAAATGATCCGGATTATATCAGATGCAAACAATTTTGTGAAAACTGTGCTAACAAAAAGCGGTTTTATCCGTTATTATCCTGTACTGTATACTGTAATTTTCTCGAAGAAGACATGGGATCCTGTGAAGAGATGATCATATCATAATATTATATATTATATTATAAACAAATATTTTTATAATATATATATATATATATATATATATATATATATATATATATATATATATATATATATATATATATATATATATAATATAAATATTAAACACTGTTAAAAAATTATATTCAATAAAAGTGGTGTTGGTGTATGATTTGAAATAACCTATTTGAAAGTCGCATATTCTAAATCAAATTCTAGATTATATTGACCGCAAATATTTCGTTTTCAACTGTCCAGCTTTTCTGATAGTAATAAGAGGTCATACTTTTTCAATTATCCCAAACAGGAGTGTTGTGTTGATCTTCACATCGAGTGAACGTGTTCGTTTCCTCTCGGTGTTGTTAAATAAAATAAAATAAAATAATTGTTGTTGGGTAAGTGTGTGTGTGTGTTTTAAATCGAATCACAGATGAGTATCGCTAATCGCTATTATATTGTTATATTATATTTTATTATTATTATATTACATTATATTGTGTAATATTTTATTATATTTTGTACGATACTATAACATCTCACAGGCAATGTTTTATATTAGTATTGGTTTTGTGTTACATTCAGTTCTTGTTTCTTTCTTTATATGTATAATATTGTGACAATACCAATAAAGCTCAGGCCAATTATTCTCTTTTATGAGTAAGCATGAGTAAATGAATAGAAAACAACAAAATTTGTACAATTCGTTCGTAAACTGTCGATTTCTCGCAATTTTTTGACTTTGCTTTGTTGTATCTTACAATACAGGCCTTAACATCAATTTTTGTATATGAGGCATCTAAATATGATTATTTATCAAGACTGATGTACAATAATTTTCCCATTTATTGATACATGCTCAAATTTTTCATTCATTAGAAATTTTCCTAATTTTTATTTTTATTTTCGGCTATAGTTCGATAATATTTCGTTTATCGAATATAGTCACATGATCAAAATGGTTCAATGTGATTCGATAAAATTTATAAAGAGTGATTATATAACGTAACTCCTCTTTTGCATTTGAATCTTGTATAGGAAAAACACTCTAGCACACAAAGAATACACAAAGTCACAAAAATTATTTTTTTTGTTTTGTTTACGTTGATTTTTGTTTTTGATGGTACATTTTCTGTTACTGCTTTTGTATTGTATACATGCGTCTTGTCGTTATACAAAAAATTCACCAGAAATATATGTCATTTTTAGCGAATTTAAAATATATTTGTGGAAATATAAATTTTAATAATCATATTAATATCTAGATTTGATAGTATTTAATTCATAATTTTATTGACAATTCGAGTGACAAAATTTGAAACGGAAATTTTAAACGAAACATCAATTTAATTAGTTTTGGAAATAATACAATTTACGTTTTGTTTAATTTATTTCCTAGTTAAAATGACTAAAAGATAGACATTATCAAAACCCTGATAAAATTGATAAATATCTATAAAAAGAAAAACCAAAATCCCGAAAAGATAAAATTGTACGTATAAATTACGAAAACATAAATTTATCATAAAAACAAACACATCCTTTCTCCGCTACTCGGAAGAGTACTCGTAGCAAACTAAAACGAAACAACAATATCAAAAATAAAATAAAAATGAAACGAAATGCACTAAAAGATAACGAAGGACAAAACTGCTTGCATTACATATTTTCAAAAATATTGAAACGAAGGAAAAATGGAAAAAACGAGCGGGATACAAAATAAAATCATATTAATACTTGTAAACGGGAAACAGAGCACAATCTAACAAACAATAGGCATTTTAACCCGATATTATCAATTCATTTCGTTTTATTTTTCTATTCACGATCGAAAATATAAAAATCTAGATTTTTAAATCTTCAAAACCATGAATTAAAATATTGGAATTATATTATAGGAATTATATATGAAAATTATTAATTCAGGATTGTTGATAAATAATCATTTTTCAAATTCTGGGAAGTGAGTTATTAGTTTTGGGGTCTGCCTACCAAGTTATAGGAAGTTAAAAGTCAAAAATTTCGAAAAAATCAACTTTTTCATACGATTGTTGATGTATTTACGATTTTCTATTCATTTACACATACATAGGACTGGCCATGTTTTTCGATGGGAAACGGCCGTATATATATATATATATATATATATATATATATATATATATATATATATATATATATATATATATATATATATATATATATATATATATAGTATCCTGTTGAAGAAGCAAAAAATGTTTAACCATCGAAAATTGTTTTAGTATTTTTGTCTCTAAATAGCATATATTTAGACACCGATCATTGCGGATTTAGCATTGGTGGGGAACATTATCCTGTCCTGTGTCTGCTTACACAACTGACTCAGAAAGACAAATACCAAATATATTACTTCCGATCTAATAGATCGAGAAATTGATGGAGTTATAATGCCAGGTAACCCATTTAGTTTGTAATTATAAAAATATTACAATTTATCATTACAATGAATGTATTCTATAACAACGATAATTATTAAGGGTCATGGAATAATATCGATAGTAACTTTATGCCTCTTCTAAAAATGAATAGAAATTCATCGAACGCAGCTAAAAATATTCGAGATCAATTTGCCGATTATTTTTCTGAAGACGGACATGTAGGATGGCAGGACTCACGGATATAGTAACACTAAATCTAAGATAAGTATCGTTTCATATTTTTAATAAAATGTCCTTGATATAACTTTTTACTTATCAATTTAGGAGATGTTCGCAAAGAGCCATGTTATAATATTTCAATTAGTTTCCTTATAGTGGGAGGATAAAAATGTTAGTGTAAAATATCGAAAACATAATATTTGAGAAAAATATCTATAAACAAATTTAGCAACATTTTTAAATTTCATATTTTATTTTTAAGGAGAGGCCATATTGAGACATCTAAACTAAACATAAGAGTCAATTAGGCATAAAAACCGTATATTTAATTAAAAAATTTATAAAAGTAATAATTTAAGACGTATAAAAATATAAAATGAAATAATTAATTCAAACATGTGTTTAATAAAATAATTTCAAATGGTACAAATTAACGAGATGCTGCAAAAATTATTTCTTGTAAAACAAAAAAAAAAACGCTAAAAACTCTACATTTTTGATTTAATCATATGGAACAATACAAGTACTTAACTCTTATCGTTCTACTTCTTTAAAGTATCTGCCGAAACTTTTAGCATGTCCTGTTGGGCTTGCAGCCGTGGCAAAACATTAGTTTCCTCCAAGTATATCACTAAAGACATCAAAAAACCTACAACCGTGTTGTATTCGGTTGCACTATCTTGCGAAGAAGGCAAGACTGCGACCGTCCTTTTTTCTAATAAATCTACGTACCGTTGTTGTAGTTCTAACGTTCGCACGTCTACGTTTCGTCCTTAAAAGAATTAGAAAAATGTTATATCTTATCTACATACATATGTACAATATTGGCGAAGCGGTAAAAAACATCAATTGTACCTATGTGGTGTTATTGTTTATCTTCTATATGTGGTGTTATTGTTTATTGTTTAGCCCTCGATCTCGCCACATATTCCTACACCTATAAGCAACCGGCAAATTAAAATAAGTTTTTTAAATACATCTAAATATCCGAACCTAAAAATAAACAATTATTAATCATACATTCTCGGTTCGCCCACATCATCCAAAAATGTCAGACGTTTGCTGTGTCTATACTTCTTTTTGTCTCCTGCAGCGCCACTGGAAGGCCTTTTTTTAAAGGAAAAACTCATTAATCTCTAAATCTGCTAAGGATAAGGACATTTTTTTTTAATTAAAATCAATTAATTTCGATTTTATGAAATTAATTACTTGATTGCCGGGTAACTTCTTCCCATAACCTTTTTTTCTTACCCTGGTTACGGCACTCGGCTGAGTCGGCATCCTTAATATTCCATAGCGGTGGCCTGATTCGTTCAGCATCAACAATTAATTCTAAAAATTTAAAATAAAATCGTATATTAACACCAACATTTTCAACTGCTTTACCTGTAAACTGCTCTAAATTATATTCTGGAATGGGTGGCGAAACCATAGGTTCCGGCGTGGGTGTTGTGACTATAGGTCTCGGTATTGGCGTCATTATAGTCGTCTCGCCCTCATGAGGTGGGAAAACCTCAGATTCATTATCATACCCGGTAATACATACGATTCCGTTTGATATAGGATTTTGATCATACTGATCATCCTCATCGTAGTAGGTGGCATAATAATTTTGAATACTCGAACTTCCGCTGTTATCCACCTGAATAACATGATCAACACGAACATCTTCTAATATATGAATTTTTTGCTCCTAAAATAGTAAAAAAAATTAAACCTCGTTTCATTTTAGTTCATTTGGATTGACAATAAATTAAATACATATTTGTATAATGGCCGGTATTGAAAAATTTTGTAATTACATTACCAATAGCCAATCGTCAAAATAACAAAAACGTAAATCAAACTTACCGCATTTGTCCATAGTAATTTATAATTATTTTGTTTATTGCCACAAATTAATTAATATTGTATAATATATTACACAACGAGTACTATTATATTATTTAACTATTATATTGTTTAACAAAAATGTATATTTTAAATATTTTCACTAGTAATATTTTCACTAAATTCTGATTTCCATTATGAAAAAATACTGACAAATTAGTCAAGGCGGGATAAAAATATAATTTTTCTTAAGGTGCGAGAGAAATAAAAAATATTTCCAGTACAAAAATTGGATATTTCCAGTACTGGAGAAATATTTTATAGGAAAAATAAAGATGGATGATTTTTTATGGTCAATTCATAATTTAAACATTTCGTTTTGTGTCATTCATCTTAATTCATTATGAAAATAATTGAAATAATGAATAATTAAGGCTGATTTCCATTATGAAAAAAATTCCATTATGAAACAGTATTTTTTACTGAAAAAAACCAAAACGAGAAAAAAATTAAAAATGCCATTAGAGTGACTGAGATCGTGTTTTCCTTTTTTTTTATAGTGGATATATTTTGATAGATGCGTGTAACATAACCAATAAATTTAAATTTTTTTTTGTTTTTATAAAAAAAAGACAAAATACACTTTAAATCTACAACAATAAATTAAAAAAAAATCAACTTATCATAATTATTTATCATTTCAATTATTTTCACAATGAATTAAGATGAATGACACAAAACGAAATGTTTAAATTATGAATTGACCATAAAAAATCATCCATCTTTATTTTTCCTATAAAATATTTCTGATCAGAGAATGGAAATCAGACTTTATGTTAAGTTTATTTTCAAAATACATCCACTATAAAAAAAAAGAAAAAGGAAAAACGATCTCTGTCACTCTAATAGCATTTTTGATTTTTGTCTCGCTTTGGTTTTTTCAGTAAAAAATACTGACAAAAATTTTTTCATAATCGAAATCAGACTTTAAGCATTAAATGAAATACGTTATGAAATTAAAAAACGAAATAAAAAAATAGACATATGACCATAAAAATGGCGAACGATTTATTTTACAAGTGTGTGTGAAAAATGTTTTCATTTTTTATACGTTTTTAAAGATGTGTTAAAAATTTTGCCATAAAAAGTGCTTCGGTTTACATTTTTTTATAGGACATTATGGCAGCACACTAACACTATGATAAATATTTTGTCAGTAAAATCTGGCGGACAGCATTTTGGTTTCGTACACACAACAAATAAATATATATTTTTCTCTCGCTCTTATTTTTGCTGACAGCAATAATTTTAAAAAGTGCTCGAGGTCAAAAATAAGCAATCTCAATCATTTGCAAAGAACGTGTAATGTCAAAAACTGGAGCATTTCACTTTTATTTGGTATCTCATCATATGCCGTTAGTTATTGTTATCCCGATTTCCATCCCACCACCAGTTACGCGACGGTTTTTACATCATAATGACCCGACAGCAATATACATATATTATGATCTATTTAAGCTCAGTTATGTACCTGTGTAAAATTATAAATAAATCGGTCTATTGTTTTTAAATAAATTATCGTTATAACCCTCTAAATAAATTCCCCTCTGCGATTTACATCTGAGCTACAAACAGCATTATCAGCTATTATTTATATTCAATATCATTATTTCCTAACTTTAGAATTATCTTCTTCATTAACCCCATCTGATATGATATGATATGATAGGAGAAGCACAAAGCAACCAACCACGGTGATCGTAGATACGTTACCACAATTCTGGATCACACTCAGCAGAGGTCCAAATAGACATCTGAGAATTTCCAGTCCAAAACCAGGCCATGCCCGCACCTCAACATACAAGGCTTAGGAAAACGAACGCTAATCAGAGAAACGACCAAGGTGACAATCCACAGCAGATTCACCGCTAACTACACCATTAGTAAATCATCACATATTGTTAGTACAATCACTTTCACATTGCGGCCTGAGCCCGCTAATCCTCTAAATACTGTCAATTCACATATGTAAAAGGATTATTCATGCAGCACAGTAGTTGCTAATTAAAGTAAAATAAACTTCTTGGTCAAGACCACCGGTCAAGTTATCTCCATCCAATCTTAAGCATGTCACTCAAGAAATCTTATCCATTTACACCTTTAAGTAAATAAATGAAATTATTTCAATAAACTATTATTACTAAATATCAATATATCAATAGTATATACTGTTACGATTTCGCCGCCGAGTGGTTATTCTAATAATTTATCCGGTTCGATCACTGGATTGTGAATATTAAACTCGCAAACAAAGATTAATTTTTACAATAAATTTATTTTCCAATAAATTCCACAAATATTTCACAAATAATTTTCACAACACTAATTTTACACAATTATTATCACAATTACTTTAACACTTCACTTTCACTTTTTATCACTTCCCGATATTAACACTTTGAAATTCAAAATTGAACTATTTCGTAACTCTACACCTATTTATACGACGCAAATACTTGTCCATTATTTTGCATCTCTACACTTCGCGAATGTTCTTTTCGTCGTATTTTGTTCGCTCCGCCTATTTCATTATTTATTTTTATTTTGTTCGTATGTGTAAGCATTTCGATACAGGGTAACCCCTACTGCTATAATTTATAACTCTTTTTAATTATCACAGGTGACATCTCGATTCGTCACAATACAAAAGGACATATGCCATCTAGTGGAGTATATTGACAAAATAAAATCAAAAGAAATAAAAGCAATTCGTTACAACACGATTTTTCTGATATATGAACAAGAATATGCTAAATCGAACTTCAACACATTAGCCAATTAAAATGTCATCAATCAATAAGTAATTTCGAATGATCATATTTATGTAGAATGGTAGTTATTGTATTAAAACAATCTTCAACCCCTTCTACCATTAATACACATGGCACTTCATAAAAACCGCAATAGTCTCATAGATATTCGACATTATTTCGTTAGCTGTGTGGCAAGTGGTACCGTCCTGTTGAAACTACATATCGTCCACATCCATATCTTCCAATTCGGGCCATTATAAGTTCGTCTCACGATAGCGAACACCATTCACAGTAACTGCCTGACCGGTATCATTTTGGAAAAAAAACGGCCTGATGTGGCAATTCTGCTTATTGACGAGTCCACTGAGGTGAAAATGTGCCTCATGATTTTAAGTGTAGTCGATGTAATGAAGATGATTTTTTTTGCCACCTTCTGACCATTGACGATGTTTAGAATGGTCCAGAGGCTTAAGTTTTTGAGTCAATTGCACCTTATAAGTGTGTAAATGCAAGTCTTTATGCATAATGTTCATCAACGACGAGCGTGAGAGATGCAATTGTTGGGTACGACGACGAGTTGAGGTGGACGGCTCTTGAGTCACACTATCGCGAAAGGCAGCAATATTTTCTTTAGTACGAGCTGTACGAGCATGCAATCGTGTTTTAAAATCTCCTACAGACCGATTTTCCCGATTGTACGCACATTTGGACGGTTAAATTGACCGAATTGACACGATATGCATTTTGATTTGAACGCCCATTTTCGTAATATACCTGAATAACTTAAACGCGTTGCTCGATGATTGTGTATCTTTCCATGGTTCAAATTGAGTTAGTCTGAAATTGAGAAATGTCAAATTAAATGCAATTAAAAACTATACATATATATATATATATATATATATATATATATATATATATACATGTAACATATAAAACTGATATTAATAGATATTTTTGATATTTTTGGAACAACTCCAGTCCTAGCAATTTCAAGTTTATTCAAATAAATTGGGGACACTTAAGTTTTTATTAAAGCCAATATAGCAGATTTCTGTCTATCATTAAAAGTTCAAAAATTTCAAACAGTTTAAGATACATCAACAAAACATTGGTCTTAATTTTAACTTTTGGTTGATTGAAAATGTGTTTTAGTACGAGTCTTCACCATTTACAACCATCAAAACAGCAATCCATAAGGTATGCAAATTACCAATTAGTTGTTCAATTTGGAAAAACTAGTGGAATTGGGTGACGGTTTTTACATATAGAATATAAAAAATAACTCTATGTAAATAATACGTTTTTTACATGTAAAAATCCGTGTAAATTACATCGTGTAATTTATACACCCAACTTTTTTTGAGCGAGCTAGATAACTCTATAGCGAGAAACAAACGATATAAAAAACGGCGATATATTTGACAGTAAAATTATAGTAATGAAAACTTTTAATTTGTATTTCAATTTTTACGACAATGCCTAACGACTTACATCGACTACACTTAATATAACATAATTGCTACAAAGATAACATCTTAACTCATTGTACTCGTATATAATGAATTGTTTAAGCACATCAAGCGGAACACAAAATACTATATATTGCTAAGAATGACTACTATCTGCATCAGTTATAAACTCGTAATATTTTCAGAAATTATTTGATCAATCCAATTTCAAGAAAATGGCATTTTCAAATAAAGTTATTTTTGTCGTCGCAATGATGATCGTGAGTGCAGCATTTGTTAATAGTCAGCATGAAAATGATCCGGTTTATATCAGATGCAAACAATTTTGTGAAAACTGTACTACCATTACCAAAGATCCGTATTATCCGGTATTATCCTGTATTACATTCTGTTCTTCATTCGAAAAAGATACGATGGGACACTGTGAAGACATACGTACTAATATTATGATACTTGCGAACTTTTTTGGATAACAGAAACAAATATTATTATAACATATATATGTATATATATAATCAATTAATATAAATATTAAACAATGTTAAAAAATTATATTCAATAAAAGTGGTGTTGGTGTATGATTTGAAATAACCTATTTGAAAGTCGCATATTCTAAATCAAATTCTAGATTATATTGGCCACAACTACTTCGTTTTCAACTGTCCAGCTTATGTTATAGTAATAAGAGGTCATACTTTTTCAATTAACCCAAACAGGTGACAGGTTGTTAGACGTAGGTAGAATCGAGACATTTGCTTCAGTTTGATAGTATTTTAGAAGTCGTTTCCTGGTAGTATTGCAATTTAGAGGACGAAACTTGCTTGTCTTTCAAATTGGCTTTACAGTTCTTCATTCCCAGTAAAGCAACTAAGTGTTCACTCCTGTGAGCTGACGTGTAGAGCGTCTTGTAAAGAAAAAGTCAATTTTGTGCAGAATTGTATTTTTATGAGTTTTCAGAGCAGACTGAAAGGATCTTGCTTTGTTTTAACCCCAGAATAGATATAACGCTATCAACTCAGGTTCATAAACATCAACTGTTAAATATTTGTTCCAGAATAAGTTATATCAGCTGACAACTGTGTCAATATAGCCTGGCTTTGTCGTTTTCGATCATGAACCATACTATTGCAATAAACTTTTGCATTAAATTACTTGTGTCTTGATTGGTATGTGTCATACGATAAACCTGTCGAATAAAGTGACCAATCTAAATAGCAAGAGCTCCACGCAATTTCTTCCAGGTGAACAATTTTTATTGAACCTTTCCATTGAACCTTTCATTCAATGTATCCACCGTTATATTATAATGATCAGGTATTTGGTTTAACAACTCGAAGTGCACACGTAACAATTGACAAACAATTCGATTACCTATTATTTTACGATATTTACATGCCATTACGGCGCCAGAACGGTGGATCTCTCTTTAAAGAGCGCGGTATCACCAGCACGAAGGATCAGTATGATGAACGGAACAATCCAGCGTACTCGCTGTGCTATGATTTCATGCAAGATATCAGGAATTTGAATTAAATTCCTGATCCCGTGATTAAATAGAATTGGATGTGTCATCAAGTCGCGTTTTGGGCCATATATGAAACGTATGATTCTTCTCTCGAATATCTTTCGCACTCATCCGTCAATGTCAAACTCACACATCCATACATGACATCGAGTCTGATCAACAATCTATATAATTTCATGCTAATCCACATTTGCCAGATATTTTGATTTCAGAAGTGGACGTGGAGGATACTAAGCCTGATTGCCAGCGGCAAGGCGAACCTTGATGTCCTTTCCTACTCTATTATCGTGAGTAATGAGAGATCCAAGATACTTTAATCTCATCACTCCTTCAAACGTGCGGTTACCACTACTGAAATCAGTTGCGTCTTGTGAGTTGTTTGCGAAAACTGTTCCAGTGGATCAAGTATCTTTTTCACTCCGTTGCAATTTAATCCGATCACATAGATATCATCGGCATATGCAAAAAGTTGATTGGATCGTCTATATAAGATATTGTCTTGAGGTGTTCCACTTTTACAAAGGATGCATTCCAACATGAGATTAAAAAGAATCGTCATAGGCTTGCTTGAAATCTAGGAATGCCTGGTTTACATCGCGAGATGTTTCATAGTACTTGGAAAGAATCATCAGTAGCAAAAAAACTTGATCTGTGACTGATCGATTTGAACGGAATCCTCCTTTGGTAGTCACCGATAATATCCTCCGCCAGAGGAGTAATTCATCCCAAGATAATGTATGACAGTAACTTGTATGGTGTGCAAAGTAGAGTTATACCGCGATAATTCTCGCACAGACGTTTCCATCCTGGTCCCGAATGGAAGTTGACCAAGATCTTAAGGTATGATTCCTTTAAAAAATCACGCGAGTTGCGTTCATTGCTGAGTTGTTGTATTTATATATAAATGTGAATGTGCAGTAAGTAAAAATTTAGATTTATATGTATGTTCCAAATTTAAAGGGAAAACTTCAAACTCGCATGGGTTGTATTAAAAAGGCGTTTATTTACCTTTTTTACACCTTTGTTAAAACTTACCGTCATAGTGCTGCATGAGATTAGAAGCTATTTATAAACCAGCAAAAAAGTAATTACGACTTCTTTTGTTTTAAAATAAACGAAACAGCCATCCATATATAAAAAGTTGACACCAAAAAATTTGGAAAAAAAATTTGGAAGTGGTTGTAAAGCTTCATCTTCAGCGTTTTTGAGCTCAGTTTTTTAATCTCAAATATAGAAAAGCTTCCCTTCAAATTTGGATCATTTTATACATATGTATATTAATAAAACATTAATTCTTATATTTAATTAAAGAGCATTTATTTCACATGATTCCTAATAAATATTGATGGTTAAGTGTTCCTGAATTGTCATGTATTAAATATTATCTATTTTTAGTCAACCTATTATGTGCCAAAGAAGTAATAAACGAAACCCGTCCGGAAAGCGCTATGATAGGTATTTTAATTTAAGACATACAACTAAAAAATCTCGGACGTCACGGAGCTTGATTGAAAATTTCCCATCTTCCGGTTCATCTAAAAGTTTTAACAATGATAATGCACAATACGAAACAATAAAAAAATGGTTGCAAAACAATACGCCGACCAATATTATAGAGTACTGGAAAACTACTTCACAATCAAGGATGAAGGAAATAAAAGAATCTGTTACAAATGTATTGACCGATTGGCCTCGGTATAAAGACGAGCAAGGGTTTGAACTTGTAAGTATTTTTATATTATATAATCCTTTATTGAAAATTGTTGAAATAATAACTTCGATTATTTACATCATTACAGTGTGATATCGACTTCGAAACACTTTTCCCCGGGAAATCAAATTTGTTATTTGACAAATTCGAAGAAATACAAAAAAACATAATCGAAAAGTTCTTTCCTTCGAGCATTAAAGACAAATTGAATTTGAAGTATTTTAATAAAATGCTGAATTGCAATTTAACACCCGGTAAATTGATAATTACAAAGTAATGTACCAAAATGTTACTAAACTAAGTCTTAACTTTCCAGATTCTCGCAATTATTACTTTTTTATTCTACTTCACACAATAATATTGCCTCCCAGGATCACCAAGACTGCGAAACCTTCAATTTCTGATGCGCAAAATGACATGATCATACATTTAATCAACATTATTAATCTCAAGCAAAAGGAAGACGAACTCCGAAATCAAGCTTTAAAAGAACATTTGAAAATTCAACCCAAAATCTTCGTCATTGGTGAGTCAACAGACAATCTTTGTGAGTTTTACGTCCATTTTGATGGAATCACATACAAACTACCGACCCTTTTACGTGCAGTAGATTGCTTAATAAAAGTAAGCTTTGTGTTTAATTTAGAATATTCAGTAAAAAGCAAATATGTGTGGATGTTCATTTAAGAATATGTTTACCAAATTGTTGGTAAACAAAAAATTCCAAAAGTCGAAAATATTATTGCAAAATTAAATAATATCACAATTAACTAGTCCAACAATAAAACCTTGTAAACCATCCACACATATTTGCTCTATTTGCGAAGCACGTTCGCAACTTTCAGTTTTTGTTAGGTCGGAACAACTACTAACTCATCTTAGAAAAACTCACAAAGTACCATTAACCTTTAAATACGCTTGCAAGTTTAATAATTGCAATAAACAATTTTAAAATTTCTATAAATTTAAAAATCATATTGCTAAACATGATTTTACTCAATTAGAACAAGTGACTAATATTTCCGAGGCCAATCAAATAAAATTACTTGAAATCAATAATAGTTCTTTACCAAATAAATCAATTAATCACGACACTCCAGAATCGTGTAGTATTACATTTGACCCACCACACATCTCAATACATTCTAAAGATATAGAAAATAAAATACTCAAGTCTATTATACATTTTGCTTTGAAACTTAACGAAAAATCGGGATTCAGCCGAAAAGACATTCCAATAATTCAATCGTATGTCGTTAGTTGTATTACGGACAAATATAATATAAAGTTCACAATTTCAAAGGAATTAGATGAAGTTATAATTCGTGGAAATCCAACTTTAAGTACAAACATAATTGAGGGATGCCACTTCGACATTCAATTTCAGCTAAAGAGCTATTTTAGCTCGTCAAGTGTCTTGAAGCTTACCTTAGAAAATATTGAGAATATTAAATCAACAAATGAATTGGATCATTTTATCAAAGGAGAACTGTGGCAACAAAAAATAAAAGAATTTGGTTGCCGTGAAACTGTATTTCCATTATTTCTTTATACTGACGACTTCCAAATCAATGATGCGTTAGGAACGCACAAACAAAATATATGTGGAATATATTACAGCGTTCCCGTAATCCCACAGCATCAATTGTCACATCTGAATAATATACTAGTGGCAGGTTTCGTAAATTCTAAAGACTTAAAACATTATTCAACTCAAGATACATTGCAGAAACTCATAAACGTTTTAGAAGATCTTTTTATAAATGGAATAGAAATAGATCAGAATGAAGAAAATTTCAAAATATACTTTTGCCTTGAGCAAGTTTTGGGTGATAATTTGGGACTAAATTTTATGTTAGGATATTTTACAAGTTTTAAGTCTAATAAATATTGTCGGATTTGTACAAGAACTAAAGAACAATGTCAGTTTGATACTACTGAAGTTTTTGGGAGTTTAAGAAATCGAACAAATTATAATATAGAACTTGAGGCGAATAATTTAGAGGGCAAATCCATAAGAGAAAATTCTGTTTTTAACAATTTATCTAATTTTCATGTTACTCAAAATTTACCTTGTGATATCATGCACGACATTAGGGGTGACAAAATATAATATTGCCCTTATATTGAACTATTTCATTTACGATAAAAAATATTTCTCTCTTGAGTCATTCAATTACAGAAAGCAAATGTTTCCATATGGCTCTGAAAACATCGGAAACACAAGTAAACCGATTGAAAAATTACATATAAAGCCAAATGCAATTAAAATGAACGCAGCGGAAATGAAAACATTTTTACATTTAATTTTGTTAATGATTGGTGACTTAATCGAAGAATTTGATCCTGTGTTTAATTTTTTAATAATTTTTATTCAAATAACTGACATGGTTTTACAATCTAGTTTTGATAATAATTTATTAAATAGACTTAAAGATCTTATAATTAAACATAATACATTTATTATTGAATTTTTTCAAATACCCTTAAAACCGAAATATCATTTCCTCGTGCATTATCCCACGGTAATAAAAAAATTGGGACCTCTCAAATTTCTCTGGTGTTTTAGATTTGAGGCTAAGCATCAATTATTTAAACAATATGCCCACATTATTCATTCCCGAATCAATATGCCTTATACTTTATCTATTAAAGCTTCCCTCCAATTTTCATCTTGCATAGTTGAGAGTAATTTTTTTTGCCCGACATCGAAAATATAAAAAATATTGAAGTGTTCAATATTCAAACAACTTCATACTATAAAAACCTTTGTACAAATTTACCTTCTGTTAAAAAGATCGAAAGTGTTGTATACTTACAAAGGAATAAATTACTGCTCAAACTTGTTTGTTAAAATTAATAATACAAACATCGTATTAAAAATAGTACTTCTATTTGTTTAATCAGAAAACAAAATTTATTTGATTGGCCAAGAAATAAACACCAATTTTAGTAAAAAATATCAATCTCATGAAATTATAAATTACTTGGACTGTTACTATATAAAATCAATTAATGATGTTACAGTACCAGGTAAACGAATTACTTTGAATAGTGGAGCTGGAGAAGAAATAATTAGATTTAAGTATAATAAACCATTGTAATGAATTATATTAAATATTTAAATAGTGAATTTAAAATACAAGAAAGTGAAGTATGTAATTAGTGGTTGAAGCCATATATTTTTCTTTATTAAAAAATAAAAATATTCAAACTAAACACTTTGGTTTTCTTTAATTTACAATTGAATTTTCGCACCATCAAGTATTACTTTCAACTACTTATATGGTTGGCACAAAAAGGTTCCTTGTTCCTAAATGAACTACTTAAACTATTGACTCAACAATTTTAGTATTTCTGGAAACAAAAGCAAACATATTTGACTTAACTAAATACGCATTCGGAATAATTAAGTATTTTAATCGTTGATTCAAATATATAGTTGTAGATCTAAATGCTTCTGTGGTAACAATGGAATAACAACTTAGTATTTATTGACATAAGAACGGTCTGTTGTTGGGCAAGAAATAAATGCTAAAATATTTCAAATTGACAACTATTTTTTTTAAAATTACAACTTTTTTTTCTGAGTGTTCGTTTAGTTGTTCTGCTTGCGATTGCTACCAAGTCGAAAGAGCAACAAGACACTCCACATCAAACCAATCACTACACCGAGAATGTGCTGGGCAGCATCGACAACCGAGGTTTTCAATACTGCTTAAACACTTTTCACTTCTTCAGACTGGTAATTAGATCGCAAAATGCTATTGATGACAAGATCTTGATGTTTTCGTTGCGTTTCTCCATTTATCAGTCCTTCACTGCCCTTTCTGACTTTTCATCGTAGTTTTGCAGTGACCAGATAATGGTCACTACCTACGAATTTTGTTGACGACCGATAAGATCTCACGGTTTGGATAAACCGCGCCCGCCCTTTAGAAATCAACACATGACATAAAGTCATGAAAGACCAATTAGACACCGTACTCCGGTGTGGAGTCTATCAGATTATACAAACTGTAGTAAAATAAGTATAATTTATCTTAAGGTTAGATTATATTCATCAGTGGGCGCATGTACACAGATAATTGACAGGTTGGCTAATCTCATGTGCAAGCGAAACTTACACTTACGATTGTCGACCGCTATAAAGTACAGTCTTTTTTACCTGTGGCCCAATAATAAATTCAACTCCAAGATTTCCGAGTAGCAATGTTTAACCTTGGGACATATGTATATGATTTAGCCGATATGCTCTTTCATACATACGATAAGACCGTCCAACTCGTCAGGTTTTCAAAGTGCCGATCCTCAATCTAGATTCCTCTTAGTACTTAAGCGAGGACTCATTGATTTTTGGCAGTAAATACCCCGCTTAATAGTTCGAAATATTTACGAAACATGGATTCCCTCAATCACAGAGCCGCTATACTTAATATCCAATCTTTAAAGTGTACACTCAACAGGTTATGGAATTTATAACGTATTCCCTTTCGCTCTCAATGAAATCGATTTTCTATACTGCTCCAAACTACGACTCCAAAATTGCCTAGATCATCCGCAGCATGATCTCCATATTGAGGTTATGACAATAATTGTATATCAATTACTGTTTCATACCTGTGATACACGTTCCATGACTAGGTGCTTTTTGTGTGGTGATCTAATACATCACCCAGTGCACACGCTCATACATAAAGAATACGTTCTGAACATAATTTTATGCTTATATGGAGAGTTTGTACCGATAGTACGCATAGAAATATATAATTTCTATGATAGTACGTCATAATAACATTAAACATGCGTATATTTTTGTAGCATATATTTAGGCGAATACCACATACAATTACTATAAATTACGGCGTAAGCGAATTAAACATATTTTTAACATATAAATTTGTAACATACATATAGGCGAAAATGTTTTCAGTCGAATGTGTATTTACATCTCGAACATTTAGGAGTAAAATAATAACTTTGGAGTTTCTAACGTTTAACGAACAATTATTTCAAGGTAAGGTGGTCGTCTCTTAAAAGGTTGACTTCTATAGTTAGATATAGTGTGCAGATACACTCTTAATCAATATCGCCTAAATGTTATCGTTTACAATACTACTTAATATGTTAATTGAGGTATTAATTCATACTCATCTTATGGTATCAAGTAATAGTCATTAAAGTGACTAATAGATAATTATTATTGATTTAACAATTATTTATTCATTTAGTGATATCAAATCACATATGTATGTGCGATGTTATTACGATGTGCAAGCAATATATTGGTTATCGTACGAAATTATTGCCTGTGCTGTGCTGATAACACCAACACAACTAATTAAAATACTTATTGATAAGACTACGCGTAGCCTAATATACATTTCATTGTAGCAAATTTTTAGTCTAAGTGATTCCTTTAGTTGGACCAGGTCAGCCGAAAAAGGCTTAAATATATTGTTTGAGACACCGAAATAGTATCCAGCCTATAGAGTAGTTTGCAAATATGGCGATGAAATCACAGTGGATGCTACTATTTGCCACATTCATATTGTCATGCATATCGATCGCATTCATTATTACATCGTTTGTAACGACCAGTTGGGTAAATATTTCAATAATTTGATTATGGAGTTATCAAATTTAATTTATTATACCTTATCAGAAGTACCTATTAGCACCTATGTTTAAATGATTGTGTATCTATTGTTTTACCTTATACTAGTATATAGTGTACCTGCATATATATGCTTGAATACCCAAGAAAATCGATGTTAGTGTGTTTTGGGATGTGTATGTCAATATTTGTGTACGAGAAGATTGTCGATACGATAATTTAACTCGTGATTTCGTATATCAAAATTTAGACATTTCGGTTAATTTCGTTTATTATTAACTTTATTTAAGGTTGATGGAAGCCTAAAACCAATAGCGACCGAAACCGAAACAGCTGCCAGCTCTGTAAATTATGGCCTATTCACGGGGACGTCAACTATAGTGCAAATTGGAACACAAGATTTGACAATTGTGTGTGATTATAATGAAAATAAATGTGCATACAGTTGTCAGACCGATGCAAAACTTCAAGAAGAGGAACTTTCTCGTTTGATTAAAGGCACAGATCTAGTTGGATTAGTGTGTCCAACAGTATTAACCCGTGCATTGGGTATACATTATAATGCAACTGGTAAAATAGACGCAACGGGTAGAGCAACCGAAGGCGATGGATTTATAAATGCTGGTCTTTATTTGAGTGTAGTAATATTTTTGGGATTAACCCTTCTGTTTGCGATAATCTCGGCCATATTTTCAATTATAAATGTTGTTTTTAATCCGATCGAACGTATGTTTGGTATATTTGGTTTATATATTTGGAATGGAGTGACAGCACTATTGGCATCGATCGTTATGACATTGTATGGTATTCTATTTGGTACTTCTATTTCTGATAACGTCGCTATACGCGAAACGTTGCGGGTCAACAGTGTTTTTCAGTCGGAGGGCGAATCAATGTTAGGATGGTCTTATTGGTATGTATATAGGCCGAATTTTGACTAGATGGATAATAAAATGTTCAAACTCTTTTCTATAGGTTGGTGATTATTGTACTGTTCCTTCATGAGATCAATATGATAGTGCTATGGTATCGAACGAGATTGATCAATAAGGAGCCACCACCACCAACAATTGTTTTTGACGAGACAAACAACAATTCAACTCTGATGTTGTACTAAAACGTGATTGATTAATTTAACGGGTCTAGAATATATAAGGGGGTTCGGCTGTTAATTATGTCTGTATGTGAAGTTAAATATGTATTTATTTTTTCATTTTTGAAATAAATGTTATAAAAAAAACTTCAAGTGACTTCGTAAAGTGTACAAATCTTATCGTTTCCATCATTAAATTTAGGAATCAATTCAGATTTTCGGGAAGATTCTGACTGATTTATGTAATCAAAGAAGAGAATATAGAAGTTTGCAGTAGCTGAAAACCTCAAATTTTTTATTGCACATTTTCCTCAACAAACGGCTATTTGCCAAAATCGATCCCTGATACCACCTAACAAAGAGAATCCTAGTGCACCTAACCATTCTTCAATTAAGCATGTGTTGATGTAAACCTACAATTAGAATAGAAAGCTAAAGTGCTCGAAAAAGTACTATTAAGCTTCTATAAGAATACCTAAGGAAACTGGGACACCATGGTGGGTTAGAGAGATAGAGAGACTGAGAAGTAGACAAGAAATTTTATCAACAAAGCCATGAATACCGATAAATCATATGATTGGGACTTATATAGCGCCTCTCAAAGAAAGTACGAGCAAGAAATGTATGCGTATAGTGAGCGAGGAGTTCACAGCAACCGCTTAATTTAAGAGAGTTCTCTATGGAAATATATGAAGCCTACCACTATTGGAAGTCTAGAAAATCCAGAAGGTACTCACAAGAAAGTCTAGAGTGAAAGTGAGGATTCTTATTCAGATAGAGAACATTGCAGACAAGGTGACATTCGGTTCATTTAAATTTAGAACATCAGAACCAGACGGATTGATGCCTAGTCTCCTGCAGAAGAAAGTGTAAATAAGTTTGGCTCTGCGATACATTCAGAGTATAGTGTCCATTTAGAAGAATGGCAAGATATAGTCAAGTGAGGTATATAGTGCCTTGAAAGTAAACCATTCATTCCAAACAACAAACATATCAAAAAGGTAAATCGGTTCAAACAGCACATCATAAAGTCATTCGACATATTCAATAATCGATAAACAATAAAGAATTTGGCATGGAAGTATTTTTGAATGTTTTCTGGTACGTTTGATAACGCGTTCTTGGGTGCTTTGATCTCCGCAGCTGAAAGACATGGTAAAATGGTTCAGTGCTATGCCCAACTCAAGGAGAATTTCTGCTGATTTAGGGGGAAATACGATCACTATGACTGATTTGTCTCCACATTTGTCGTGTCTTGATAGTCAACTCCTTACACTATACATGAAGAATTCTGCAAACTTTAGTCTTTCAAAAATTGGAACTTTTTGCAGAAGTCAAATATTTTAGGATCTGAGATTAGATTATACATATTGAACACAAATGCAATAAAGCAAAATACTAAAATGTAAACATTCATTCAGTAAATCATGGATCATGAAATCTAGAAGCCTAGGCCATGTTTCTTTTATCAGGCCAATAATATCTTTGTCGTATATGTCTGGTATATGATATGATATATGATATGATAGGGGAAGTACAAGCCAACCAGTTACGGTGATTCTGAGATTGTTACCATAATCCTGGAGTATACTCAGCAGAGTTCCAAATAGATATCTGAGAATTTTTACTCCAAAATTATGCGGGCCCAGTCCCTGCTTGCATCCCAACATATAAGGTTTAGGAAAAGGAAACAATCACAGAAACGACTAAGGTGATAATGCACTGCACTAGTCATTGCTAACTACATTATGTATTAGTGAATTATAATATATTGTTAGTATAATCATTTTCACAAAGGGATTGAGTTTGTTAGTATTGTTAGTTGGATAGGTAAGGACCATTCTATATTCATCATACGTATTCGTATCTCCTCTACAGTTAAAACTGGAGTACTTTAAAAAACATCTTTGGGTCATCTCATCATATGCTGTATTTAAAGATGTGTCCCTATAATTCCCAATCCATCACCATCTAACGCGTGGGGAGTATAATTCCGCGATGACCCGACAGCATTCTATATACAATATGATGATCTAATACATTGTCAATTCGTTTGTAAGGGAAACTATTTAAATAAATAAATAGTTTAGTGCAGTCATATTTAGCTAACCTGATCGATCATTCCATTCCACACATTCTATCTTTATGTCCGTTTTAAGATTTTACAACAAACATTTATACAATACACCAAAGTAGAATTCTTGTATAACACACTACAATCCAATGAAAGATTTAGAAAGTTTAATAGTTTGTAATAAAATTATTATACAGCAAAAAGAAGCTGCTTATTTGAGTAAAATAAACTTTCTGGTCAAGACCACCGGTCAAGTGATCCCCATCTAATGTTATGAATGTCACTCAAGAAATCTTATCCATTTACACTTATATGAATAAAGAAAACAAAATTATTTAAATAATTTAGTATTTTCCATGGAAATAAAGACAAAAGTTATTCAAGAGTACAACATACCATGGTACATATATATACCCAAGAGCAAAACTCTGTGGTCACAACCAATAACCGCTAAAGTCGACTTTAATCGATTTTTTGGTTTTAATTAAATTATAAGTTCTCTTTTTTTAAACTGTATTTCAACCTAATCGAGAAATTTGTAGCTTTTTTAGTACAAAAAGAATTCAAAATAGTTCAAACAGCTAAAGTCATTACAGTCCATAAATGATTTTGAAAGAACTGCTAAAGTCATTTTTATTTTAACTTGAATAAGTAATAATAAATTGTTATCGATTTATTTCAAGTTAAGTTGTTTTCTTATATCGAACACATTGCAGGTTTGGAAAATATTCAAAATTAAACTCGAGTTAAGCAGTTATTACAAATTGAAATTAACAAATTTTTTACCATAAACGTGACTTAAGCAGTTATTTCCTTTTTTTTTATAATCGAAAAATAAAAACGGGAAAATTAACTGTTATTTGGCAGTTATTGCGTGTTATTTTTTGTTCATGGTAAAAAATAAAATACTGTTTAGAAGTTATTATAAATTTTATTTTATATGTAAAACATACTTAAGCAGTTATTATCAAGAGTGAATAAATAATTTTTATACTATATTTAAAAAAATTATAAGGTGGCTCGTGATTTACGTTAGTGTTTTAAAATTTACAAAAATGAAACGTTCACTTATGATGGTTTCGTTAGCTCAAGCTAAATTGAGACCTCCAACTCCACACAATAATGAAGTTGAGGATAGATTAAACAAAGCAACTAACGGTAAGTTGGACGATTAAAGTTATCGCCTTTTTAATTAACTGTTTAATTTTTTTTAGATAATTTGGCAGATGGAGCAACAACTCAAATTATTGTGGTTCAACAAAACTGTCAGCGACAGCAAGTAGATGAATTTCCAGGATCAGGTAATCAAATTTAATATCTTTTGTGTAAATTTTTTGTTTTTTAATATTATTAAAATATATTATACAAAACATTTCAAGAAAATGATGGAACAAACTTCCCTATTGTTAATTATTATCCAGAACAAAATGAAGGTGAATTTGACGAAGATTGTGACGATAGCATAATAGATCCTAATTATAATCCCTTGATATCAACCAACAATGACACTGATAACGACATTGAAATGATAGGTAAAAAACTGGAAAGCAATTTGGCAAGCGATTCGGAATCACACAATTATCAACAAGACAATTTAACTAATGTTGCGAATAATGTAGAATCTTCCGCCTCTATGATAAACTCTGTGGGGAGAAAAATGTCCGGAAAGAAGCAATTGAAGAAAATGCAAGCCGCACGTAATAAAGGTCAATCATATTTGAATACGAAAGGTAAAAAAGTCAACGCTCGAGAGTGTATAGCGCTTTCGATGTGTCGAAAAAAATGTTGTCTCAGCATATCGTATGAACAGCAATGTATTATTTTTAATGCGTATTGGGAGCTAGGCAGCTATAATCTTAGGCTTGCTTTTGTATCAGGTGAGGAATATTTCTTTAGGTTTCTATAACAACTACAATATTCTAAATTATTTACAGGTTTGATAGAAATCCGTGAGAAAAAAACTCAAACTCTTCAAAAAAATGCGGTAGCACCACGAAAACGAGATCATACTACGTATTATTTCTTTGAAATAGAGACAAAGAGGATCAACGTGTGCCAAAAATGTTTTAAGCTTACTCTTAGTGAAACGGACGGTTTTCTCAAAACTGCTATAGCCAAAAAGCTGAATTCATCAGTTTCATCAATTACTGTAGATAAACGTGGAAAAGGAGCGGCGATAAATAAAATAACCGATGAGAAAATACGGGATATACATGACCACATCAACAGTTTCCCAGCGTACGAGAGTCATTATACCAGACGTGATACGGCAAAAAAATACCTACATAGCGATCTAACTATTTCGAAAATGTACGAGCTGTACTGTTCGAATAGGGAAAAACCGGTTTCAATCTCAAAATATTCAGAGATATTTAAAACAATGAATTTAAAATTTAAATCTCCAAAAACTGACACTTGCAATAAGTGTGAAATCCTAGCCGTGAAAATTAATGTTGCTGATCAAGAAGAGAAACGTAAATTACTAATGGAACAAACTGAGCATCACCAAGATGCAGACCTTGCGTTCAAAACAAAGGAAAATGACAAAATTTTAGCCACAACTTGTCCCGAAGCTAAGGTTTTCACTTTTGATTTGCAACAATGCTTGCCAACGCCATACTTAAGAACATCATTATCTTTTTATAAACGTCAATTATGGACGTTCAATTTAACGGTGCATGACTGTAGTATCAATGAAGCACACTGCTATATGTGGCATGAGGCTATCGCACAAAGAGGAGGCAATGAAATCGCATCATGCATTTACCGGCATTTGGAAAGCGTCTCGTTTACAACCAAATTCATAGTATTTTACAGCGATAACTGTAGCGGTCAAAACAAAAACTCGTTCGTTGCAACGATGTTTTATTTATTCATGCAGAACATAAACGAAAGTTCCTTGGAGCTAATTGACCATAAATTTATGGTTTCTGGGCATAGTCATATGGAGTGTGATTCGGATCATTCAGTTATCGAGCGAAAAAAGAAAAAAACCACCATCAAAATACACGAGCCTAGGGATTGGTATCAATTTATAAGATCCGTTGGTACTGGAAACAGATTTCATGTCCACGAAATGAACCAAGATGATATTCTGAACTTCTCTCTTATTGCCAAAACGAAACTAATGTGGCGCAAAGTAGATGAAAATGGGCAAAAGTTTCTGTGGAACGATGTAAAATGGCTCAGATTTACTAAGAATTCCGGAAGTATTCAATTCAAGACTACATTAAGCGATAATGAACCATTTCGGATTTTGAATATACGACGTAGGGGTTTCAATAATATACCGTCTTCAGAGCCTCAAAAATGTTATTCAGCCCCACTAAAAATAAATTCTGCCAAAAAGAGGGATCTAATGGATTTACTTCCTTTAATAGACAGGCGAGTTCATCCCTTTTATGAGGCCCTGCTAACTGAAGATATGCCAGATACTCATCCAGATTTGACAGAAAAAGATGACATCGAAGACCAATAAGCATTGCTACTTCATCTTAGCTCATATTTTTTTAATTTTATTTTCTTTAACTCATAAAATTTAAAATAAGAGTGCCTATGTTTTAGCTTAAGTTATGAAATAAGTAATAAATTGAAGTAGAAAAACTACTTATGTTTTGTTTATTGTATGGATTTTAATTTATAAAATAGGGGAAAACTGCTAAAGTTATTTTAGCTTCCCGTTTGAGTGGTCTCTATTTTGCAAGAACTGCCTATCTAACAAAATCACCCAAAATTTAGATCTAATGAAATTTTTGAAAGGTTTTAGATATTTGCTTGAACTCTGTATAACAAATTTTATATTGTCCAAAAACCCGACTTTATTTGGGCTTCAAACATTTCCTGTACATTAATTTATTGTTTGACGGCTGTTTATTTGCAAAACTATTTTGGAAAATAAACTCGACTTAAGCAGTTATTGGTTGTGGCCACAGAACTGTGGACTTTATTGACAAAATAAAATCAAGAGGAATATTAACCGTTCTTTTAAAACGCGATTATCCTAATATATGAACAAGCATCTGCTAAATCGAACTTCAACATTTTAGCCAATTTAAATCTCGCCAAAAATAGGTAATTTTACTGATCATATATATTATCGTCAATATAACGATCGTATAGTGGTAGTGATCGTAGATCGTATTAAAACAATCTTCAGTCCCCTTTACCATTAATATACATGGCAGTACATTAAAACCTCAATAGTCTTATAGATATAATCTTTAGTTCAAATTTGACAAATATGAAAGCAATAAAGCATCATTTCAAAAACTTTTGAATAGCAAATCCATCAATATAGACGGTTTTGCTGTATTTACCGATATAAATGTATGTACATACTAACATGTATATTATAATATTTAAAAACAAACTGAAAAAATTAAAAGTTAATTAACAAACTTCATTTTGTTGTTCTTTTGTTCAGGATCAGGACTGATCTGTTTCACTGTCTTCAAACATTATATCTCATGAAAAGTGGTTTGGGCGTTAAATAGATTCGCGCTATAAAAGAAGAAATTTCGCGTTGTACTGAAACAGATTTTTATTTCAAATCGCGTTTTATCGAAAACGCGTTGTATAAGTACCGCGTTAAACGAGGGATACTTGTATATATATATTTAAAACAATTTTTTGTTCTTTTTTCCCGTGCAAGTGAACACCTGCACAAAATAGAAAATAAAACAAACAAAAATTCTCTAACCAACATAGGAAAGAGAAGGATAGGAATTTTGATAGACGAAACGAAAAATATGTTATATACATAATATTAATACATAGGACGTTCAAATGTAGACTGTAATGTATGTATTTGCGTTTTCAACATCAAATAATAATGTATATACAACACACACAATACACAATACCAACGTATATAAAAATAAAATGTAAGTCGCCAGTTACATTGAATGTATGTATAGTTGCCATTACAACGATCGCACAATGGCAGTGATCGCGTTAAATTTAAATCTCCAAAATCTCTTTTACTGTATGCTTTGATACAGACATAAAACAAAATGTTAAAAATTATTTAAAGGAAAGGGGAATATATAGCGTTCTATATGAAGAGCGAATTATGGGATGGGGAATGAGGTAACTAAACGAGACAGAACGAAAGATATATCGCATGCGATCGTTTCCAACGGAATATTGTGATGTGGATATGAAAATGTTGTATATAGAATACAAAGACAAAACGTTATATACTATAATATATAACGGAGAAAAAAGAACAGACTATATAATAAAATAAAATAAAATATAATACTATGTAATAATATATAATGAAATTTAATATAATAATATAATATAATAACGATACTCATCTGGTATTAGATTTTCAACTACACACACACACACAACGCATTTATTTTATTTAATTTAAATAAAGAAACACCGAGCAGACAAAAACACGTCTACTCGGTATGAAGATCCACACAATACCATCTTTGTCGTATATGTCTGGTGGCCCAGAACTATAATTGGGGTTGGAATTGAAAACTATGGATCGCCATAACTGAATCTTATCTGACAGTTAAACTACTATTGGCTCTAAAACTATTTTCTCGATACTAGTATGTCAACAATAACCACCTTGAAACGAGTTTTGGCCGTCCAAATGAAGTTAAACTTCACTGGATACCCATTCACATAGATACCAAAGAATAACTTAGCCCGGATGGATATTAACTTTAACGGGTTTCTGTTAGTGCAGAGGAGAAGAAGCAGAAGCTGTTGAACAGATCTTGTGCTCCTATAGCCTATTATATCCGATTCAATTTAGCTCACAAACGATCTTAAAGATATCGGATATCTTGACCTCCATTCGAAGAACAAACATATTTTGGGAGTAAAGTCGTTCGTTTTGGAAGATTACCTGGAGGGTAGACATCTCTGCGTTCGAAAATGTGGCAACGATTTAAAACTTAAACTTGATTGATTTTCACTCGCCGTGTATTATCCAATAGTTCTTCTCCTATTGAATGTTGAAAGTGACTATGAGATATGAACCGCGATATGGATGATCTTAAATATGGACCTTGAGTAAGATTTACTTCTACTAGCAGAATGGTGAAGTACTGGTAGAATTCCACAGAAATGGATAGAAGGCCTGACTAGAACAATTCGAAAGTACTTTTAGAGAATGTAAGAACTAGAGAAGCATCACCGCCCTCAACAGTACAATGAAAGTAATAGCAATGTACATTCTTGAACGAATATCACCAACGGTTAACCACCACATAAGAAACGGATTGAGCTCACCATTATATATCTACTTTTCGCGTTGAAAGCGCATTCGATTTCATAAGTAGATCCGCAATCTGAAAAACACTCTACGAAATGGGCATTTCGAAGAAAAGAGTTAAACTCATTAAGGAAATGTACAGGGATGCCACAAATAGGGTTCAATCCAAGGACAAATAGAGTGATAAATACCACATCACACGAGCAGTTAGACGGAATGTGTGCTCCACTACTGTTCTTAATAGTGCTGGATAATGTGATGAGTAAATTAGATAGCGCATCTCCAAATGGCATCAAGTGAAATCCAATTAACCAACTCAACGATCTGTATTACGCGGATATATGTTATGTCTCCGACAGCATAAATACTCGGATATGCGTAGAAAGCCGTAGTAAACAAATCTGGCAAAAGAAGTTGGTCTTAAAATTTAGAACGAGGCAAAAGTACGAAAATACAAAGATGCGAATGCTCAATGCCTAAAATCAGTGCTGCTGAAGTTATTTGTAAATAAATGCCTCAGATGGGTAATCAAATGCTTATGGCCGAACACAATCATAAATGAAGTAGTTCTGACGAGACAAATCGAGATAGAGCGCGAAATTAAGAAGTGACGAAAATGGAAATGGATAGGAAACACACTAAGGTAAAAACCCAGTGATATAAAAAGAATGTCATTGGAGTGGAACTCGCCCGGGAAGAAAAAAGTGGGAAGGCTCACAATGATCTGTAGGAGAACGGTGCTAAGCTTTAGCCCCAAATAGAGTTAGATGGTCCAGTCTAGTTATCGCCCTATGCTCCTAAAATCGGAGATAGAGAAAAAATACTTTGAGGGTCTTGCTGGCTATTCTCACTGGAAACTATGATTAGAATTATCACATGTTCAAAAATGGAAATGCGGAAAAATATGACTTGCGAGCAATGCAGGGGAGGGAACTCAAGATGTGTCTGGCTATTATTGATTGGAAGATTATCTTCCTACTAATTCTGTGCGCAACTCGTAAGGCCCTAAGTCATATTCGTTAAGGCAAATTTCAAAACTACTTATGAACAACCCTGTCGACTTAATACAACTATTAAACATATAACGCCTAAATGTCTACTATTTCTACAGTAAAAATTACTTTACGTTAAAACCAAAAACCAAAATGTTTTCTTATCACTAAATCACTAATCACAAACCACAAACAATTGCATATAAATTATGAATTTTGAGTACAGCGTACATGTATTTACCGAATTTTAATTATTTAATCTACGAAAACAATAAAACCCAAAAGATTGCAACTTCCTTTCACTTAAAAGTAATTTTTTTCTGTAATTGATTGCAATTAGTTTCGAGGTCAACCACTTGGCACACTCATATGTGCTACGTTTGACATATAAGGCATTTTATGATTTCGAGCATACGAATGTGTGACATAAATTGTTTACCAGTTGTTTAACACACATGACGTGTGATGAATGTTCTCATTTACCTTGCGTTAAAGTTCATAATGTGCTTGACGGAACAACCGAAGGTATTTACCTGTCATACCATATATAGGTTGTTCGTTTAAGATCAATTGTCAAGTTCAAAATACTATATAAAAGCGTTCACGTTGAATTGATGGTATATCATCTGCATGATACGGGGTTGTTTCTTGTTATAAGCTACAAACGTTTAATTTGAGATCTGGATGCTATTCTCCGAGAAGGTGTATCGATTCTGTTTGTCGACCATTTTTCTCAGCCAGTAATATTTATGACCTTTAGTCTTCAGTATAAGTATGATCGAAAGGAATTAAGAACGTCATTAGTTAATAAAGGCTAACTTTATCGGAATTCGAACCAGTTTCACTGCCCCATTTGGTTGATAAGGTTGAAGGTAAAGACACTAACAATTTTAATTGGTCTTTTATGTATGTCTAGTTGTTTATTTTTTTTTTAACGAATTCATTTACTCGCAAAAATGTAAAACTTCCAAAGCATACCTATACGCACTGTATAAAAATCTAGAGATCTTGTAAAACAACTGTTGATGTTCCAAATTTTAAGAAAGGTTTATATATGTTTGCGAGACCTTTCTACGGATACTAATGGGCTTTCTAATAAGAGGTTTCATTTTGATACCCTGCTATTTGGTACGATACACGCTTCAACAACGCATTGAAATTGTTAACGTTAACCACCTTCTCGGCCGACAACAGCCAAACTGGTGGAAAAAGTTGAGCTGTTGGGAGAAGTTATTGATATGAAGAATCTAAACCGTGTGCATCGCTCAAGAACAAGTACTGTTACTGTTTCCTGACCGAATATTTCTGGAAGAGGTGATTGGCCACCGAGATCTTGTGATTTAACACCTTTAGACTTTTTTCTTGGGGGCACGAAAAAGATAAGGCCAATGCTCCACAAACAATTCAAAACCTTAAAGACGAAATTCGTACAATGAAATTAACATTCATTGATTTCTCTTAAAAAATACTTGTTTTTTAAAATATCAAAATGAAATCTCTTGAAAAACCCTTTAGTAATAATTCTAATCTCATTCTGAGGGCTTAGTAATATATTGGCTCACTTGAGGAGCATTTATTTCCATTCATCAGTTGGTATTATTTTTTCAGCAAAACAATAGAAAGCTTATGGTCTATTGTTTGTTCTCGGGCTTAAAGCTCTAGTGGTTCGTGGAACCGTTTAACTGTACCGTTTACTTATGGATGGTAAGAAATGCTAATGGAATTCTTTGAACGTCTTCTAAAGTGTAACAAGAGGTTGTCTTAGGAAAAGTGGCAGCGTTACTATCTTGAATGAGATGTGGGTCAGTCTAACGAGTGCCATCGGATGGTACTCGTTAGTGCCATCCTACTTTATCCATTTCTACATGATCAAAACCTCCAAATCGTGTCGTCAAATCTTACTCTTCTGGTAACCTTTGGCATTACGTAAACCAGTGTGTTAAGCTTGTACCATCAATCCACGAGAGATGAGTTTACTTGATTATCGCATTCATGGAAATGATAATCCGAGCTGAACTTCTATCATGGGCTATGCAAGAAACAGACAAATCACACCGGGTTATGTTTCACAATAAATCCTTATATCAAAGATATAAGGATATTATCGGTGCTTATATGTAAGGTAGAATGATGAGTTCCTCATTTGTAACTTGCTGGCATGTTGGTTTGCATGTTGAATAGTAGTTGGCGTAATTCATCAATTGTCTACTCATTTTACTCTTTTTGAGGTAAACGTCCATCACGTTCTTAGGTATATAGTCGAAAAGACACTTCCTTAAATAAAGAGCTTATGATCACCCGTAAATACTGTTTACTTTCCAGAAAATAATGAATGTTTTTAATTCCCTTAAATGAACATAAAAAAGTTATCGATCAAAGGCTGAACATTTTACCTTTTTTTTCCCCCAGTGTTATCCGTGACTCAGGCTATATATTGGCCCATTACTTTACGTACCGGCACTGTATTACTTTACGTACCGGCTATAGGTCCGATTTACGTAGAAACCATCTGCACATTGTATAGCTCCATGCCAGCCTATAGTTCTGACATGGAGGATGGGACGGCCCACGGATTCTAACCTCAACTGGGTCTCAGATGAGTTCATTCGCACCACCGATCGCACTGCCCAAAACGATCGATGGTGAAAATACCTTTTCGCATCCTGCTCCTATCGGTGTTTGAACCCGGTACCTCTCGCTTTACGCCGCAGCTTTTTAACCACTGCGCAACCTGGGCGGTAACATTTTACCTTAATTGGAGAAAAGTTTTTCGAGAAAAATCCAAAGAGATATGCCTGTCGTCACTAAAATTTTTATGCTAATCGCTTCATTACTGATGAATTGTCGCATAGAAAAGATTTTGCAGTTTTGAGCAATGTTGCTATGTGAAAATAAATTTGAGTCGAAGATTCAGCTAATTTTGCAGTTAATGGTAGTGGCCAGAAATAATCAGAATACATATATTGTATTTGACATAACACAAATTTGTCTGTGTATCGCATCTTATACTTGTTACTAAGTGTATGGGAAGCTACTCATTCATATTATGCTACAATTGTGAAGGGTAATGTACTTTATGAATAAAACTGCCTACCAACCCACACCTCATATGTACAAACTGGACAGGGCAACTGTAACAAGTCTAGCAGTGCTTGAAGAGATGAATGGTATGTTCTCGATCAAACGGTCACTTATCAGATCGATACTGGACTAGAGAAAACACAATCTCAATCCAAAAAAACTCAATGTCTTCATTGTCTGGTTCATCCAGAGACTTAGTTGTCAATTAATGTCCCGATATAGTCAGAATTTCTTAAGTCTCACATAGGGCACAATATAATTATATACAGAATTACAGAACCACTCAAGGAGATGTCCAACCAATAAATAATAATTCCAGGAGCCATAGATTTCTATACTAATAGTAAATAGAGATTGGACTCCACTTTTCGCTCTGGTAGCGACTTATTAGGTCTTTCTGTAGTCCTTGAACCGAGAAAGTGGTTAAAATGTTTTTTGACATGCGCCTGAAAGACAGCAATACTACCAATATTTGCTACAAAATCTGTTAAAATGGAAAAAACTGTGCTTATGGGTGAGAAGATTGATGATAAGGGTTCGGTGCGACCCTTATTACAAAAAATGTGGATTTGGGGACATAAGAATAATATTACGCCAAGATGTCGATATAATAATAAAAATAGTATTATTCAGGGGTTTTTCTTTGGAAATGTGCAGTGGTAGTTAGTATCAACAAATAACTAATATTTGTCTAGGAATTTCGAAAGAATGAGTTTCATCGTTGGAATTAAGGGGTTAAGTTATTGGGAGTTGCCTTTAGTTGTGAATCGTCATATACTTGAATATGTCGGACACCACAATGAACGGAATAGCCAGTGATTTAGCAAAACGGTTACAATCAGACTTATAAACCTGAGCCCTGTGTAAACTCCAATTTCAAGTGAGTGATAATAATGAAACTAACTGATGTTCAATGCTTAGGCCGGAATTAACAAATATCTAGCTATTGTTTAACTTGGTTGCTGCTATAGATACCATGTCTCTTTTCACAACTGCTCTAGTAGTCATATCTATATACGTCAGTTTTGTCGTCATAATCTGTCACATGTCTATCAATATAAAAAGATCTCTAATAAGGATCAGGTGCAGCATGCTTATTTTGCAAGCTTTCACTTATGGATGTTGATAGCTCCAGCAGGAGGACAAACAATACATTAAAGTATTCCATATGTATACAAAACCGTACTAGTTCCAGTAATAGTATTACCTCCTTCTCTAGCTACATCAGAATGGATTATATTATGTCTGTTGCTGTGGAAGGTACTGGATTAGAATAGACTGACAAAAGGAAGACATTTAGAGCTGGACCCGTCTTCAATGTAAGTACTGTTAACTTTATACCAAACAAAAAAAAACCACACACTTCATGCCTTCATGCCATGTATAATTTGGTTGGGCTTACTGCATCATAATACTAAACAAAACAAGAATATTACGATCGGAAGTGGAATTATGTAAAGTGCATTAACGACGGTTTGTCTGATAACATTTTCATTGTACGTATCAAACCGCATATTTTATAAAAATTGTGCAAGTGCCAAAAGGTATTTCCCTTGTTATTAACTTTCGTGGTTTTGATGACGCACATATAGGCGCGGTGCACATATAGGCGCGGTGCACAATTTCTCATAGAATTATTTGTGCAGTGAAATATTAGTTATATAAAAAGTCTCCGCGGTTTTCGCCACTAGATGGTGTTGATGCCTACATATATCGGGCAACACGCAATTTGTGAATTAAATACTGTGGGTGAACCAACAACCCAGGAGTGGTTTGCTCAATCCCGTTCCGAACATTTGGATGTCAGAATAACACATCCCTTTTGTTGGCCAGTCACTGAAAAAGTCGATGAAATTTTGAAATTGATGGAGTAAGAAAGGCGCACGCAAGCTGTTAGCATATAGCGGATGCATTAAATATCAGCCATATGACAGTATTGAATCGTTTGAAAAGAGCAGCCTACGAAAAGAATCTTGACGTTTGGGTGCCACACGAATTAACGCAAAGAAATTTGATGAACCGAATTGATATCAGTGAAATGCTGCTGAAACGCCAAACTCGAACCATTTTTGATGCAAATCATTACACACGATGCATGAAATACGAGAATATCAAACGTAAGCACTCATGGTCAAACACTAGTGAGTGACACTACTTAAACAACTTTAAGGCCTGGATTGACAGAAATGGAGTTGTGTTCTATCATAATTATGCGCGGCTAACAAATCTGCGATGGCTTGGAACAAATTGATGAAACTTGGTAAATTTTAATAAATAATCTATGGCTTAGAGGCAGTAAACGGCCTTTAAAGCGTCTCAAATGAGAACTTACGAACCATTTTGATGATTGGTGCACTTTGTAGGTGGTCAGCTCAACAAATGTTTTTACACACAATCTCATGTTACAAATGCAAGTTGCCGCGATCGAACGCACTTGTTAATATGAAGATGCAATGACATGAAGATGGTTGGTTATTTGATGGTGTAACATCCTAGTTTGTCTCGGTTAAGCTGCGGTGATGTGAATTCAGCGAGTAAATGGTGATTTTCTTAGTAGTATAATATGAAATCTTTATTTAAACTGATAATTAATTTTAGTTGTAATTTATTTTATACTTTTTATTTAATTTTTAGATGTTTTCTCATCAGAGATTGGTCCAAGAAGAAATTTCTTTTTATTGTAATTTGGTTGAGATCGCAATTTTATTGCTTTATGTCATAAGTTATAGACGTGTTTGTGATTCGGCCACCGACCCGTAGTAGTTCGAATTCATCGATGAATGGTTTGAAATATTGTAACTTGCTCGTTGCTGGCAAGCCCTTATGGGATTTTATCAAGCTTATTTCCGGATCAAAATATTTGGATTGCATATGACGGAGAGTGAAATATTTAGATCTCTGTATTTCCGAAGTGGTTATATGTCATGACATGGATTTTTTTGGAATCCGTTTGAGAAATAGATCGATAGCCCTATGTACATAAACCCATGATCTGATTAAAGTACTGAAACTGGATATTCGTGCAGCTAAGTCGTCTATTATGATTGTGTGGGAACCTGGATGGTTAATGCCTGAGTGGGTATGGGCACTTCTTCCAATGTATCTGGTTGAGATTTTACATTATTTGGCCAATCTTTCCTACTGGGTAACCATTTGGGGCCATTCCACCATAGTTCACAGTGTCGCAGTTTCTCTGAGTCAAGTCCTCTGAATGCATAATCGGCCGGATTTTGTTGGGAATCAACATGTCTCCATTGTGACCTGTTCAAGTGAGTGAGGATGTCACCAGTTCTATTGCCAACAAAGGTGTTCCATTTATTGGGGTTTGCATTGAGCCAAATCAAGACTATAGTGGAATCAGTCCATGCCACTATTTCGGTGATTTCAGATTTTAAGGCTTGTTTGACGGTTATGAGTAGTTTGCTAAGCAAACACGCACCACATAATTCCAATCGTGGGATTGATAGCTGTTTAACCGGTGCTACCTTGGTTTTAGAGGATAACAATTTTACTACTGACTCCCCGTTTGAGTTGGAGATCTTATCGTACACAACTGCTGAGTAGGCCTGTTTGAAAGCATCGGAAAATCCATGTAAGCTTATTTTACTTGACGAATTGGTGGTTAAGTATCTTTCTAATTCAATGTCTTCGATGTTCAGTAAATTGCCTCGCAGTCTTAACCATTCGTTTAATATTTTTGACGGTAACGGATTGTCCCAGCCTAGCTTTTCGGCCCACAGTGTTTGAAGAAAGATTTTTATCGCAATGGTTATAGGTGCCAGCCATTCTATATAGTATACCTCTTTTGGTGGTTGTAGGTTGGTCATTCAAATTTACCTTGAATTGGAAACAGTCTTTGATTGGGTCCGAATGAAGTCCTAACACCTTGATAGCGTTGCATTTTGATTCTTCGATTTCTACTGTTTTTAGCTTATTATCCGGTCCAGCATCGTCATTTAGCACACTTTCATTTGATAGCCATTTTCGTTGTAGAAATCCTGAGTTCGACAGTATGTGATTTATTTCTCGTTTTAGTTTAAGCGCTTCGTCAATCGTATCAGCTCCGGTCAATAAATCATCGATGTACATTTCATGTTTAATCCGGTCCGCTGCTTGAGGTAAGTTTTGGGTGTAATTATTTGCTGAATCAATAATTGCCTTGGTGGCTAAATAGCTTGCACTCGCAGTTCCATAAGTAACTGTTTGTCACTCGAAGGTGTTGAACGGACGGTTTGAGTCATTTCGCCATATTATTCTTTGAAATTTGGTATCGGCTTTGGTTTCTCAATGTCAGCGGTAAATGCTACCTTGAATTTCCTAAACCTCGACAATATTTCATACAGACTAGATTGCAAGGTCGGTCCGACCGCCAAACAGTCATTTAATGACTTCCCGGATGTAGTTTTATGCCGAGCTATCAAAGACGACTCGCAATTTGGTGGTGCTGCTCGTGCCCTTGATGATGCCGTGATGTGGCAAATAGTAGACGCATTTGTGGTCTCTGGATGTATTAATATTTGCTTCCTTCATATGCCCGAGTGCTAGATACTCCGACATGAATGCGTTATATAGCGTAGCGAATTCCGGATCTCTTGCAAATTTTCGTTCAACTGAATACATTCTTTGAACAGCTGTGGCATATGAATTTCCCAAGATGGACGGAGAAATTTTAAATGGTAAACTGGCTTTAATTCTACCAACGTCATGTACCGTTTTGCTTTCGGCGAAAGATTTCTCACACAACTCCTCTTCGGGTGATAAGCAGGATCGATTTACATCTAGGGTTTCGATCTCTCAAAATCTTCTTAATAGGTTCTCTAATTCAATAGTTGAGTTATCTACTGCAATGGTAATGGATTGTTTTGGTCGAGTGTTCTTGACATTTCCTGCTATTACCCATCCTAGAAGCGTATTTTGCAGTATCAAGCGGTTTGCACTGCATATCTTTCCTTCAGTCAGTAACTCTAAGAAACTGTCTGCTCCTATTATGATATCGAAAGCTGTCCCTTTATGAAAGTGTGGATCTGCCAATTGGTACTGTTCAAAATCATTTGTATCAATAAGCTCGGTGATCGAGGGTTGTTTGGTAGTTAGCTTGGGAAATACTAGTGCTTCAAACTGGAAACTTGGGTTGGTTTTATTCCATGGTGTTATCTTTAAGGATACTGCTCCCCTAGTATATCCGTTGGTGGTAGCTCCAATTTCAGATATAGCCAATCTGTCACTTGAATTAAATGCGATTTCCTCCTTGGAGTTTAGGTTGGATGTAGCCACTGTCGATTTGTTCTGATCTAGTGAGTGTTCATGCAACAAGGTATGGTGCTTTCGGTTGCACTGTCGACATCGAAATTTAGATTTGCAGCTGTATACATTGTGGTTATCGTTTCTTCTCTCGTCGATAGGCATATCCTTGAACTTGCTACATTCAAAAAGTCTATGATGAGATTTGGGACACAGCGTACATTCTTGACTTTCTGTTAAACTTGATACAACGTGACTTTGTTTGGTGGTTGATAGCGTTTATATGAACCCTTTAATGAATCCAGTGCATCGACTCTTTTCGTGAGAAATTCAAAAAATTGTTTTGCGGTTGGGAGAGTTATTTCGGACGACTCTTGAGCCCATAAGCTATATCTAATATCAATATCTAATTTGCTCTTGATTTGCTGAATCTCTTGATTCAGCCTCTTCACCGCAACTCTTGAGCTTTGAACCCACGTAGAATTTCGTCAGATGTGTCGAATAGTTATCTAACATTTTTACTATTCGCTGTACTCAATGATGGTTGTGTCATAAAGTTCTTGATGAACGCGTGGATTGTATGTTTTTTCCTGTCATACTACTCTCTTAACTTGACTAGGGCTTCGATGTAGTTAGCATCCGTGATGCTGAAATGCTTTAATAGGCTTGCTGCTTCACCCCGTAGTGTGCCCTTGAGGTATTGCAATTTTTAAGAGGCTGTAAGTCTTACATTGTAGTGTATGGTGGAGCAAAATAAATCGTAGAACGATTGCCACTCCGTTTAGTCTCCTGAGAAAGCTGGAATTGATAATTTCGGGAGTCTCACATCCATAGGTTCTCTTATCGCTGAGTTGTCGAGAATCGTTTTGTTGAGGGATACCGTTGGGTTAAATTTTAATTTGTTTAATAAAGTAAATTCGTTGATTTTTATATTTTGATTTTATTTTTATATAATAATTATATATTAAGTGATACTTGCGATTTTGAGCTAAGGTTCACCTGTGCTCCAATAATCCGGCTCCAAGGACCAATTATGTCATCCGGTGCATCTTAATTTTTGATCAACGACGAAAATCGAACTTGAGCCTGCGGCGTTATGAGAATAACCATTAAGCTACAACCGGTAAATTTTGATGCATCCACCATATAGTTCGCACCTTGCACCGTGTGACATCTATTTGTTTCAGTCTCGGCATAACTCTTTTGATGATAAAAATTGGGAGACCGAAGCAACGCTAAACAACTTGGTTATTGGAGACGTTTTATATAACCACTACGTGGTAAGTCGGAGACGATGTCGATGCTTACTATCAAATGATGTTATCCTCTACTGCCTTATTAGCACCATCCTAGCTCTCTGTGGATGTATAGTCATGTAAAGACATACAATTGACATGTTAGCTACAATTTCATATGCGTGCAAGTGAAACTAGTACACATATGAATATTTATCGTTTTAAAGTGTAATTGAAACTCTGATTCACATTGAAAACCCCAAAGGTTGTTTCGTCATCTCCACTTGGAATCATCGTACAACCATGGGACACATGATAACTGACTATAAATATATTCTGCTAAGCTCGTATAAAAGTGCTTGAGCTAAGGGTTTGGTGTTAGCTTGGAGATCCAACCATGGAGTCCTGTAATGGAGTTTGATGAATTATCCTAATCACAAACGCACGTACTAGTTTTAGCTTGTGCTGATCGAGATGTTGATTTAGCGTTTTAATGAATTATTTGATTGATGACCACTTGACATAACTCAGAGAAGTGTGTAAGGCGATGTGTCACGTTGAGAATGACACTTGCAAACGTTATCTATTCTATTATACCATTTTGCCGTTTGATATTGTAATTTCGGTTATTATCGATTAGGTCAGCAGAAAGTGAGCAATCGAACCACACAATTGTCTGTTCGGGTAAATAAGGGTTACAATATATCATAAGACGTAATCTAATTTGGTTTGTTTTTTCTAGTGGAGTGTATTGATTGGATTTATCAGTGTTCAAGTTGTTGAAAATTTGATTTTGATATGATTTGCAAATTTTGATTTATGAATTTAAACGCCAATAGTAAGATGAGTCATTGAAGATTATTTAAAAGATTAATTAGGAATACCCTCGATGGTCTATTATGGAATCAAGTATGCAATTAATTAAGAAGCAGTTTTATCACTGTTCATCAGTAGTGGGATGCTGATTCTGTTTTCACCAACGACCACAAAACTGATATCAAGTGAACATTGTAGGTGTTGAAAGATTTGAGTCGCAAGATGCTCATTCTTACGGACTGGGCTATTAAAAGTAAGAGCATTATGGCATAGTAGTTGAGTTTTAAGAAGAAATAAAGTAAAGTGCAGTAGTGTTGGAAAGAAGCGATGAAAGTTAACCACCACCTCTTTTTTCTCTATACGATGTCACAGGTCTCACAGAAGTCATTAAATTCTAAACCCAACCATCTCCTATGTTCACCAAAAAGTCAGTATCTAGTATTGGTACGATCCGTTCTCAAATGACGCCTTATTAGTGAAACCAATGATTTTGAGCAACCAAATCCTAGTGCTGGCTCTGGTTTCACTAAACGTTGTGGTGTTTGTTGACTCTTCTTTGGTTAAGGCTTCAGCCCTATTCCTATAGGCATTAGTATTCCTATAACCAAGATCGCCTAAATAGAAAAATCTTAGTTTACGGTCCGGATCCAATACATGTATAGTGGAATCAAAATTCACCAGTTACCTATATTAGAAGACACTTCCACTGATTTACTATTAGATTATCTCCACAGGAAGAATGTGGAGCATAACTTCCTTAACAACCTGACTAAAGACATTTTACAGGCCGGTTTTTACACTTTCTCCAGTATTCTCTTTAAAACATTTTATCCAGAGCTAGCCATTAGAGTAACTGCAGAGATAAATATAACTGTTGGTAACAGCGCAGTATAAAGTCAAAGCATCAGCACTGGTTTCAAGCCATGTCTCTTACTGTCCAAGATATTATCCAAAAAACGCACTTTGTCAGTAAGAGATTATGGTGCCCCTCAAAGTTGTTTAACCGCTAATCCACACTGCTGGTTTACTGACTAAAGCAAGATATGTGTATACTGGTCACAGATCTTCTACCCTCAATATATGTGATCTTCGAACGTAAGATGATATAAAACATCATCTTTCCGCTAAACTTCAAATCCCGACTAGAAAGGTTGAAGAATCTTGAATTACTGTCTTGAGCAGAACAACAATCTCAAAATATACCTAACCACTTGGAGTCACTGACTCAGTACTGTTAGGTTGTATACGCTTTCAATTTGGTTTCGCTGTAAAAGAGGGTATAGGATACTATAAAAGAGTTCGAAGTGCTTTAGCCTCAAAAGAGATAGTATATAGAGATTTACTAGAATGACTGTATGACATCATAAACATTAGGGAGTTTTAGCTAACGAAAAGTTATAATTCTGAGGAATCCCCTCCGACTATGTTTTTCATATAGGATAGATCGTCATGACTTCCAAACAGTCTTGAAAGATAGATTAGAAATTGAAGTGCATGTCATTTTCTGTTTCTTCTCGATGATTATAGTTTCATATAATAGGAACTCGCCAGTTTTATTGATACATTTGGTACGAATTTATGGCTTCAAACCTTTGTGATACTTTTTGGTTCAAATTTCATGGGTTCTTAATTCATTTTCAACAAACGAAAGGCAACAGGAATCAGATTTCGTGCCAAGGATTGCAACAAATCAATGGGGCGGGGTATATCATCAGCTATTGATGTTATTCATTCGGAGATTACATCCTTAATAAAATATATTCCTAGGGTTTGGTCACTTCTCTTGTATTTATATATAATGAAATTATTTGTCGCGGTGTTTTCCCAATCCCATCCAGAAGATCTCATCAACTCGCCTAATTTTTATATTTTACTTACATCAGATGGTATACAGGGTAGTCACATTTTCTACTATTTGCGTTTGCTAACTGTATGCAGATGAGATTCACTTAATTTAGGTTACAAAAGGATCTAGACTTTCCATTCAGCTGGTTATCTATCATCATATTATCATCCATATTATCATGCCAACTTTGAGGCTTGGAAACGTATAATTTGGATAAATCGGACATCTTTGATCTCTTAGTTGACCGCGTTTGATAGCTGGAATCTTAAATCATCAAACTCAAATGTGTCCGCGGAAACTTTCTTGGGATGTGCTTTCCACAAGAAGCCCTCTTTTAAAGGTTATAACGCGCCTTATTTCGAGAGGGCTATAATCATTATAATAGCCTCAGCAGCTTTCTCTTTACTGTCAGTCAAATCAGATTAATAGATCATCGACGTATACAAAGCCAATGACTGGAATCAAACTGCTGTTAGATGAGCGGTACTACCATCGTGTCAGTTAGAAATAGGCTCTTACAACTTAGATGCTAACTGACGTTATTCTAAGCATTACAGTATTAGTTTTGTTTGTTTGTTTGTTTTTATCTCTACAATCTGTTTCGGGGCTCGAGGCACTTCCAACTCTTTCGCGGTTCGCTTATTTACGTACTTACCTTACGTCATTACAGCCAAATCGAAGACGTACGGCTATAGATCCGATTTACGTAGAACCATCTGTGCATTGCATAGCTCCATGTCAGCCTATAGCACTGACATGGAAGATGGGTTGACCCATGAATTCTGCACTCCAACAGGGGGTCATAGATGTGTTTATTCACATTAATGTAATGGTATTGTGAAAAATCCCTTTTGTGTCCTGCCTCAATCGGGATTCGAACCCGGTACCGCCCGTTCCAACTGACGCTGCTTCAACCGCTGCGTTACCTGGGCGGTCATACCTCAGGGGTTAAACAGCGTAGCCATATCTGTCTACTAGACTATTCTCAATTTGTTAAACAATGCAGTTTTAAGTTCCCGGATTACTTTCTGTATGCAGATGACATGAAATTTTTTGGACTAAGTAGCACTCAACAGATAAATGTTGAGTTTACTCTATTTAACAATTCCAGCTACAAAGTGGAGAATATATTTTCGACCAAAGAGTAATTCTTTCTTCTAACCTATCCTTTATGAGACACATTGATTCCATTATTCCTATGAACTGCACGTGATTTCTCCTCGACCACTGATCGTAATTGTTGAATCAAATCAAGCATCAGGTGGTCAGGTGTGAAACCAAGTTTTGTTGTTGATTCTGGCAAACTCCATCTTTCCTTCGAAGAAAAAACAGGTCGGATATGACAAATTATGCTCTCCAAGGAACCAGACGAAAAGACAGAGAGTATCCTCTAGCTTGTAGTCAAAGCTAAATCGCGAGGGAGGCCCAGGATCGGAAAAAATTACGATACAGGGATCGATCTTGATGAGAGGCAACGTTCATAAACATGTCTTGTACTTCTAGAGATCTTTTGGTTTTTGACGGTTGAGTTTTGCATAACGGCATACTTTTCCTGCATTGTCAAACGATAAAACTCTAAAATGGGTTATCGAATCGGTACCGACTCTACATCACTGGGTAGAGGCTGAGCTGAATTGTGTCCTATTCTGCGATCTTCCCAAGCCTGTAATATTCTGAACGGGCTGGAAAATCAAAACCCAGGACTAAAGACCTACAAATAGACCATCTTTTGCCAAAAGAGAGAGCCGAAAGGCGTACTTCTGCGCTTTGGAGCCATCTGTCCCAAGGCTCAATCCACTTGGTTTTAAACCCTTCTTTGCTCTAAGTAGGGTCACAATAAATTTAACGCAAAAGCAGCTAACGAGCAGCAACTCTTTTTCATTCAAGAACCGGGGATTCTTGAAAACAAAATGAGACGACTCAATCCAGGGACCTCAGGCTCTTGTGTTTTTGTTAGTAATAACATAAATTACAAACTCTTAAATGAAATTTGTTGTAATGACCTCACGTGAGTATTTCACGTGAGGTTCTACTGATCTCTACTTATTTGCCATATGATTCGGAACTTCAACCTCCTACTCAAGACTTTATCAAAGCTATAACAAAGCGTGGGCAGCTCAGATATTAGTCCTAGACGCATTGCCTCCTTGAAATACCTATCTGAATCTGACCTAGTCATTTCGAATATGGAGAATAGACCTATACCTTTTCGACATCCTCAAGGCAAGAATTAATTGATATTACTCTTGACTCACAGTCTATACATGGGCATGTTTTATTCTGGATGGTCTTACTGACGTTACTCTCTCTGACTATCCCTACATCTAGTTCTTTCTGACCAGCGATAAAGCTGAAATAAGAGAATTTATCATCTAAGAAACTCTGATTGGGAACTTTTTAGACTCCACTTCAACCAGTCACTTATATCTTCAGCGCAGTGAAAATCAGAAAGTTCGGAGGAATGGAAAGGGCGGCTGAAAAGCTTGACCACTAAGCTCAAGAGACTTTCAACAGAATTAGAATTGCTTTTCCTATAGGTTCGTACTGCCTTACTCATAGTGAAAGCTCTTAGCTTTGAAATAGCAAGAACAGCTTTCTCTATGCTGTCAAGATAGATTAATAGGTCATACCGTAGAAAGCCGCTACTTCCATCCTACCAATTATACAAAGAATTTTACGACGAAGAAGTTTAACTGCCGTTGTTCTATAGGTAACGAAGTATTCAGTTTGTAAGCCGATATTAAATGATACTCAAGCCGAGGTTTTTACTGCAGAATCGAACAAGCTTGGATGTACTTCAGCTCAATATATTTTGGTTTATTTTGGTTTTAAACATTGACACAGCTGTTTTGTGAACTTCTTCTCAAGCTGTATAGAAGTCTGGCCACATCCATCTAGCTTGTTTCAACTATAGTGTGTTGTTGTTTGTGATAAAGGGAATCTTAACCCATGTATCGTTATCGGGTTAGCTCCATACTATAATCGAATCTTGTAGTATGAGGATGAGCTTTTGATGATTCATTTGCTTATGTTAAAGTTAATTTGGATTATTTGTTGGTTTGTGCTCTTCATATTCAGTAAGTTGGCAGTCCGTAGCGAGATTATGGTGGCTTTGAAACCTGAATCTTTTGCCATAGTAATCCCATTAATTACTTCCTTAAGTAGGCTTCATATGGTGGTAGAGATATTCATCAACCATGCTTTCATCAAAGCCGAAATCTCCATAGCTTCTTACGACTGAAACCTTCTCTAGATGAAGCTGTTCCTGGATCCATTTATTTAAATTACAATGAATGTTACAAGTGACTCAAACAGAGAGGTGATATATGTTCTCAATCTAAGTTGTGCCAATTCTTTTGTTGAACCGTCTAAATTGGACGGGGGCTTATTACCTGTGATGCACTTTTCAGTAAGTTGGAAGTTTGGATATGACATTTTTACAAATGTACCGTCGAATATGAGCTCTAGTTTTTATACTCTTTGGATAAACTGGGTAGGTTATATATGTCGAGAATTTTATTTCGAGACATGCTTACATTGGACGGTTTAGTGGAGCTGTGGCCAAATAACTGTTATTTCCCACTATATTCTGCAAAGTGTCATGATATAATGAAACCTTTGGCTTAAAGCCCGTAAACAGCTATAACAGCATCTTACTGGAGTCCTTCTGTTTCTACCATAATACCCGTGTGCAACTGATCGATTCCACTCGTGTGTTTCTGCAACTCGAATGGCTCAAATAAAAGCTAGTATCACTGAGCGATTGTCTGTAATCAATGAGTAAGCGATTGGCGGTTTTTTTGATATAATCTAGCCATGATGACACGTCTTGCTTGTTATAAACAGTTTATTGGGATATTTACATTGCTAAATAAGTCCCAAAGTCTTCAATGATTCGTGACGATCGTAATGAATGACAGGGAATTGGTATAATATTGTATAAGCCGCTGGTGTATTTCACCTATGATCTCATGTACATCACTAACATAGCGTTTTTGGGTTGACTATACCGTTCTTCAACTACGTGTTCGTGTAATTTTATCTGCAGGTTTGACTTGCAAACGTTGGCTTTGCTCGATATATAAGTTCAATATGTGCCACAGATTTAGTTTCCTTTCTACAAATGACATTGTAACAAAATATGAGGTGTTCAGAAGCTGTTCGTTATTATTGTGCACAAATCGTTTCATACATATCAAAAGTGCAAGCAAACGAATATGCATCATCGTGATCTAGAGCAGTTCGATGGCCACCGAGACGTGCCTATCGTTTTATTTGACCGTGATACAATACTATCTCGTATACTATCGCGTACTATACCGCACATTAATCCAATAATCGTTCATCGAAATGGAATTTTTTGTGATCGAAGCTGACTCATACACGCTTCGAGTATATTATCTTGTATTTTTATATGTTTGAGATAATTAACTAACGATTCTAGGAACAGTTTAAGTAATCGTAAAGAATCATAAGGAAATCAAATTGATTCACTTCACTTTCTTCTTGGATCTCAAAAATCACAGAATATGTGTTCTCCACCAATGTGACGTAGCTTTGCAGCATTTTCGGTAATTCCAACTATACACTTACATAAAGGCGTGTGCATACGAAATTTAATTGTTTCTAAGCATTCAATTACGCTTATCGCACTCTCGTAAAAATGTCATTTACTACGATTTGTAAATCGTTTTCTTATTTATAATTGAGTCATCCATTGATAAGCTTGTGTACAAATAAAAACTACAAATCGTGTCTAATAATATAAAAATTTTCCTTATTTTGTCAACTTACTATACGAGTATATACCAAGTATATGCAAAACAAGTAGTTGTTGTCGTCTTTAAATTTATCACAAGTGGAAATTGTGTAAACAGGAAAGCGGTGGATATTTTTCCATAATTATTGTGAAATGAGAAGTACGTGGGTGGTGTATGCAACAATTGTACTGTATATGCAATTCGTGACATTTGGTTAATTTGGGAATACTATACATAGTCGAGCACCTTGTTCGACGATGACTAGCAACATTCAAATGTGTTTACAACAATCCTTGTATAACAACAAAGGTTGGCAACATTCAAGGTGCAATGGCCAAATCGAACTCCCAAACCCGAATTAATGATCTAAGTAACCCATCTGGATATTACATATAGCTCCACTGCATGATATATTTTCCCAGTCACTCAGTCGCGATTGGATCATTGTGACATCCCTTCCTAGAGGGATACTAACTATTCTCAGTCCCGAAATCTGTTAGTTTTTCTAATGAAGTCCATGATATCTGGTATCCTCAAGGTCGTCAGTTGATCCTCAAATAGGAATTGTGATACAAAGCAGTATCGCCCAGTGGTTAAAAAGCTGCGGTTTCGAGCGGGAGGTACCGGGTTTGAATCCCGAAAAGGGATTTTCAGTATCGATCGTTTGGGTGGTGCGATCGATGGTGCGAATGAACTCATGAACCCATCTTCCATGTCAATACTGCAGGCTGGCATCTAGCTATGCAATGTGCAGATGGTTTTTACGTAAAATCGGACCTATAGCCGGAACGTCAAGTAATAGTGGTTTGTCACAATGGGCCAATCGAGAATGAGTGACGGATAACAAAAAAAACAAAGAAGTGCTGTCTATGAGACGAGTATGAAGAATAGGAGCACAAGAAATGCTCAACAGTTTCTCCTTCTGGTATCTTTGCTGATTTATTGATCCAAAGAAGTGCAAATCACCAAAGTGTTAGTCAATATCTCGTTTAAGAGATAATGACGTCACTCCTAAATTGGCCTCAGGTCCCATAAAAGTGGAAGCCTGACGGACACTGTCGGACCAATTTATCAGCCAAAATATTTTTTTGATATTCATGTGACAGGGTATCTAGTGAAGTGTAACTTTATTCATACTGCCTAGTCGATTTAAGGCAATTATCGTCTGAAAAACAAGATTCGAAGAAACAGTACTGGAACCAATCGCCTGGCTGTCAGAATGGATGCACATATACGACGATTTCTGCAATTCATCTCCTTTGCAAAGAGGGCTAGTTCCAAAATTGAAGCAATTTCCGCCTGAAAGACAGTAGCGTACCTACCAAGGGGAAACATAATTCGATCTTATAGGATTTTGTATGAATAACCTAGTACCAGCTAGATTTTCGCTAGATCCGTCAGTAAACATCATCATACCGTCACCGAAGAGGTAAGATGGGCTGTTATAGTCTCATATGTGATTTCGCGGTAAACTTAGGATACAGTAATGAGTGGTTTGATCTCTATACTTTATAGTTTGAGCAATACAACTTGAGCTTTGTAGATGTGTTCATTTAGGACGTTATCAGAATTATAACCACGGGCATTTGTAGCAAACACTCAAAAGATAATAAATGTCTACACGTATAGGGTAAGACGAGAATGATGACATCACCCAGGTGGCGCAGTGGTTAAAGCTGTGGCAGTAGGAGCGAGAGGTACCGGGTTCGAATCCCGATAGTGGCAGGATGAAAAAGGAATTTTTCACCATGAGATTACGAATTGGGGTGTGAATGAACACAACTATGACCTCCTGTTGGAGTGCGAAACTCATGGGCCGAGCCATCTTGCGTATGGAGCTATGCAATGTGCAGATGGTTAGGAAAATCGGACCTATATCCGTACGTCCTCGAATTGGCTGTAATGTGAATTGGCTGTAATATTGAGCCCCAAAAACAGATTAGAGAGATAAAACAAAAGAGAATGATGATGAGAAAAGAAGGGAATTTTTTGACTTTGTGTATTGAATCGTTTTGAACGAACTGTCGAGGTTGACTTTAACATCGGTCTGAAATATGCATCGAGGCTAATCTTTTTACAATATTTTTGAAGATTGAAACTTTCTTATTCGGATTTCTACTATCCCCTTTATAGCAAGTAATCATTGCTTAGAGACGTTTCTAAAAGATTGATCGTATACTCGATTTGTTGATGGATGGCCTGGACGTATTGAAATATACTTAAAACCGTTGATTCTAAAAAATTCTTGAAAACTCAAAGACTAAAATTTTTAACTACAATCTGAAACAATGACACCTGTTAAGGTGGTGTCTCTCCACCTTTGTGAAATTTTTTCAATACAAGCTAGCTCAGAATTATGTGAAATTTTAGAGCTCTCGGAGTTAAAAAACAAATTTTTTCAGAAAATATTGCATACCTAGAATAGTAGAAGGATGAGGCTTAAATTAAGTCAACCCTTCACTACGAAAACCACTCCATAAATGTCCTAGTATCCTACTAACTAGTCTGATGCAGTAAATTTTGTTTGGAAAGTATTGAAAAGTTCAACTATCGATGTCCCGTAGCAAACTTTCGGTTTATTCTGGGGTACCACATATACATGTTTACCACATAAAATTGTGAGACTTTTATCAATTAGCCCTTTACCTCCAATATTTTTTCTCGACACTACTGTCTTGATTGGGTAATGGCGAAAGAGAGTACTCAGTTTTTGGAGAAGTGATTATTGTATCCTCTGATGATTCTTTTTTTATTAATTCTCTTCGAATTATAATACACTACAGGACCAAGCCAGTGTACACGCCGTCCTTTGATTTCATACACCATATCAGGAATTCAGAAATTGGGCCACATACGAGGGTGGAGGGAGAAGTTACGTAAAAATGAAACAAGGAATAATATTTTCGGCCAAAAAAAATTATTTTCCAACGTAGTCGCCTGGATTCCACTTAGTCCAATGTTTTTCTAATTTTTCGATTCCTTCCGAATAATACGATTTCTCCAACCCGTCAAAATAGTAGTTTGTTGAATCGATGATCTCCTCATTATAGCCGAATTTCTTTCCGCCGCGCCATTTCCTCAAGTTCGGAAACTGGAAACAGTCGCAAGTGGCTAAGGCTGGAGAATATAGCGGAAGCAATTTGAAGCGTAATTTTTTAATTTTGGCCATGACAACTTGTTCTTGATGGAAGAGAACTTTATCCTTCGACAAATGTGGCCGCTTTTCTTTCAAAACGTCGTTAAAACCTGGTTGTCCGATCAAACCGCCATCATGACCTTGTTGCCCGATCAAACCTTATTTTGCTTCAATTTTGCTATATAGCACATTTTATTTTACTTGAACATCGCCAAACATGCCTCTGATGTTGTCACACGTGTGCGTTTTTGGGCGATTGTAAGTAATCGCGGCATCCAACGTATGAATAGCTAGGCGTTCGTTTCTCTGAGCTGCCTACTATCGCACACTTTCACTCTAAGATCTTGTAGTACCGTATCATTGATTTTGACGACTATTTTTGGTATGTTGACCTCATTAGGGCCTCCTGACCGTTCGGCATCACATGTGCTTGTACGACCATAAAGAAAATCAGTAAACAACTTGTGAATTATTTTAATCGCTGCTGAACTGTCAGGTTTTGTTTTGGTTTGCGCAATGGTTTAAAAAATAATGGATTGTCTTGTTTTCAATGGCTGTCATAACTGAACCACCCACTGTTTCAATTTTACCAAACTTCTTACTCCCTCCTCGTATCATGCTCTTTCTCTCGAATGTTTGAAGCTAATTCTCGTACTCATCCGTCAAGTTAATTATTACATCCATAAACATAACTATCACATCAATACAAGACAATGGAACTGATCAATAATCTGAACAATTTTAGATTATCCGCATTTGTAAGATATTTCGATTTCAGCAGTCGATGTAGTGGATATTCTTCACGCAAAGTGGATCTTAATATCATATCATATTGTCCTTGGAAGTTATGGGAGAGCTACCGATATTATGCTCCCGATTTCTCTCAATCATACTATGACTAGAACTAAAACGGACTGTTTTGGGACGTTAATAAGTCCTTATTTGGAATCATCCGGTTCTTCTACTAGCTTGTTTGTTTTTATAATGTTTCAAACAATTTAAGGACAACAAAAATGAATTCTACGTCACTATCCCGACAGTCTGCTGGGCTTTATCGATAATTGGTAGCTAGATCGATAAATGATATTGACAAGATCTTGATTTTTTCTTTGAATTTCTTGATGCATCAGAACTTCACAGAATGATCTTTCAAAATATTTCCATCGCAGTCCAGGTTGTCAATGCCAATACGTAATCCTTGGACAACCTGAGCTCATCCTTGAAACTAATATTTTACGTGGATGTATCCACATTTCTAAGTGAATGTTGTTAGTGATTTTCTACTTTGAGATCAAGACAAATCATAATTTTTCAGATGCAGTATATGTCGGGAGTACAGACCTTAAAGTTATCACTAACCAGTTTGTAAACTTTCTACTGTGATTTAGAGACCGATCTTGACTACTTCAATAATATGCACGGATGGGCTCAATCATCAATTATTCAATATCCATCGATATGACACAGTGGTCGATAATATGACACAGTGGTTTAGAAGATAAATCAACTAACCAAGGATGATTGAACAGGACCAGATCGGCCACTTATTCTCTTTATTAAAAGAGAGTTTGAACGGGACGTACTTTGTTCGAATCCCGATAGAGGCAAGATGCAAAATGGGATTTTCCACCATCCAACTACGTTAAATAGTGTGAGTGAACACATTTGTAAACCTCTGTTGTGTTTAGAATCGATGGGTCGACCCATCTTCTTTGTCAGTACTATACATATATAGGCTGACATGGAGCTATGCAATGTGCAGATGGTTCTAATTAAATTGGATCTATAGCTGCACATCGATTAAATGCCACAATGGTTTAATTGAGCCTGAGTGATTGAGGACACAAAATGTAGAATAACCTCAGTCTACTCAATACCAATGTCACCCAATCACTTGGGCACGATAACCAGAATTTGATCGTTATACAAACATTAGCCATTCGCTCATTATCTTTCTACAGCTTAGTTGTATGATCTATTACTTGAAGTGTTGCTTCTTACTGTATATTATTTCTTTCTTCTTGCTGTAAACTCTAAACCGTTTGTCTTCCACTGGAGACATTATATCCCGGTCCTCAGGAATGCCGGATGCATAGATTATTTCACATGGATGGTTTATAATAACATAATCATGACTAGATTCAAACAAGCACCTCTATTATAAATGCCGACTCGATTTCGATCGTAATGCTTGTCATAGCCACGTGTAGGATACTGATCGCAGCAATGTAGATTGGACCTTACTATGTACTTCCATTAAAACAATGCCAGACTACTTTCCATCCAACTGTATGCTTATAGACTTCTTTGACCCCAAGACGCTGTAATTTTACCGGAGAAGCTTCGGATAATTTGAAACAATTGTTTGAAATGACTCTGGGCTAACCACTAAAAATGACATTCTCCCACTGTTGACCCTATTCCGAGAAGAGCCAAAACACTTTTTTCCTAGTATGCACTATATTTTCCATTGTCAACGCCGCCTTATGGGCCGAATTGTTTATCTGTGCATATGGAACTATATTTATCACTGTACATATTTCTAAAGTGTAGACTACGATAAGAGTATTACAATGAATATGCATACAGTTTTATCTGGTTTCAGGCGCCATTTCTATAAAGGAATGCCTATAATACATTCGATAGAAGGTTATTCTAATCATTGAGTGGAAGACCTTTAAAGCTAAGTACGTATCCGTTACCAAGCCTTCACTATTAATGCAAAAAAAACCAGTCATTGTTTGTGGAATTGTAATCATCACCCGAAAGGAATTTATTAGATTGAGATAAATTTATCATTAGTCACAACCCAAACTGAGTTATCGACAGATTATGCGAGGAAGATGATGAAGCGAAGATGACATTACGAAAAGCTTAAGATATATTTCTTAAATATGGATAAAATGTCAATTTTATTGAAAGATTGGAACATAGAGAACAACCCTAGAGAAAATAAATGGTAAGTGACGCCGATTTGTCACCGATAATTTTCTCTGCTAAAGGAGTAATTATTCACAAAATAATGTACGGCAGTAACGCCATTCCAATCCAATTAAATCGAAAAAGCAGTTCGACAAAGATACCAGTTCAAACATCAAGAGCTCTGATTTTTATGTAATCCACTCCAGGTGAACGATTGGGTATATGATGGTTCCTCTCTGCGGTCTGTATTTGAGGGTATTCAATTACAGCTTGTGATACATGTGTAACATGAAGTAGATTAGAAAAATGTTCATGCCGTATATCGAGATCCGCATTGGTGTTAGCACAGAGGTTTCCTTCCCAAGCCCGAATGGCCTATGACAAGGTATTAGGGTATGGTGCAGTCCGGTGATTGCTAAGTGGTTGTACTCTCTAGACCATAGCCTTCAACCATTTGCAAGTCTTCTGTCTACAAATTCGTTTAACTGTCCTAGCATGAACTGCTTTATTTCTCATTGCGGTTATAAACTTAGTTTGCGCTCCATTAATAGCTTCGTTTTGTTGCTCAACAAGACGACGCTCCTACTCAAACCGATCATTTTTGCTCTTAGTTTTCACTATTCCAAAAGTTTATCAGGTGGCATGGACAATATTTCAATGACAGTGTTCACTTCTTCAGACTTATTTCCAAGCTATTGCTGATATTTTCATTGCGTTAGTTCATTTATCTACCCTGACTTGAACAAGAACTTCCATAATAGCTTTGTTAGGTGCCTACAAATCAATCGCAGTTTCATGTTAGGAATATGAAGTTGATCTGATTTCCGCCAACTCTAGCATTTAAATTACACATCACCAATCTGGCATCGTATTTATATTTAGGATCTGATTGAAAATTTGGGTCTTGTGGTCAAACTGTTGAAAGCCAATGAGTTTCTTCGAGAGCTACGAGTTCTAAATTCGGGTACTTGAGCTGGGGTAGAAAGTTATGTCAGCGAAATAACAATGTGGGTTTTGACGGATGCGGATCGTCAGCCCAGCGATCCAACCAGATTAAGTCGTCAGCTACGTCGTAATAAGTTTGGTGTTAATTGAAGTGATCTGTCGTCAGGTGGAATTAACATTTAGCCTATTGAAAAATGTATTGATGTGAGACTTTCAAGCTCGCTGGGATCCTCCATTAATGAGCATAGCGGGTGAAATACTTTCCTTCATATGCTGTTTTACTATTATCACTCCTGCTTCCGATAGACCCAAAATCCTGTTGGGATGAAATGCCATTGTATTGTTTGAGTTGAAAAAGTATTTGAAATATTGTTCGAATTGTGTTTAGATGGACTGCATATATATTTATTCGCTGCAATAAAATTTGTAGGGCAGAGAGAACTTCTTAACATGGTACACCGCAGTAACTAGTTCTATATGCATCGCTTTTGTTACTAAACCGATCCAAACAGCGTTGTTTCTGGATTCTCAGCACTTGGACATTCGAAAGTTTATTGGGCCGACATTATCTATCCCAGTTTTGGTAAATGTTGTTAATGGTATTACTCTTGCTGATGGTAGGCTTACCATTTTTTGTGTTATTGAACTAGCATTAAATATGAAGCACTTAAATCTGAAGTGAAGGTTGTGTTGTTTTGAAGTTCCAAAATTGCTTTATAAACAATGCAAGTATTAAGCCCATACCTCCATGCAAAGTACTCGTGTATGCGCTCAATCAACAATCAAGTTAGTGAGATTGCATTTATATGGCATTTATTTCATAGGAAGGATGTTGCCCGTTATAGTGTAAAAATGCAAGCGCTTTCCAAAACTGTAATTGTCCAAAAAGGAATGTAAAGACACTAGCCATTATTTATAAGCCAATCTGGGTCCAACACCGATAAATTATGATCGCACGTTATGATCGCACGATAAGTTATGATCGGTTGTTAGGGTCTATGAGATATTTTAATGTTTTCTTGAGATTTTACTTGTTTCCATTAGGCTGAGGATAGAATAAATCTGTGAGAATCTGTTTGAAACAAAGGGTTTCCATTTGATGGGGTGTCCTTGTAACAAGGCTAGCACTGTTGTTGAATCGCCCACATAAATCTGTCTTCTTGATGTCTGCTATAACAACATATTTGTGTTCGCTTCACCCGATTGTTATGGAAAATAGCTCCTGTTGTTGTGTTTCACCGTCTAATAAGACGTGATTAAAACTTACTCCACTTATGATGTCTTTGTTGAGGCATCAAATCCTAGACTAAAATCTTGGAAGTTGCCTAGATTGCGTGATCACAGCGTGGCGTAGTTAAGTAGCTTATGTTAAGTTTCTTATTTAATCTTTCTACTATAGTAGCAATCTTGCTTCTTGTTATCTAATAAAGTGAGCTCCTCCTTATATTGACCTCATGCCTTCCTTTTTTTGCCAGGTACTAAGGCTCGATTGGCCCATTGTGACATCCTTTCCCAGACGTTCACTCTCGGTCCTGAAATCTGTTTGTTCTTCTAATGAAGTCTAAAATATCAGGTATCCTCAAGGTCGTCAGTTGATACTCAAATAGGAATTATGATCCAAAGCAGAACAGGATCATTGCTGATTTCTTGATCCAAGCAAGATTTTGGATAGTCGACAAGAGATGAGGTTATCCCATCTCTTCTAATGCAGATCAACAAAATAATAATCGACATCTATTTTAAGTTATAATGCCGTCCCACCTTTAGCGTGTTCAGGTCTCACAAAAGTGGAAGCTGCACCCGAACGGCCAATTTATCAACCAATACATTTCCTTGAATGTCTACCTTCATTCAGACTGCATAGTCGATTTAAAGCAATTATCGTGTCTAACAAGTTTCGGCATGAGCTAGATTACAGCATACTGCTCCGTTAGAAAAGATTATAATATATTCACTATAGAGAGGTAGGATGAGCTGTTGTAGTCTCATATGTATTTTTTCAACTAGATTGACTCTGCCTTGTAGGTGAGTGAGTGGAATAGCTCCCACAATACTCAGAAAAATTAGACTTTGTTGGTAATTTAGAGGGCTCTCTCCAACCCCACTCATTGATATAGGCTACCAAATAAGTACGGCAAAGGAGATTATGGGTCTGATCACCGAAATGGCTAGCCAGTTCACGTGTCTGGTTTCCTGCCCTATGATTAACCAAATGAGTATATTAATTTCCATTAAATGTTCCATTATACATATGACATCCGTATAGTTACCTACCAGTAAAATCCGTTGTCGTTTAGTTGGACTAGAAGTGAGATGACCATACAAGACATCACAAGACTGGATACATAACTCTACCCTGAGAACATGCGTTTCGGGTGGTCTCCGTCGTATCACTACCTAAGTCTAAACCACCGGACAAGTGTGGTCTCCATGGCATGTCTTTCAGTTGCAGAGATTATTGCACTGAAGGAAGCGTTTAAGTATCCCAGGGCCAAACTGACTCTGAAGGTATTTTCAAGGTGGTCTAGGATAAATTCATGTCTTTTGAGTCGATAGGAGACCCGGAAACATCATCTCTGGAAACTTCTAAACTTATAAAACTTCTCTGTGATAACATGAAGGTCACTTCTATAAAAACCTGATGGAACTCACACGAGTACAAATCAGGTAGCTTTAGGTGTTCTAATGAAAACTGTAATTCCCGAAAGTGAGAATTCATATGTAGGATATGGAAATCAACTCCCACACAAACTTTCAAGTTTCAAAGATTAAAACTTGGTGGTGACAAAAGATAGAATTCGATAGAGCATTGGTAGTTTCTAAAAATTTAAAACTACCTCTATCAAATGCTCTATCGAGAGAGAGAGAGAAGGAGAGAGAGAGAAGGAGAGAGAGAGAGAGAGAGTAACGTCATCTAAGACCATCCAGGATAAGACTTTTCCACAAAGACTCCGTTTGGCAGAGTAATATCAATTACATCTTGCCTTATGTATGGCAAAGAAGTAGTTTATTGCCCACATTCGAGATCACCTCTACGATTTTCATCGGTGCTGCTCCTGCATACGGGATGTGAGTTAGCGTTGCAATCGGCAAACTTTGGGATATCATAACGTTGCATACTCTATAGCTTTGATAAATTTTGGATTAGGAGGAAATCCACGGTTCTTGAATCAAAAAGACATAGTTGTAGATAGTAATGTAATACAGTTTTTCATGCGTCGAGAACAATTTTTGACCCTCTCAGCTCCTTTTGGGTTACATTTATTGTGATCCTAAACCAAAGTCTTTTTTCCTTGGTACAGGTGGCTCATCTTGGCCAAGGCGAAGAAGTATCGTTCGGCTCCCTATTTTGGTGAAAGTCCCGATTTTGATTTTCCAGCTCCTTCTGAACATTCGAAGGTTCTGGGATGGAATCCCGGACAAAAACTGTAATCCCAACAGGCCCAAGTAGTTTGAAGAACAGGATAGACTCCAGCTCAGCTCCTTTCCGGTAATTTCGGTACAGCTTCGAGGACAATTGATGTCACCAGAGATATATTTTCTAGAGAAACCGAAAGCACCTCTAACTTACTAGGTTCGGCTGTACTGTTCGGTTCCTCAAAATTTTGTTTTGTGTAATTCATAATTACATCCGAACCATATCTTTCATCTGGTAATCGATATATGTGTCTCTGTATTTTTGTTCACATAACTGTTCGTTTTCTGAGTATATAATAACCCATCCTGACTTTGTTCTTTTAGCTACTGGCTGATCTAACGAGACCTTAATTATACCGTCTACTAAAATATTTGCAAATACTTTGGCGCCTAAAATCAAGTCGAAAGATGCCTGTGTCTTGTTTTTCAGATCTGCAAATATAAGCTTTTTCCACGGGTTGTTGTCACCTCTCGTTACTGGTTCAGCTGGCAAACGTTCAGTCAGTTTAGCTAGAATAAACGCTTCCAGCACATGTTGGAAGTTTGATGAATACTGTGGTGATATTGTTATGTGAATTCGTAATTCGGCTGCTGCTTGGGTGATAAAAAATAAGCGTTATTGCCGTTATATAAGCGTTGTTGCCGTTATTTATTGTGAGATTATTTTGGCGGGAGGAAGTGAGTTTGGACCTCTTCTGTATGTAATAACGTATTATGGTTTCCCATACAAACCACGCAGATTTCGTTGCTCGTATACAAACAGGAAGTTTGTGAATTGACTTGCACAATGACAAATATGTACAATGTAATCGCATGCATTCCACCATGTTTGTTTCTAATTTTCTATAATACGAGGGTATACACATATCATACATACATCTACTTCAACCAAGGATGATTGTTGTAGCTACTTGTTATAAAAATATCACACATAAAAATAGAAATAATAAGATTCCATCTAAGGTTTGTTGCATTGTTGTGTGCTTAATGATTTGTTGATCTGCTTGTCTCGTTCGTCCAAATCAAACTTGAAATCAAATCTCGCATTTCGCATGCATTTGCCAAATATGGTGCATTCAGCATTTTTCTTCAATTTGATATTTGCAATTGTTTTGTTATCTGTTGCACACACTCATATACGAGTATGTATACAAGACATAAGACGTCTCATATACGATACGATGATTCATTGCCTATTTGATAAGACATAAGAAACTGTGCGTCTATAAGTGTATGCCAAACACGACCAACTATTTTATTTTTTACCCTCTCGTCCCATATGTTGTGTTAACTATAAATATAAAACAACGAATTGAGGGGTTAGTTTATTATTAGTCCAACAACAACAATCCGATGTTTTTTGTGATAATAAAACGAAAACCAACCCATATATAGAGTCAGCTGGTTTCGACATTGTACACACACATACAGTGGGGAAACAAATAAATTCCATTCGTATTCGATTACAGTCGAGTATTATATAGTCGAGTCCGTTCATTGACTCGAAAATACTTTTTAATTGATGTATCCTCATCCCTTAAGGGTTAAATTTAATTCAGTGCAATTCAATTAAGACTAGCAACCTCGTCACAATTATTCGATGCATTGTTTGTGCCCGATATGACCACCCACTTTATATGTACATAGTGATGAGTGACGTATTCGAGATTCTCTTGAATAATAATTTATTTAAGGTTATAGCATTGTTGCTAACAGACAAATACTCAGCCGACTTCCCCTTGCCGGTTCTAATTAAAAATCTGTGTTACGATATTGTTTCCTTGCACTGGCTGTCTGTACACAATATACTGTTGTTGTTATATATACAATTTATAACACAATGGATGTCGAGTATGCACACACATGACAAATATCTCAATTGATTACCATGAATCAGGCATATGACAACCATAAATATATACGATGTTAATGTACGATATTGAGCGGCAGCATATGTTGAAGGATACACATACTGTAATCAATCCCTTGTACATGAATCGATTCTATATGTGATTCGGAATGGATTTGAATATATAGAAATATTTAACATACTGTGAACATGTGATGTAGTGGGTTCTTGTTACAAGTACTTGAGTTATTCATTGATACTGAAATGTGTAACAGATCCGTATGTACATACTATCCCAGTTGATACTTGGTGGTCTGCAAGACATCAACGAGGCTGTCTGGTTACACTGAGATTGTTTTATCATCTTCACTGGCATCTAGAGTGGTGTTGCGTTGCCACACTTTTCTTAATGAGAAGAGTAGAAGTTCAACATTCATAGTTGAGACACAAACACGTGCAATCTAGACTGAAAAATGGTTGTTAGAATTCTCTAATCTATATGAGTGATAGCTAGTCCTGTCGGTGGGGGCATCAATGTTTCGTAAATATTACGCACGAACATGAGACCCATAGAATATTGTTGGATCGCTGGGCTGACTGTTAAATGTTAAAAATGTCGAAAAATGTTAAAAATGTCAACAAACTAAAAAAAATTGGATACCGCCAAAACAATAATGATCATAAGTACCAGCGGACACGAGAATGAGGATCGACACGTGGAACGTGCAATCACTTCGAAAACCTGGCGTGTTTGACGGCCTTATCACATTCGCTTGCCCATGACATTAGCCAACCTGTTAATTGTGTGACTACATGCGCTCACTGATCTAAACCAACCCCAAGATAAAGACTCATTTTACATTAATTTGGATAATCTGACCTCAGGGCTCTATATACCTGAGCACGATATCAGATTGGTGATTGGTGACTTTAATGCTAGAGCTGGCAGAAATCAGACCTACTTATGTAACAGCATAGGCCCGTACTCCCGACATGAAACTGCGACCGAAAATGGGGAACGAATGATGTACTTTGCGATCGCTCATGATCTCAAAGTGCCGAGCACATTCTTTCCTCATAAAAATATCCATTTGGAAACATGGGCACATCCACGTAAAACATCCCGAAGCCAAATTTTCCATGCGTTGATTTCGAAAGGGCGGGCTCGGTTTGTCTAAGACGTGAGATCGTATCAGTCGTCAACCAAATTCGTAGGTAGTGATCATTATCTGGTCACTGCATAGCTACGATGGAAATTTTCGTAGAAGTCAGTGAGAACAGGAGAATATGCAACGCGATTCTCCTGTTAAGGTCTGGTAAATGAAGAAACACAACGAAAATATCAAGATCTTGTCAGCAATAGCATTATGCAATCCAATTACCAATCTGTTGATGTGAACATAGTGTCTGGGAAGTATTGAAAACCTCGGTTGTCGATGCTGCCCAGCACACTCTCGGTATAGTGAAATCAATAAATAAGCCCAAAAATCATTGGTTTGATGAGGAGTGTCGTCTTGCTGTTGAGTAACGAATTATGGCCTATAATGAAGCGCAGACTCGGTTTGCAATCGCAAGGAACGCATAAAGCAGTTCTTGCTAGGAGGACAGCTAAACGCATTTGTAGACAGAAGAGGCGCGAATGATGGGCCAAGATCTTAAGAGTACAACAACTCAGCAATGAGCGCAATTCTAGTGGTTTCTTTAAAGGAATCACTGGATTGCACTATACCTTAAGATCTCGATCAGCTGCCATTCGGGACCAGTATGGAAATTTCTGTGTTAACGTCGATGCGGTACTCGATACATGTCCTTACCTACTTAATGTTCCACGCGTATCACAAGCGGTATTGAGTCTAAACGAACAATGAGTCTAAAACCAAATATCTGATCTCTCTTTTTAGAGACCAAGCTGCAATTGATTTCAGTAGTGGGTTAGTAGCCGCACGTTTGAATGAGTGATGAGATTCAAGTATCTTGGGTCTCTCATTACTCACGGTAATAGTGTGGGAGAGGAGATTAAGGTTCGCCTTGCCGCTGGCATTCGGGCCTTATATCCTATACGTCAGTGCTGAAATCCAAATACAGAGTGTTGATCAGACCCGTTGACATGTATGGATGTGAGAGTTGGACCATGACGGAAGGCTTTTAATATTCAAGACAAGAATCAGCCGAGTGATATATGGCTCAAAACCGTGACGTTGATGGCACATACCGAGTTCGTTTCAAACACGAGATCAGTCATTTAATGCGAATTCCTGATATCATGCATGAAATCAAAGGACAGCGAGTACGCTGGATCAGTCATGTTCTGCGTGCTGATCCGAACCGAATGATACAACGATCTTTTAAGGAAGAACCCTTTCACTAGTCGAAGAGATCGTTGTCGGCGACGATGGTTCCATGGCGTAGAGAGCGATCTGGCATCTCCTGGTTGCATGCTAACAATATGAAGGGCTGGTTTGTGATCAAAACCGATGGAGTCTGTTTGTATTGATGGAGTTGATTTGTTTTGATACATTTCGAATAAATGATTTAACTCGTTTATAGCTTGGACTGTACCGTTCACATCGACTAATAGAGTTTTGTTTGCATTAGATTTCACCAGAAATGTCGGACTAATTTGAAAACTAACAAATGTATCCTAATGTCGGTGGGGCCAGCATTAGAATGAATTGAGAGGAAGTGACAAGTTTGTAGCAATCAGGGCGTTTTTTTTGCGACAAACGCAAGTCTTTTATGTTGCTTACAAGCCTAATTTGCTCAAAAATTGCAACCACAGCCATTTTTAATGAGCTACCATTACATGTTACAATGAAACTAGGAGGTGGCCAGAATTTAACGTTTGATCGTTACATAATAAAATATTGATTTAAATGTTGCCATCAATCAGGCAATAACAGATCATTCATTCTACTCGATATTTTAATTCTAGGGCACAGTGGTTCACCTTCACCAGATCGCCCCACTACACTTGTGTGAAGCTATGATTCCATCACAGAAAAACATCATCATCATCATGTTCATCAGGCAATACTTACTTCCTTTCATCATTCGGGAAACATCCCAGAAAAATGAATGATTCATATTCTGTGGTATTGCGGATCATTCAAGAGACACCTCTAACCACAGGCTAAAACCAGTTCAATAAACAGAAAGTCTATATGTTGAACATTATCACATCCATCATGACTATACCATACCAAAAATAATTTTTAACTGAATCAGGGCTTAGAGCTTATCGCAGCACCGACAACCTGGTTTGCTTTACTCGGCAGAACAAAATCCCAGAAATTTCTGGGACCGTACAAGAAAAAGGAGCTGCGAGATCACTACCATACAGACCCCATCAAATATCCGAAAATATTAAGAGCGTATACATCTGCCAAGCGCCAGCAGCTCTTAGTTGCAGGTTTACAGGTTAGCTAAACTGTTTTCCAATTTTTCATTCCAAAGTTCATCTCCATAACTACCATAGAAGGAATTCAGGTCAAAGAGCCAAACGTGAAGCAGTTATCTTAGGATCTAAAATAGAGGGGATCACCAAAGAACTCGAGATGTACAATTAGTTGCTTATAATATCCTCTCAGCATATAGGAACTCAGCTCCATGAAACAAGGGGAGTCTATCAAAGAGCTTGTCTGATGGAACAGAGCACTGCAGGTACTTAATTAATAAACTTTTTCATAGGATAATAATAGAAACACCTTAACGGGATATAAGCTCAACTTACGACGATTTAGGAGAGCTACAAGGAAAATTTGTGCGACAGAATCGATGAACTGCCCACAGCTGGCAGACTTCAAAAGAACTCTCCAAAGTCTCCTCTTACAAATGGAATAGCCCTCAAATAGAATATACAAATGGAATATCGTAATTTATCTGTCTTCTCAATGTCTATGCACTTACTAATAGCTGGCCAATCCTGTGAAACCGCTGTACAAGGATTTATTATAAAGAGCAAAAATCGTTTAACAGTAGCAAGTACACTGTATAGATTCATTTGTATTACAGGTTCTTTTATCAATACTCTCATGCAGGACAGCCCGTGGCTTCCTCCAAAATGCTGGAGTGGTATAAGGGAAGCATCAAGTTAACTGAGTGTTATGATCCAGAGATCTCGAGTCTGGCTGCTTACCTATTCGACTACCCTGAAAACCAGCATCCAGCTAATTGGCTTTTAATCCAGATAAATGATATCATGCTGATCAGCAAGGAATCCTTTAGGGCTCTCTCTTAGACAAATTTCTTAGACAAATTTTAGTGAACTTAGTCCAATAATGCAATCATCACTACTTGACATTGAGTGCCTTTAATTCCGTGAAAGTAGAGGCAGTAATGGAAGAATTTTTTTGTTTATAAATGAACTTCTCTGTCCACAGATTAATATACTTGAAAGCAACATCGTCAAATCGAAAATGAATGGCACCACAATAAGAAAGAGGAGATAAAGCAATTCCGCAAAGAGGCATAATGTCCTTTGCAATAGAGTAGTCAATGGGTTACTGTTTAACCGGAGCAGAGAAGGGATCGAGTAATAGCCTATTCGGAAAACGTTTACCGAAATGTTATTTTAATTATCACAAAATGGACCAGCAGGTGTGGATTGGAGAAAAGCTTGGATGGGCTATAAATATTACTTCACTAAAAACTAAATAGGTCCGATCAGTTGGCCCTGTAACTTTAAATAGCACCCCATTGGCTTTTACTGACAAAGCGGGTCTTGATAAAGGGTGGCAAAGTATTGTACAAAAGAGAGAACAAGGTAAGACCATTGGAAAATGATGGGGCTTAAAACAGAAGCTGTGGTGCACTAGCCCAACACTTCTATAGAAAGACGTATGGAGTTAGAGTGTGGTGGCCGGTTATTGTTAAAGTAACATACTGGGGAAGGTGCAAAAAAAGGCCTGTATAGAGGGTGTATAGCACATGCTAAGAACGATTCCTACTCGTGCTTTAGCCGCAATATTTTATTTTCAATCAGTGGATATTTGCCTAGCATAAACCAGTCTAAACGACTCCTACACTGTCGACAGTATGTCAGGGAAAATCTCTTCAGACAAGACACTGAAATATAATTCAGAAGGTGAGGAACTTGATCACACAAGAACAGTTTTATGCTTCGTTAACAGTTTTCGGACCTCGTGCTTCTCCAGTGATTTGTGCGAGAGTGGTGGATTGGCGTACCAAGTAATGCTTTACAATTTTACATGGTTGACTCTACACTATAGGAGAGATTAGGACTGCGGTCTTCTGTCATGAATTCGAGCTTAACATGCCCGTTCGTCTCCCAGATTAATGCAGCGTGTATCAAGCTAAGATGGGATTGATTGAGGAGGTTCCAAACTGGTTGAGACATTATGCCTTTACTATAGGCGATAGAATAATGAAGTTCTTCCTTACTTGTGCTATCTTAGACTTCTGTTGCTTGATGGCGAGTACTTGACTAAAACTCCATCTAAGCTTAATATATTTTAACTTATTTTATATGATATTGCATGCAGAAACATTACTGCTGCTATGTCCTCGACTTCATTACTTGCCTCTTACAGAAATTATCGAAATCAGCTGAAGAAAACGCAGTGCCATTATCGCTTACGATCACTTCCGGAATACCATGTGTTGCCAAAAATGAACGAAGCAATTAAATAGCACATTCTGATGATGTAGATACTAATTGCACTTCAAGCCATTTAGAGTACGAATCAACCACAGTTAAAAATACTTTCGACTGGAATGGTCCGCGTGAAATCTATGAGTAACCTGGACCATGGTCTTTTTGTTTCCTCCCAGAAATGTATTGGTGCTTGGTGATTCTCGCATTGAGATTCTTGGCATGGTATACAGGAACGGACATCCATTTCAATATCTTCATCAATCTTAGGCCACCACACATAGCTCCTCGCCATCGATTTCATATGTACTATACTCCTGGATGGGCTGTAAGCATTGCGATGAGGATGGTCTTACGGTAGCATGTTGGAATGATCGTGCGCTGAACCCACAGGAGGCAATCCTTGATACAATTTATTTAATTTTTTTGAGTTCAAAAAGATTTGAAAGGGTCGTCCACCTTCTCAGGCCATCCTTTCATGTACCATGAAAATACAAGTGATAGAATATGGTCTTTCGGTGTCGACCTTGCTATATATCCTCTGCCAGAACAACTGGATGTTCGAGAGCTTCTATGAACATAACGTCCTCTTCTTTGTCAATTGGTTGTTATATTATTAGGCAGGCGACTAAGAGCATCTACGTTGCCATTGCGATAATGGTAAGCATTCAGGAATACGCTTCATCACATCATTCTTGGAGACAAAACATGTGGTGTAGGCTTATCTGGATTGAATAATCAAAGGGATCGGTTTGTGATCAGTCACGATCAATTTGAGCATATCGACGTTTGGTGGCTGTGAGCGTCCTAGAAAAGAAAGCAATCGGACGTTCCTTATAACCCACCTTATGTGACAATACTACCCCGATTCCGTATGGGGAAGCATCACATTCAAACAGCAAAGGCAGTTTCTCATCATATGGTATGAGAACATTTTTGGTTGTAAGAGCAGCTTCGTCAAAACTTCTTTGTTGAGCAGGGACCACGACCACTTGATATTGTTATGAAGAAGTTGATACAGCAGCAGTGTAGCTTTCTCTTTAACGAATGCATGGACGATTTTCAACAGCCCCAAAAAAGCTTGAAGTTCGGTTTTATTTGTTGGTGGCGGTGAATTTTGGATAGCTTTAACTTTGTCTTCGGTAGGACGAAGACCATTGGGGTCGATTCGGTATCCCAGGAAATCGACAGCATCGCTTCCAATCACACATTTATCTTTTCGAAGAGGAATCCCACTTCATCAAAACGTAGAAAGATTTGGCTCAATCTTTGATGTAGTTCATCAGCAGAAGAAGCGATGATAACGTCATCAAAATACGGAATAACCCCTGAAGTTTCTGGAAGTAAATTTTCAATAAAGCTCTGAAAAATACCTGGTGCCGGTGAGATTCCGAACTGGAGGCGCTTCACCTTAAAAGCCCCTTTTTGAGTTGCGATGGTTTGGACCATGGCAGGGTTATCGTCAACGGTGAGCTGCTGGTAGGCTTGAGCCAAATCCAGCTTTGCAAATATCAATCCTCTTGGCATCGTATATAGCAAATGGGTTGCTGACGGAATTGGTAAAAGCATGCACGGACAGTGCTTTGTTAACGGTTGACTTATAGTCCCCGCAAATCTGTATTGATCCGTCAGATTTAATCACTGGGACAATCGGTGTCACCCAATCACTGTAGTCCACAGACTCTTAAATTCCCTGGTCTAACATTTTTTGTAGTTCCGCTTCGATTGGTCCACGAAGGCAGAGTGGTACTCGTCGAGGCGGTAAACGAATTGGTACGATGGTTGGATCCAATTTCAATGAAACGGGTGGACCGCGGAATTCTCCAAGCTCATTGGAAAATAAATGTTGATACGTTTCCATTATTTCCGAGAATTTTATCGATTGAATAAAGCACACTCCTTAGATAGAAATTCCTAGTGGCTCGAACCAGTTGACGCCCAAAATGTTGGTTTCCTGTGGTCACGAATAGTGACATATTGTCAACAAATCACCCATTATATTCGACATCAACTTGAATACAACCAAAAATTTGTATCGGATTCTGTTGAAAACCCCTAAGTTGTAAATCGGATTACTGTAGACTCGGTGGAGATTTCCAAATAGTACTAACGGTCCATGCCGATATAATTGTGTATCTGGATCACGAGTTTACTTTGAACTTGCATGGTACTTTGTTGATTATGACAGTTGTATTCGTGGTTTTCGTACTCTTCTAAGTGCTCCTTTTGTTCTGATTCCTGTTGGTAGGACGACAGACTCGCTGTAGATGGTCGATGAGTCCACAGAACGCACAAATAGAACTTCGATGTTTGTAGGTTGTTCGCATATGATTTCCTCCGCAGCTCTCACATTAATTGGTTTCGCGTGGCTGGCGGTTTTGTTCATGGTAATTCCCTCGTGGAGTGGGCGGCACGAGCTGTATCGGATGGCTGTCGCGATTGCTGAACAAATTTCACTTGACTGGACTACTGTTGGGCATTGGTGAATGTTTTGTGATCTGCTGTTTCAGCAGCAACGGCGTTTTTACAAACTCTCTCTAACGTCAAGGTTCAACTACTACTAGTGCCGTCTTTTAATCTTGTCCGGAATTATATCATGTTGGCACATAATATCGACGCGACTTCCCTTATAGTTATTATAAGTTATTTGTTATTAGGTGGACTATTGTCAATGGAAATGAACAAAAATTAACTCTGTATAATTATTATACCTATTATTTTATATACAGTGGTGTAATATATTACATTCATACTAATCTACAGTTACCGTGGTATAGAATATTACAGGCGGCGTGCCACAAAAGTAATTCGCATCTGCAAATTAGGATAACATCTTTAGATTACACCATATGGAGGTAAAAGGTTAGGCGCCCAAGTGATCTTTTAAAAATGGGCAATCATACCGCAAGGTACGCGAAGCGGTTTAGCTCGGCAACGATAGCCCGACGACGGGTGAACATCTTTGTGAGCAAAACTGAAGTGATCATGATTCATAATTCGATCCAATCATATTCGTACAATGATAATAAATATTGGCTCGCAGCTAAATAACAACAAACAATATAACACTCAATGATACTCGTATATATAGACCACTAATTGGCGATCTCGAAATGATCATTTTGTTGTTTATATTTTCGAACCGATCATATATTGTCTTGTGTGAATGATTTACGTCCATAATTTATTAAAAAATAGTTCTCTAAACGATAAATTAAGGGTCAAGTATGATCACGAGACGAAACGATCGAAGCCCCGATCGGTCGTATAACTCATTTTACAACATTCATTAACCACAGCGATATAACAGCATAACAAGCAATATTGTTTGTAGTTAACACAAATTAAGCGATCGATCGATTTATGGATGTACAGGGGGAAAGGTTGTTGTTTGTACGAGGGGGGAGTGAAAAGTCTGGTAAAAATGAAAGGAAGAATAATATTTTTGCATTTTTCAACGTACTTAGCTTGAAACACTTAGTCCAATATGTTTCAAATTTTTCGATGCCTTTCGAATGACCATAGGATAAAACCTGTATAATCAACAGCAAGTTTGTGCTGATTGCTGAGCATCAACACATCTACCATGACTACCATCCAGAGAAGATATACAACCTTAAAATAATTTTTAACTAAATTTGGGCTTAGAATCTGCCGCAACACAGACTCACGGTTTCCTGTGCTGGTCATGTTCGGGATCTTTAAGTATTCTCAGCTATATGTACAACCTCCACACAGTAACTGGTAACTACAATAGGTTAACGCCTAGCTCATGAAAGAGTTAGCCTTAAACTTCAGATACCTGCAGTTGCCCTTTTATATATACAAAGCGCTATTAGGATCTGAAATGCCCCAAGATAGATGGAACCCGAGATGTTCAATCAGTTGCATAACAATATCCACTCAGCTTATAATACCGTTGCTCTGTGAAACGAAAGGAGTCTATCCCAAAAGGGTGCCTACTGAAACAGGGTACTGGAGGTACCCATTAAACTAACTTTTCATTAGGATAGTTATAGAAAGACCCTTACGGAATAACCTCAAATTCAGACGTTTTAAGAGAACTACATGGAGATTTTTCAGTGATAGAATCGATGAACTATACTCACACGTGCGCGGCCTCACAAGTACTATCCAATAATCATACTAAAAGGAGAGTGTACATGTAACACGGAAGATCAACATCAAAATAGTAAATCGAAAATTAAACCATGGCGAAACCCATTAACACCAACACCTTCTTGATATACGGTGGCCAAGGGCTGAGAACAAGCATTGCTCAATAAAATACAGCGCGCGTAACTTGCATCGGAATCACTGGAACAACGGTCCAACTGCAGATGTGGATAGACCCCGTTAGCTCGATACACTTAGTTGAACGATATTCCAATTAAAAATCGATCCGTTCCGAATAAACATTTTATTGCACTTTTGTTGCATCGATGATCTCCTCATTAGAGCCGATTCTTTTTTCTCCTAGCCATTTCCTCAAGTTCAGAAACTGTAAAGAGGCTAAGTCTGGAGAATATGGCGCATGAGCAGCAGTTTGAAGCATAATTCTTGGATTTTGGCCATGACAACTACACACGTGTGCACTGTCTTGATTGAAGAGAACTTTCTTCGCCAAATTATGTCCCAAAAATCTGATGCCAAAACCTTGTTTGCCGATAAAACTGCCATAGCCTTCTTCGGCGCAGATTCTCTAGTATAAATCCACTGTTTAGACTGTAAACTTCTTTGGTCTCCGGTGTATAGTGATGAACGGAAAAACTTTCTTGAAAATCGCCAAACCTGCCTCTGAAGTTGTCACACGTGTGTGTCTTTGGTCTATCGTAAGTCACTGCGGCACCCAATGTGTGAATAGGAATTTATTTTGAATATTTTCATATTCAAAAATGTTCGTGTAATATAATACACACACTCTCATCTGAGATGCCTAATATCTTGGCTACCTGGTGCACTGCCACTCTGCGGTCTTGCAATAACGTATCATGGATTTTGACAACAATTTTTGGTGTGGTTACTTCATTTGGACGTCCTGAACTTTCAGCATCAATTGTGCACTTTTTTCAAAGGCTGTAAAAACTCAACTAAATGACAGATCTTTCTGAAACTTTTTATTTGGTCTAGTGACAGATGGGGTAGGGAGGTGTCCTGTTTCCTCTCCTTTGGAACATAGCAATCAATGGGTTGCTGTCAGAGCGGGAGAGAGAGGGGTTCGGAGTGATTGCTTATGCAGATGATGTAGCGCTAGCTGTCTCTGGTAATCACGGTGAAGGAGGTAATCCAAAATTCCCTCCTAATCATTACTAGTTGGACCATCAAATATGGACTGACAATTAGCTCGTCCAAAATTGAACTGGTACTATTTACTAGAAAATTTAAAATCCCGGTAGTAAATCCACCTCTCTTAAATGGCAAGAGACTAGCTTTAACTGTCAAGGCAAAATTTCAAGGCGTCAACTTGGACAGTAAGCTTAGCTGGAAGCCTAACATTTTGTAAAGAGTAAACAAGGCTGATAGATACATGTACTCGTGCAGTGTGGCCATTGAAAACAGATGGGGCCTGAAGCCGGAGCTGGTACACTGGCTATTCACTTCCGTAGTAATACCTGTACTTATGTATGGGGTGACCGTGTGGTGAACAGCTCTTGATATAGTAACGTACAGAAAAAGGATTGAGAAGGTGCAAAGAACGGCCTGCATGCTTATAAGCGGGGCGCTGAGGACAACACCTACAAGTACCTTGAAGCTCATGTTTCACCTTCTCTCCGTGGACATTTATGTTAAGCATATGGCGGTGTTTACGGCCACTCGACTGTCAGCCATATCTCACACTGGACAGGACACTCGACAATAGTAAGATCGCTTAGGAAGGAACTGGCGAATCTAGACTATGTTACAACGACTTTATGTTTCGAGAAAAGATTCCAAACTACCTGCCCCTCAAGAGAATCCTGGAGCTGGAGTCGTATGTGATAAATTAAAAGTAGATATTGCAGTTCGTCTCCCTGATCACTGAAGCGTGTACCAGGCAGAGGTGATCGCGATTGGGGAAGTCCTGAACTGGTTAAGACATAATGTGATATCCTCGACTGAAATCGCAATTTATGTGGACATTCAGGCGGCAATCAGGTCGCTGACCTCTGTTTCTCTGACGTCTAGAGTGACGTCGGGTAGCCGCTCGTCTCTAAATGAGATGAGTGAGTATTTCAACATTCAAATAGTCTGGGTCCCCAGCCACCTCCTATGCTCATGCCCGGCTTTTGCACATAAAAGACATGAATATTTGGGTAAGTTCTTAATGGACCTCTGATCTCGAAAACTGTAAGGTGCGAGACTAATAACGCTACGTAAGTAGCTCAAACTTGTTCTCATGGTATCACAACGGACCGTCGCCGGTCTAAGTGTGCTAAAGCAGCCACTCAACCTAACCTAATCTAGTGACAGATGGTATTGACACATAGCATCTGGGTGATTTTCGATTTTAGCGCCCTCCGTTGCAATTTTTTCCTGACTTCTCACTTCGCCCTCGTATTATAGTCTCGCACGATTAGTCAACATACAAAACTCTATAACCTGAATACAAAATATTTACAAACCCGGATTACAATTTGAGTATATAAACAGTAGGGTCGATTAAAGATCAGGGCATTCGATCATACTCGTATTTAAGTGGTTCGTGTTTTAAATTCGATGACTCAGCATATATTCTCACCTATAATTGATGTAATTTTTTGCGGTTTCTTTCCGCGGACATTGAAGTCTTTTGCTGCATAGTCACACAAGCTGCTTATACATGTAATCGCTCAAGATTTACAAATAATTAATTAAATTTCGAAGAACTCGCGTAATTATAATTAAATTAATTCCGATCGTTACTCATCGATCGGGACTCAACTATATGGGTTTAGTGGTCAATATTTTGATTAATTAGCGATACAAGCGGAAAGTTGTCGTAATCTAGCGAGAATTTATTGTGTACAGCGAATGGTAAAAGAATTTTTGTTTGTTTTGCCTCAAGACCAACAACAGTCACTCCCTAACACGGATGAATAAATGTCTTTTGTATATATTTGTTATAAGAACATTGTTTGTTGCTTTCGATCGACGATATGCATGTATTTACATATTTGAAACGACAACCAAGATCTATTCAGCTGAGTAAATTTGCCTTTGTCGAATAAGAGTAATGCGACGTCTTTTGTTGTTGCTTTCGTTTGTTCCGATGTTAGACACACATATGGATGTATGTGAGGGGAAGAATGATGCATTTTTACAAGATTATTTGTTCTAATTAATAAAAAACTGTTCTAGACAATAAGATAAGACGGGATAGAAACAGACTGCCGGCTGGAATAGCGTTTGTTATATTTATAAATTGTATTGTGATAATAGAAGTTGATATGCAGATATGTGCGACTTCGGTGAGTCACTTCCCGTTAAAGAAAGTTACTACGTATACGAACGGAATATGAACATGACAGGTGTAATTCAATGGCTTTGATTTAAATTTTCGAGTATTCAAGAACTGGATTGAGATCTACCAAACAAACACGGTACACGGTAAATCTTATAGCTCCTACTGGTACACATATTACCAGCGTTGAGTTAGGTTGAAATACGTCACTAAACAGTTGGGACGGTTTAAAGTGTCAACCGTAGCGTGTCGACAACCTTCAAATAAGATAGAAGACTTATGTTATGAAGACTGTACTTATGTATGGGGTGAGCATGTGGTGGCCATCTCTTGTACAACACCTAAAACTGTCTTGGAGGTCATGTTTCACCTTCTTCGTGCACATTTATGGTAAGCAGATGGCGGTGATTACGGCCACTCGACTATCAGCCATATCTCAGTGGAAATGTCTTCAGACAGGACACTCGACTATAGTTAGATCGCTGAGAAAATATGTCGTGAATCTAGACTTTATTACACCGACTCTGTGCTTCGAGAGAAGGTTCCGAACTACCTGCCTCTCAATGGAATCATGGAGGAGCGGGTCGACAGTGGAAACGGAAGCATTGCAGTTCTTTACGGATGGCTCCAAGCTACACGGTAAATTAGGATCTTGAGACTTCTGTGATAAATACCAGGCAGAGGTGATAGCGATTGAGGAGGTCCTGAATTGGTTGATACATAATATGGTATCCTCGACTGATATCGCATTTTATATGGACAACCCGGCTGCAATCAAGTCGCTGGTTTCTGTTTCTCTGATGTCTAGCGTGGCGTTGGGTTGCCGCTCGTCTCTAAATGAGATGAGTAAGCATTTCAACATCCATTTAGTCTGGGTCCGTGGCCACTCAGACGTCATGAGAAACGGAAGGGAAAATTTGGGGAGACCCATTAATGCACTCAAGACTGTGCTTAAAAAAGAGGTGGAAGCCTCAGTGAATGATAGGTGGATGGACACCCTCTCATGGAGAGTTGCAAGGCAAGTCTGGCCAAAGCTGGACTTGAAACTCTCAAAGGCACTTATCTCCCTACAAAGCCGTGAACTTAAAACGATCGTGGGGATACTCACAGGACACTGCCTTCTTGGAGAACATGCGACGAGGCTAGGTCTAGAAGCTAATGACTTTGGCACACAAATTACATGAATATTTGGATAAGTTCTTAATGGAATGCCTCTCTAATCTCGAAAACTCTAAGGTGCGAGACTTATTACGCCACGTAAGAAGCTCAAACTGGTTCTTATAAGGATAAAGGTCTAATTGTGCTGTAGCAGCCAATCAGCCTAACCTAACCTAACCTATTGCCGAAAAGGTTCTCTGATAGAGTAATAAGTAGGTTTCGGGAAACCAAGATACCAAGATTATTGGGATTGAAACAAAAGCACATAACCATCGAGAATACAAATGGTCAACCTGAAAGAGGTACTGGGACTGGGAGTAATTCTGAAGCTGAGTTTTAACCAAGGTACATATATCAAACATTTTCAATGGCAAGTGAATTCCAGAATTATCACCTTTAAAAATGTCAATATTATATGATTGAATTCTACAATCAAAGACATGTCTACATACGCCAAAAAACTACCTGATTTGTTTACTAACGTCAAGGTGAACTTCACACTGGAAGCAAATTAAATCTTATTTTGACGAATATTTGTGTTTGTAATTTACACCGACTATACAGTCTTGTCTAGTTCATACAGTAGATATCGAGTCATTACTTAATATGAAACAATGTGACTTGCTGATGATGAGTCGACAAATTAACACTAATTTTGAGTCATTCCTCAATGGGATCCTCCCAACTTACGAGTAACGAGTAATCATTCCCCGATTTCGATTCGAAACGAGACCGGGGCAAATGTATGCAATATATGCGGCTTCTGCGGTCGATCAACTTCCTTAGTATTCTGTATAATGTATTATGCATTCGTTGTTTAAGCACGCACGCTAATAATTACACATATTACCTAGGTACATACAAACCACTTCTTAAGAATTCGTCCGACACACTTTAAGATTGACTATTGTAGTACAGTCACCTCAAATTATATGAATATGTCATTCGTCGACCGCAAGCTTAGTGTCCGTTTATGAATGGAATATTTTACTTGTATAAATCATGTGTGTGTGTGTAGTTGCGCATCACGCATCGCTTTCATTATGTAATCTACATGCATACATTGGGTCGACTCGTTTTGGTGATGGATTTGATTTGGGTTCAAATTTCTTGAAAAACATTTAATTGGAAACGATTGATTGAATTTTTATGATTCAAATATTAATATCAATTATGACGGGTGTATGTTTGTCTATGATGAACCAATTAGGGTTGTACATACTCGTATGTATGTACGAGTATACAATTGAAACCGATGATTGAATTTACAAATAGATGAGTCTTAGTCAATCAAATATTTTGACTCTCAGAATTTTCGGTTTTATACATACGTAAGTTGTACCTTTAAATGGCGACATAAGATCGGCCTTTCGTAATGATAGCTGCTCAGTGATGAGACCCAGAAATGTATAATCCATCATCCTGTTAACAGCTGAGTTTCAGTGATAAAATATATGGTTTGCCATTTTCACTATACGGGTCTTAAAGTTTGAAAGGTGTAGTGGAGGCCTATCATGATAATTTATATAAGACGAACATCTCAGTTTTACTTTCACTAAAGCTGAAGTTTCAATCCTACCAATATGGCTCTACCCATATTCGATCATAAGCTAGAGCTTCGAACTATCAACCAGAAGCTGGTTTTTCCCCCCAATCACTCAGGCTCAATTGGCCCATTGGGGCATCTCTTCCCAGACGCACACTTTCAGTCCTGGGTTCTTTTTGTTCTTCTAATGAAGTCCAATATATGTGGAACCCTCAAGGTTATCAATTGATCCTCAAATAAGAATTGTGGGCTGAAACACTGCAGTCTATGGGAAGAGTATGAAGAACAGGAGCACAAAAAGTGGTTCTTCTCCGCCACCACACTGTTCGCAGTATGCCCAGCAAGATCCTCAAAGTGCGTCTATCATAATTTAAGAAAGACTGGGATCTTTTCTGTTTTACTGATCCAAAGAAGATTTTGGATAGACGACAAGAGATGAGATTATCTCTGCAATTCGTCCCTTTAACAAAGAGTGCTGCTTTCAAAATTGCAGCAGTTTCTGCCTGAAAAACAGTAGCGTACCCACAGTAGCGTGTATGTGGGCAGTTGTGTGTCGGTCCACCACCCTCCATATTTGACAGTGCGCAGAAGAGCCGAATAGATAATTTTTGCCTAGTAGGCGAGCGTCTGTTGGCGCACTGCACACCTTCTGATTCAAAGATCAAATCATCTCACAGAACAGACCTTCAGAAATCTCAAGAGCTGCAGTAGGTGTGGTGTACATAGCTCCTACAATACCCAGACAAACAAGTCTTTGAAGATGGTTAAGAGGTTTCCCTATAGCCCCACTCTTTGTTCTAGGCCACCAAATAAATGTGGCAAACAATATAATAGGTCTGATCACTGAAACGTATAGCTAGTCCACGCGTCTGGGTTTTGGGCCCCATTACCTACCAAATAACTGTTTGTATGCAACATATACTGGAAATGTTGCATATAATTTTTATAATTTTTTACCAAGTATAATCTTCCGATCTAGCCAGACCCATATACTTGACTTCCGAAGAGAGTGGGATTGTATGAGCCCTAATTTTTAGAAGACGAGTTTCCCAGAGCCCTGCGTCTAGTGAAAAGGACCATCTCAGTTTTTGTAGAGTTGACAGATAGACCCTGGTCACTACACCAGGCTAAACTATGTTAATCACAGTTTGCATGCGATCACATATTACATCAGGTGATATCATCAGCAGAATCGGCAGAAAAATCCGTTGCCGTTTAGTTTGACTATGAGTGAGTTGACCACAAGACACCACAAGAGTGGAGACAGAACCCCACCCTGAGGACATCGCTTTCGGGTGGTTACCGTCATCGTATCACTACCTAAGTCAACAGTAATACTCGTTGACCTAAGCATGGCGCTAATCCACCGAACAAGTGTAGTCTCCAATGTATTTCAACAGCAGAGATAATTGCATTATAGGATGCATTGTCAAACGCAATTTCAATGTCCAGAAACGCTTCCAAGGCAAATTCTTTGAAGTCTATAGTGATCTTTATTTCAACAGATCTGCCTTTCTGGCATGCGTGTTGTTTGGAGTGTAAGTGATTGACTAATAATTATCCCTAACATGCCTGTCAACCAATCGCTCTAAGCATTTAGAAAAGTGGACATACTGATAGATCGAAAATGTTTGCCTGGTCATATCTAGGCTTTCCATCCCTTGGGATGAACACTACTCTGACTTTTCTCCAAGATTTTGGAATGTACCTCAGACTGGCTCTGAAGATATGTTTAAGATGGTCAAGGATAATTTCCAGTCTTTCCTGTAGAAGACCTGAGAATCTCCCGTCTGGAACAGGTGAATTAAATTTTGAGAAAGAACCGATGCTCCATCGGCTTCCTGTCTCTTGTCACCACCTTCACCACCAAATACCAATCTCTGAAACTTGGTAGTTGGTGTGGGAGTTGATTTCCATCAACTTTACAAGAATTCTCACTTTCGCGAAAATGAGTTTTCATTAGACCATCTAAAGGTTTCTGATTAGTAGATTTACTCGTGTAACTTCCATCAGGTTTCTCTAGAGTTTCGATAGTGACCTTCATGTTCCCACAGAGAACTTTAATTGAGTTAAGCGGTTGCCGTAATATTATACACTTCCTCAGAGAAAGATCTCCATTTCGATGTTTCTTCATTTTGGATGCATTTCTTGTATTCTCTTTGTGAATATTTGTACAAGTCGCAATCTACCGTTGCACCGGTTTTCATGGCTTTGTTTGGAAGTTTTCGTGTTTATTTCCTTAGTCTGCCCAATTCACTAGTCCTCCATGGTGCCCCAGTTCTTTTAGGCTTACTTAAAGGACAGCTCTTACCATAAGCGCTAATTAGTGCCGCTTCATGTTTGTCCACTGCCCTTTCCATTCCTCCGCACTTTCTGATTTTAATTGTTGAACATAGAAGTGACTGGGAAGTGAAGTCTGTAAAGTTCCCAATCAGTGTTTCTTGGGTTCCTAAATTCTCTAATTTCAGGTTTATCGCTGGTTCGAGAGAAAGAGATGTAGCGATGGTCAGAGAGAGTAACGTCATCTAAGACCATCCAGGATGAGACTTTTTCACTATGTCAAAAACGTAGGTGTATGGGTTACATTTCCGAGGACTAGGTCAGACGTGTATAGGTATTCCAAGAGGAAAATCACTCTAGGATTAATATCGGTGATGCACCAGCGTACGTGATGTGAGTTTCCGACAATGATTGGGATATCATTATGGTTTGCGTACTCTATTGCTTTAATAAAATCCTGAGTAGGAGGATGAAGTTCCGAATCATATGGGAAATAGGCGGAGATCATAAGAACCTCACGTCGAATACCCTGTTCTTTTTCTTGCACTGCTCTAAGGTCATTACAACAAATTTTATTGAGGAGTCTGTAATTCATGTTATTACTAACAAAAACATAGGTTCTAGGTCTCGAGCAAAACGTTTTCTAAATCAAAACGACATTTTTATAAGCTGGTTAATCGCATCGTTGCTGTTTGCATAATTACACTCAAAAACGTCACATACGATGTCAACAACCTTCAAACCTCATTTGGTTGGATTTATGTCACGACAGTTTTCACAAACATCATTTCTTGCCATAGCTAATATATCACGATTTACAAAATTTTATTGTAATAACACGACACAGGCCCAATTAGCATAACATTGGGTAAAGAGGTGTATCTGTAATTAAACGGAAAAAGGCAACATCGCCAAAATAGAACTCGCGAGTGACCTATCAACAGATTTGTCTTAAACTCTTGAATGATATGGAAGCAATTTCGTTGGAGCAGACACAACTTTAGTTTCAAAAGTAGGTTAAACAACAGGTAGCTGGATTTTAAATCAAAACTATACTAATGAGGCGTTTTGTGTTGCCTGGAAACACTAATAGATGATTATATGACTTTTCAGAACCTTTCCACATTCAGAGCGTGTTGGAATTGTAGGCAACCAACTAAAAATCTAAGGTGATCTTGGCGCATATATTTGGGAGATCAAGCTGCTTGGCCTTCGCTTTTTGATCTGTATCGCAACACCCATAACTCTGCTGTCCTGGTTATGTTTTAGGAAGCGGTCAAATGTGTGGATGGTCTTAAAAAGTCTATGTCTTTGATTCATCCAGAAAGTTATAAACATTTTTCTTGCGGTTACTACTGGCGTAGCTAGAAAATCCTGGACAACCAATATTAAAATGACTAAATTTCCAGCATATGCACTTCCCAGAAGCTAGGCAGCATAGCTGGGGAAATTCAGCCGTTTGATATGATATTTAAAAAGAAGGAGGCCTTACAATTAGGGCTATTATAGATTTACAAAATGCCAAAAAAGGCGAGCGATGTCAGAAAGAGGACGACTATGTCCTTAACGGATATTTGGACGGTTGGTAAAAAGGACAATCTCACTAGAAAACTGTTAGAGATGAAGTACGTTCACCTGTAGGTAATAAGATGGAGCCGGGTGCAAATCATAAGGACAATAAAAAGCCCAATCTCAACTGGACATATAATAAACCTGCACCACGCTATGGCGGCGTCAGCTACTCTTATCGATGGGCTTACCAGTCAACATATAGGAATGACCCTTATAGAATCAATCTTGTAACCGAAAATATTTAAGTGATTAATAGAGGAAACTAAACCATGATTTGTTGATACTATTAGAAACGAGGTGTTACACCTAACACTAACTTGCCCTTTTGTGACCTCACTCAGTTACTGATTACTGACATTATATATGATGAGGCTACGATGTTTTATCACATTTATATCAAAATTTATAGAGATCTTCAAAAAAGTACAAGAAATCAGATCTTCCAGATCAGAATCACGGAGAACCGCCCGCAGCATTTACAGTCCAAAATAAACTCTCAAATGGTTACACTTATGGAAAAGAAGGCTTATTCATCTTTCAGAAGGAAGATGGATGCTTTAATGAGAGCCGAGAGGAAACTATTTGAATACTTTTTAAAATCCGTTTTCTAGGCACTGTGATGACATCGAGCCAGTTAGTTTATATTGGCCTAATAAAGTGAACTTTGAATCTCATAATATGATAAAGAGGATGGCGAGGAAAATCTTTACACTCAATGAGCAGTAAATTCATTCAAACCGTTTAAATCTGGGGAGTCTCTAAAAGTCTGAATTTCTACCAATTAAGGGTTCTCAGTTTATCGGACAGTATAAAAACCATTATTATACGGAGACTTTAATACCAATTCGACAAGCACCAAGAAGTTTAACCATGGAAGCTGAAGTGAATCGTATGATAACGGCTATGCTAACTGTAATAGTGTTTGAACAATCAAAGTACACATGAAGAACTCCACAGTGGTGTAGGTAGGAAAAAAGATGGTAACACGAGTTCTTTGTCGATAACCGATTACTTCAGTGATCAAAAACGAGTTATCCTTTAACCAGAATTGATGATTTATTGGATATGTTGGCAAGGTACGTCTATTTTCAACCGTAAATCTGCGGAGTGGTATTTGGCATGTGGAAGTCGCAGAGGAGGATTAGCTCATGAGTGAATTTATTGTGTAACAACGAGACATGTTGACGAAATCTCTATGGCAGGTAATTTCAGGCGTAATTCTATGGCAGCTCATTTATTATAGAGACAGATCATGGTCCTTCAACATGATTGCTATTAAGAATCCGGAAGGGCCGGTAGCACACTAGGTTGAAACAAACGGTTGCATTGATTATACAGTTTAAAATTGAAAAGTTATTGCTCACGGTCGTAGCATTGTGCTGGAGCATAGAATTGAACATCTCGATGACATCAGACTTATGGCAGTTTTGCCATCTGAAGAATGGGCCATGGGTATTGTTGTGAATCGCAGTATCTCGCAGCTGGTAATTCAATTTATGTAGGCCAACACGCTAAGAGACGTATTGGTACAACTCTCTCTTTGGTTCGTATCAATATACAAAATGGTGCAAGACTAGCCGCTATGTGACTATAGTCTTCACTTCACTGGTTAAAACAATGCTTGTCCGATAAGGCGTTTTAGCAGAGATTATAAACTAATCGGATAGATCCTCAATCATTCCATTCTGCTGCACTCGTCAATGTAGTGATGCACTAATGTCTGTGCAATACACATCGAGATATTGCATGGTTTCAATTCACCCACTGCATTCACATAATGTTAGAACATTTAGGTGGGAAAAGCGGAAATTTGTTCAAGAACATTGCAGCTACCCTTCAAATTCAAATCACCAACGTATCCAATAATTGAACATTTCACGCAGTCCGTAAAAGACCAAATTTCATTGATAAGTTCGGAGTTCATACAATCGAAAATGTTCATAAAATATCAGGTTGACATAATTAGACGGGTCACCTGAAAGGGCAATCAATTGAATAAGTATGTCTGACACACTCGTCAGCTTAGTTATAGGTTGGTTACTGTATAATTATTATAATAAGCAGTAATTATCGTGATAAGCGTACCAAACATAATTACGACAGTACATCTGTGACTCCCAAAGCACTCAAACAATAACGCATCCAGTTATCCTTGGTCGAAAATTCTTTATCTCTTTATGATTATATGGTTGCCCGAAGGGATCGGTAACCTTTATTTGTATTTCTTATTTATACATTAACCAATAATACATAATTAGGCTTAACACATAATAAATCAAGACCATTCTGAGATTTATATCATGACCGCAAAGTAGTTCTTAATTACAACTTATTGGTTTTTTTTGTGCCCAACACAAAAATACAAAACAAACATTCGATGGCTAATTATCGTCTTAGCTCAAAATGTCGAAACTCCAAAACACAAACCATATACCAAAACCAACTCTTAAGACGTTGTGCAAATCTTGTTACCATAAGTGTGATATCATCGGGCCTTAATACGATAAATGTCGTTTATGGGTATGTTGGAACCAAAGACAACTGTTTTTTGTGGTTTATGTCACTAATACACGAGATGATACTCGATTATAAATACACAATACACAGGGGTGTTTTATAGACAAAGATGATATGGCGCCATCATTACAGGCGAGATCGCTACAGTAAAACATCTGTCTGTTTATTTTCAAATAAGTAGCCAAATCAAACAATCGTCTTATATGGTAAGCAAACAGCAACCACAACATAACTACTTTATTGCAGTTAATTGATCGTCTTCATATATATACTCGTACGTAGAGAAAACACAAAGATGCAATTTTTATCTAATATCTCTATACAATAAACTCGGTTTAAAGATCGAGATTGGAGAAAAGAATGAATAAATGCGACAAGAGAACCGTAATCGATCATTAACCTATACAAACACTGTCATCCAATATGCGCACACTCCTACATACTCGTTTTTTTATGTTTGGTTTCACTCTCATTTACGATCGTCGATAATGCATATATACAAACATGATCGTTAATAATTTATTTTCTCAATTTACTTTAAGTCTTTTAAGTAAGAATAAAGAAAACAAAACAAAGTTAAATACAAAAACAAAAGATTTCGTTTAATTATAAACGATAAACAAAAATACGATAATGATCGTAAACTATACACAATATAATTCGGGAAGAGTATACACTCGTAGTAAATCACATAGTGCACATGCGATCATGTGTTTGTATATGTGATCGAAGAGTTTGAGAGAGAGACGTGATATATGCTCGATCTCGTTTTACCAACGCAAAACAAAAGTGTGTACTAAGAGACGATATACACAATCGAGACCTTTGTTGAAACGGTTAAACTGTGTGATCTTTTATGATCAAGTTGGGATTTAAGTTGAGTACTTAATCCTATTTTGTTTATTGTAGAACAGATATAATGGACCACCATTGAGAGTTTCTCAATTTTCTGTGCCTTATCAGCTTTTGTAGAAATGACGAAGAATAAGAGATATTATCATTTAGAACAGATGTCTTCGAGTTGCTCAAAAGGCATTGTATTTAAGGCTGCAATAATATTCGCAATGCCTTAGGTTCTGGCATTGGTTTACCATTTAGGATTTGCTTTTCGCATTTCATGAAATTACCTTTGGTGTAGTTCCTTGATTTGGATTTACGTAACGGTGGCTTTGAAAAATTAAAGTACTAGCTGCTGAAAAAATTGACTTGGTGAGTGAACTAGTTACTTGGTAAGCGAACTAGAAGACTGCCCGAGAAATGTCTCATAGTTATTGCAAATAATGAAGATTTGACATTATAAGTATACTGGTAGTTTGAACGAATAGTTCGAAGCATAAGGCTGAAAATGAGTTCCTTTCATTTGTTCAGAGAACTAGGATGAAAATAGGTTTGGCTATGTTTGTGTTTAGCTTTTCTTGTGATCCCCAAAAATTTGTATTAATACAAATACTTACCGTCCAAATTTTTAACGGGTTAAAGATCCGCTTTAAATTGTAAACGGTTTTAAGGTTTTCAAAAGAAGATCTCGATCTTGAAAAAAAGTTTTAGTAAGATTACCCATTCGGATGGCAATACCTAACTCGCATGGATCTTGGTCAAATATAGCAAGGCTATCATCCTCAGCAATCCCATCTTCTATAAATATAATATAACAGATGCTTGAAAAAAGTTCGGTCCTGGTAGACTGGTTTAATAACATTACATGATAGAGGTTTTTCAAATCCATTACGTATTTAAACAAAAGAAAGACTCTTATCATTGAAGGCGATCGGAAAAGTAAGCTATCTTACAACGGAATCCTTCATTGTATCCTTCATTTTTCTACCTACAAGCGTTAAGAAAACGATCGTTTTCAGGAGAAGCTTGACTTCCGATATTTTCTCCGACAATGGATTTTACTTTCTCGGAGCAAATTTTATATTAAAAAATAACTATCGCGCCATGACAACATTTGCTATTAATAGAACCAATTGGCACTTCATTCCGCCTCACACTCCTTATTTTGTGGGTATCTGGGAGCCAGGTATACAATCAGTAAAATTTCATCTCAAGAAAGTTATTGGTGATTTGACATTAACATTCGAGAAACTGTGCACGGTAACAAATCAAATTGAAACGTGTGTTAGTTCTCGGCCTTTTACACGATGACGTTGAAAACAAGATGGCGCCTGACTGAACATTAATACAAAATTTTTAGAAACGGTGGTCTACTGGGTATACTCACCAACTTTAGCAGCGACTAAAAGGTGCTAACGTTTAGCGGGTGTATGACATCAATAAATAACGGGAATATGTCGAAGCATGTTCGATGTGGTGCTTCATAGAGGGTTAACAGTAATAATAATATAAACCAGCACTTTGTAATTTGTATATAAAGCGCAAAAATGGAATTTTTTGTAGTAAAAAATTAATACTGTGAGAGGCTAGAATTTTGAAACGTCACTAAAAGTATTTAATAGATGTCGCCTGTCGTAGTTTCTATTGTCACGAATCACAGATGTCACCTGTCGAATGAATCCCTACTGCTATAATTTTCAAGAAGAAAATTATAGCAGTAGGGATTACCTTGTAACCAAATGTTTACACATACGAACAGAATAAAAATAAATAATGAAATAGGCGGAGCGAACAAAATACGACGGTAAGAACATTCGCGAAGTGTAGAGAAGACAAATAATGGAATGTTCTACAAGTATTTGCGTCGTATAAATACGTGTAGACATTTGGGTTACGAAAGAGTCCAATTTTGAATTTCGAAGTGTTAATATCGGGAAGTGATAAAAAGTGAAAGTAAAGTGTTAAAGTAATTGTAGTGATAATAACTGTGTAAAATTAGTATTGTGAAAATTATTTGAGAAATATTTGTGGAATTTATTAGAAAATAAATTTAATTGAAATTTAATCTTTGCGAGTTTAATATTCACAATCCAGTGATCGAACCGGATAAATTATTTGAATAACCACTCGGCGAAATCGTAACACTATACAATCTGCCAAGATGTGTTTATATTTATATATATATATATATATATATATATATATATATATATATATATATATATATATATATATATATATATATATATATATATATATATATACATATATATATATATATATATATATATATACATATATATATATATATATATATATATATATATATATATATATATATATATATATATATATATATATATATATATATATATATATCAAACTTTGTCTTTTGATCACTCTTTGTAGTTTCCATCGTTCAATTATACACTTTGTGCTACCTCCAGCGCAGACTTTAAACGATTGGCATTAGACTAAGATACCAGAATGTAATCTGATTCTCGCTAAAATGATAAGAAGTTGGGAGAAAAATATACTAATCTACATTTAACCAATCATGAGAACAATGCAATGATACAAACCTTTCCAAAAACTTGGACACCTACAATCGAGTTCTAAAACCAACATGTAAGTCTATCTTTTTGGATAGAAGCTTGGGATGACATGCTTATACACTTAACAACTTTCATCAAAATTTTTATGCATTTCTAGTAAACTATCATCTTCAAAGACAATATCGGGTTCGACCAAATGCATGAATTTGCAAGCAGGGCGGCGAACTTGGATTAGTGCGTTATACATAAATCACCTCAAGATAACTGTAAGACGACAATTAAAATTAAGGATTGCTAACGATTTGGAGACGGAGGTTAAGTTGTAGTTTCACTGCGATCATGTTAGATTGAGTTCCATTTAACTCGATTCGATTTTAGCCTCGGCCGTACTTTTGGAGTCAGATCATTCCTATTTCTCCTCAGTTTAATCACCATACCTATACATCTTTGTTACACATATAAGGAGTTAACATTCTGATCGGATATGATAGTATTTTTGAGCTTCTTTCCTAGCGTGTAAGCCTGATTTTAGAAATAATTTAAAGCCTGACTGGTTATTAATAAACGAGTACCCATCCAAACTATGACATTATTTACTATGCGGTCAGCTAAGCCTTCCAAATACTTCAATGACCGCTTCTCTGGTAGAAAATGTTTCCACATTTATAAGTTGACTAGCGAGCTACGCCCGCTACGCAGAAACCTCCAGGGACATTTAATAAAAACTTCGTTTTGCCATACACTCGTACATTATTTCTAGGGATTGTTTAGGTAGAAAAAAATGACTGACTTATTGAAAGTGTATGAGGATTCGGTAAATGAGTGGAAAAAGCATGGAGCACTGTCGATGATAACGGTATATAGAAAACACAAACCACTAAACTTTTATTTTCAACTTATTAAAATTAATTCTTTAAAATCATGTAAATATCACTAATTATGAGAATATTACGAAAAAACAATATTAGTCTGTTAATGCAACAGAGTGTTGATATGTTTTGTCTTCCCATCTTTAGCTAACCAACCTTCAGTTATAAATTATATGGTGGAATGCCTGGTAAATCCAACGAGTTTAAAAACTCTGTTGGATAATTCACAACTTCGGTGGTATCGCTAAACTGTATCAATAGATTTGTAAGACACCAAGTACCCTGGCAATAAATCTTGTATCTTAAGAGTCAATTCGTTGACGTCCACATTTTTTGCTGCTAAAACTGCTCTTTCTGCCAGCCACTCATGATTTGTGTATCGGCTGTGAACATCGGGAAAATTTGGACAATGAGAGCATCTTGCGAATCAATGATTGTGCAGAAATCGGTCGGTAATATTATGCATCCATCTGTGGTAACTTTTCCACCGCCGATATAAATGTCAATGTCTATGTTATTGATTTTTTAAACAAAAGATTGTCCTCGATTATCGCGATTTCTTCGACGGTTATTGGATATCCATCAACATTTGTGATTTTTTTGGAAAACTTTTAGTACATGTCGATTTCTTTAGGACGTATTTTATCGATTAACCATACCAAAATGTGTGCATGAGGGAATCCGCGCTTTTGTCATTCAACGAAATACATTCAGCAACGTGTGGGATCAAATACATGTAACTTTGTAATGAAATCCAATTAGAGACTTCAATTTTTGTCTGAAAAATTGGTCAGGCAATATTAAGGATGTGATATCCGGCCTTCTTGGATCACATGTGAAGGTGATGAATAAACACGGCCGCTCATATTTTCGCACATAAGTCAAGGCATCTTGTATATATTCTTGCATATGACGTGGACTGCCTATGAACGATGATGGTAGAATGACAGAATTACCAATTTGGACGGCATCGGCCTTGTTGACAAAAGCGTCTCATGTGAATGTATACTCTTCCGCACGTAGCTTTTGTTGATTAAATCACAAGTATCGTAGTCATTAGCTCTCTATCTTCACATTCGCTCTCACCGATACGCATAATAATCCTTCGAACTAACATTGTTGATTGTTTTAGCACCTGTTGCGGGATCTCGATGTTAAATATTTACGCAATACCCGTCTTGGCGTTTCCAGAACACTAGGGGATATTGGAGAGCGTCATATGAGTGGTGTGTATCAGCAATGGACTGTAAATTATTATTTCTTCTACGAATCACGATTTCCCATGTAGCTGTACGATCGCCGACCATGATTCTAGCAACATCCTCAAGAACAGGTGCATTAAATCTACGAATAAGCACTCCAGCAGGTGTTTTATCGGGATTGATTACAAATAGCGTGATTAGCACTTTGTCATTTGTGTATGTGTGATTTGAATATCTTTAACAATTCATTGTGCTTATTCAATAGAGCATCCAGGTCACCGATGATATGCGTGGCAAAAAGTGAATTAAGGTGATTATAGCTACAATGTGCATCCACGCGTGCATCCTCACCACCCATGAATTATAAATTTGTAAAAATTTAGGTGATTAGTTTGGCATTGGTGGCAATGAACCCATTTTGTGACAAATTTAGCCTTTGATTTTGAATGTTGAATTGAATATATATTGAATATATATATATATATATATATATATATATATATATATATATATATATATATATATATATATATATATAAATAAATATATATATATATATATATATATATATATATATATATATAATATATATATAATATATATATATATATATATATATATATATATATATATATATATATATATATATATATATATATATATATATATATATATATAGATTGAAGAACCTTTCCAATAAATTATTTATCTCCTGAATTTACAACTAATTTGTGAGAATGTCATCCAGTAACTGAAAGTTGCTGCTACTGGAATAGATGTGCTTAGTGCGCTTCTAATGCACACGGCTCCCGTTCTCCGAATCATAATAAAGGCTTTCAGTTGTCCATTGTATACTTGAAACTGTCTACCAAACGACCAAATGGTAACCATATTATCAAAAACTACTAAGGTGTTGAAGACTTAATCCTTTCCTAATTAACATTTTACACGAATAGCTCTATTCCTCCATTCAAAAATTATATCCCGTCTATATAACCTTTAAATCAATTCCGTTGAGATTGAAAGTGACAAACTGCGGAAGTTTGGCCTTCCAACAAAAAAATATCCGTCTCGTATTCAGTGGGTTAGCACTAAACCGAAACGAAAATCCCCAAGATATAATTATTTATCCACTCTTATAGTGTCTTGTAGTCAACTTACTGCCAACTTTAGTCCAACTAAATTATAACGAACTGAGCAGGTTATTTTTACTAGACGCACGTCTTTGATAAACTGTAGTCTTCAATAAATCATGAGACTTAAAACCCAGAAATTGGTTATGTTTCAGTCAACACACAAAACTAATACTTAAGCATCATTGAAAGCCCTTAATAGGACTACTGTGTAATAAGCCATCCTATGTGTTTACGGTGGTATGATGTCTTTACAGGTGGATCAATCTGGTCTGAGATGTATTTATTCATTTCATTACGTAAGTATTTTTTGTCTTTCAGGAAGTAATTGCTGCAATTAAGAGAGCAACAAATTAGCTACTTGGGATGGAGATCGTCGTATCTGAATCTTTTCTGATAGAAAAGCTTGTTTAAGGATAATCGGCTCTTTTAATACTGTTTATTAACCCTCCCACTCAGGCTTATTTGTCCCATCGTTACATCTGTAACTCTTGTCAATAGTGCTCTGTAAGAATGCTGTTATTGTATGGAAAGCAATAGTGACCTTGAATAGATTTGTCAGTCTAAGTTATGTCAAATTCCACTGAAATTCGATTCAGCCCTATGCATGACGATGTTATCTCTTATAAGTATAAGACTCTGATGCCATTTTTCTAAAAATATAAAGAAAAGTTAAATCGATAAAGATTTCAGTTCTTCTTGAACTATGACATAGATGCGTCGATGTTGCTAACTTTATTCCTAGTTATTCTTACTGAAGATTGTTCTTTCAGGCATTTGATTGCTAATCAAATGTTCCAAATAAATATTTGGTGTAGAGGAGGCAAACTGTGCTCCTGTCATAAACACACTGCATTGCCTAATAACCTTTTAAAATGTCCTTTATTCATTAAAAAAACAGAAGTCAGGGTAAGAGTGTTGCAGAAACATTTGTAAAATACACCTATAGCTAACATCATGGGCCCTGTAGCTGGCGGCATCCATTTTTCGTATTTACTTCGACCGAAATATAAGGTTTATAAAATATCACCAAAGTATCAATAGCTTGTCAGATACCGCCAAAATAATAATGACCCCCCGCTTTATAACTAGGAATAAAGGGAACAGGCTATCGAGAACTTTTGCAATTAGTTCCGGTGTTCGATAAGGAGATGCGCTGTCCCCGATACTTTTTAATCTCATTTTGGAGTATATCCTTCGTAAAAGTGAAAAAGACAATACCTTATTTGATCAGGACAACGAGTTCTGGCTCGATCACATTCTGTGTGCTGATTCGAACCTAATAAGCGATCATTTAAGGGAGAGCCGCTTTTCGGTAGGCGAACCGAAGTATACTACCGTGTATAGAGCGATCTTATAACTGTTTAAAATGGTATGGAGCTGGCTCGTGATCGAAGCCGATCGAGTCAAATAGCTATAATCCACATATAAGCAATCATCTGAACGCCACGCCGATCTATGTGTCATACAAGGTGATTTAATTGTAATTATGATCAATATCACATCCAAGTGTTCATGAGCGATTACACTGTACTGTATTTGGTGGTCTAACCGTCCAGCCGTAATAAGAGTTTCATGGCATCATGTCGAATATTGTTATGATTACGGTTAGTATTATTGCCTTCGATACGTTTAAAATGTCTCGGATATTTAGGACACACAGTAGCTATATAGAGTGAAAACAATTGACCCATATAATTCGCTATCGAACAAAATGTTTACTTCGTTCAATTATTTGTTTTTTTGTTTGTTTACATTCGAACGATCCCCTCTTTCTAAATTCTCTCTCGCATTTTAATTTAGTTTTGTATATGCGTGTGTGTGTGTGTGTGTGTTCGTCGAAATACGCTCTGTTGTTTATGTGAATAGCGAGGGAATGACAAACAAAAAAAAATACTCACAAAAACAATCAAACACAAAAACAAATTCTTGTTCAGTTCGTTTGGGTGATTGAAATTCACAATTTTTTAGTCTTGCTGCGTGAATATACCGCAACGCATGTAGTATACGGAAATTTAGAGTTTTGTCTGTACAGAGAAATATTCGTAATTTTTTTTTTGTTTTAATTTTAAATTTTTGTTTAATTAGAAATAAATAGAATTTCGCGAATAATTATATATTTAAATAAAATAAATCCAAATTGTGATCGGTTCGGTTTAGTTTAGTATACAACAACATGCAGCGTGTTATGTTGCGCGATTCGTGAATAAAACATATTAGTGAGATAAAAGTGATTGATTTTTTGTCTTGAGTGAAAAAAAAATATAAATAAATTAGTGTTAAGAAAATCAAATCTCTGCACTCGATATAGAAATATATTTTGGCGCCAAAAATTCTGGATCGAAAGGAAAACCATAAGACGGCGACAACAATAAAATTTCCCCGATATTAGAATTGTGGTGTCTTGTTTGTTTGTTTGTTGTTCAAGTTTTATCCAATTTATTGGATTTTTCAAATGATCACAGTGTTACGAAAAAAAATAGTGTGCAACCATGTTTAGTCAAATTGTTAGTGGTGGTAGTTTTATAAATTTCTTAGTAACCTTATGTTTACTAATCAAAATAGTAAGTGGCCTACCTGTTGTTCGGGACAGCCAAACAAATACAAACCACGATAGGTTTACGGATTACAGTGTAACAGTGGTAAGTTTATTGATTATATAAATATTTGCCCTCCCCTCATGTATGTACATATATACGGGGACTAAAAAGGATGTGACTCATAATTTACTGAAACCCTAATCGATTTTATATTTGTCCGACACTCGAACAGTCTATATACACGGACGATAAATTCGTAAACATGCAATATATGTAAATAGTGAAGTGATTTGACCGCATTCAGTACTGTAGATAAAAACTATCCATTTTCACTATCTTATCGATTATAGTTTCACCATAGTTAAACTATACACTAAAAAATAACACAAATAGTTGTTTTTGGAACAAAGGTTAAAAGTTGCACGAACTTAATGAATAGTTTTAGTTGTCTATAGTAAGCAAATTCTTAAACAACGTTTTTGGCCGAACAATGACACAAAAAGTCAAAACGACTGACTCATGTTACAGTGTTGGTGTGTAATAGTGAGAAAAATCACCCAACCATGAATTGGTGCAAAATTTTTGGTTTCATCAAAAACTTCTCTCTTTATATATAGGGTGATCAAATTAGAGTTTCGCTATGAGAGAAGTACATGCTTGGTGTACGATTTGCCCAGTGGTGCGGAAGAGTAACTGTTAGTTTTGGAAGCTAGATTCGAACCTTTCTATATGTAGAGTACGATGCTAGTGCTCATTTTACCACCTTGTATGTTTTGGTGAGCGCCATATGTCTGTCATCTTCTTAGAGGATATCCAGCTCTTATCCCCATTTGGTTTCCTTTTGCCAAAAACGGAGTCTGCAGAGCTAAAACAAGTAATATACTATATGACTGCCCAACTGCTAACTGGTCACATAGTGAATACCCAGACACTCATACCCAGAGTTTCTCGTTAATGATCGAATACGATCCACAATTTTTTTGTCGTGCTAGTATTACTCCATTTCTCCTTTGCAGAGAATATAGATGCACAAAATACTACTTTTAAGCTCTCGATTCAAATTTATCACAAGTATAGATGTAACCTGAGCGTTTTCAAAGTTGATTTGAAATCTGTCCACTGATATAAATCATAATATTACAGTCACTTGGAGTAGGTCTAGAGATCGAATAGTAATAGAGGCAAAATGTGTTTTATCATCTGCTTATGATTGGTTATTCGGATAAGTATATTTGTTACCTGTTGGAGTGCAAAATTTCTGACATGGGACATTTTCACTGTCGGTAGGACACCAAAGTATTATAATCCGTCTCTATTGACAGTCAATTTTTATATTTTGAAAGGAAATAAAGGCCAAGAGCTGTGAAGGTTTTGGAAAAAGTTGAAATGAGCTAATAAGCTGGACTCTCAAAAAACAAAACCGACACAATTAAAACCGTTAGGAACTTAAAACGATCTTGAAGATTGTTCCATATGCCAATTGGTAGCAATACGAAAGTAACTCGATAATTCGTAACAGGCTTGCAGATCGATTAAACCCTGAGTATGAAGCCCCCAAACAACTGATTTACTGATGATGGCAAATCTAAAAATCTTAAATTTTAAACTGGGTTTGCATTCATCTAAATGCACACAGTCTAAATGCTTTATGCTTTTGAATAGAAAGTTTTGCCACGTATTTCTCCACCTTACCCATTGATCACCATCAAGATCAATTCTGGGAACAATAGTTTTTCTAAAAACCAAAACCTTCGATAGTGAGATGGTGGTTGTCTCAACCATCGAAAGAGATTTTTCCCAAAACTATATTAATACTCACCTACAGATGAATGTTCGGCCACTTTGTGGTCACATCTTCTGTCATCAATATCTGACGAAGATGTATGGTCTTTATAAATTGGAGTCAGTTTCACTTTGATTTTGCCGGCATGAGAGATATGGCCTGGAAGTACAGTACTTCAACACAGAGTGCAATCGATCGTAAACCAAATGATGAAGAATACCTTTTATACTCACCCCTAGATGACTCTCTAGTTTAGCTGAGTAAATTTAAACTTTTAACAGATTTTTGTTTGAACTGTACAGTTCTTCGACTTGTCAAAAGTTATTGAAGGTCATCTTAGGTTTGTAATCAAAAGTCAAATTATCGCTGAGGTACATTTCAGTAATATTGATCAATCAAGAAATGATGTAGAGTACAATCTACATGGAAGTAGAAGGTCTCGAGATTGAATCCTAACAGACGTCAAATGTATTTTTCAACATATTTATGATCACCTGTTGAATTGCAAAATTCTTAGACCGACCCATCCTCTTTGTCGGTAGTGTAGGATCATCTACAGTATAGCGAGCCTAGGACAACAGAGTATTGTAATGCGTCTCTAATGACAGTATATTGTAAAATTTTGAAATAAGAGGAATAAAAAATAGAGACATAATCTTTCTAGGAAAGAAAAGAGATAGTCCTGACAAATTTGGGAATAGTTACGAATAGTTACGCTCTTAGTTCCATATGCGAATCGGTATCAATACGAAAGTAAACTCGTTAATAAGGTTTGAGTGACTCTTATTAATCTTTTTCCATTAGGTCAAATAACCTACCAGTTATATGACAGCTGTCATGCGAAACAAGCTCCGTACAACCCTATTTTACCGGCATCTCAACGCAGAGTTGTATCCATTCTCATATAACCGATCGTAAACCAAATGATGAAGAATACTTTTAATACTCACCCATAGATGCCACTATAGTTTAAAATTTTAAACAAATTATTGTTTGAGCCGTACAGTTCTTCGACTTGTCAAATATTTAGTTATTGAAGGTCATCCTTTGGTTTGTAATGCTAGATCGAAAATAATATGATCGTAATCAAAAATCAAGTCATCGCTGAGGTACATGTCAGTAATATTGATCAATTTCGGCAACGTATCAGCATTCCGATCTTGTTTGCTTACAAAATATGATTTTATTATTAATATTTTGAGAACACTGTGCGATCAAGCAAATCTACCATAACGATCGTTACCTATATATAACACTCATCATTACACATATATTTTTATTATTCTGATTCCGATCTCAAGAATTTCCTGGCGATCATACACAATTGTTTAGAATAAAAGTGTATTAAAATTTTATTCACGATCGTCTTAAAAAAAATTGATGATCATCTCTTCGGTGTATATTTATTTGATTTTACTAATTTTTGTCTCTCTCTCTCTCTTTTTTTTCTTTCTTTCTCTTCGTCGTGCGGTTGATGAAGATCGGTAGTTTTTTTATTAATCAACTCACATACGTCAGATATAAAATTTTTTGGTTTGGTTTTCGGAAATGATCATAAAATTAAGATGAATTTCAATTAATTATCACACATTGATTCACCGCTTTTGAGATTTCATTCATAATCTGGTGTGGTTTTGGGAAATACCCAAGCGTACCAAAGTTAATAAGAAAACTGAACACAAATCTGCTTTGTCACACTTCAAGTGGTTTGATGATCATCTTGTTTATGTTCTTTATATTTAAAACACACATACACTCACATACCAAGTTGAAACGAAATCGAGAGTACATTATTGTGAAAAGTAATTTTATATTAACGATTTGTTTTGGTTTTTAACCCTGAATTAGTGTGATGGCGATTAAATATAAATATAAACGCGTTTCTCGATCTCGATAGTTATTATCAATTAATTTTAATTAAGTAATTATCTTCACTCTATATAGTTATATAAATAAACTGTCGCTTGATACCACATATGTATACTTCACTCGATAGATGTACTCTAGCTTCGAATGACCATGAAAGGGTTAAGCACATCATCATAAATAATTTATAATTTTCAATTACTTAGTATTTTATGATTTTACTTCACGCGGGTTCAATGTACCCTGCATAATGCATTAAGTACACACATAAAATTCTAGTTTTATAAATGATTAGTTCTGTTTAACTGATAAGAACCGAACCATATATGAATACATAATAAAGATTTTTTTCTTCCTCTACCCATTTTGAACAACGATGAAACGGCATAAACGCGCTCAGCATTGGGCACGATATACGAAATGACCGAAGCATGAAAAGATTTATCTTGAACAGAACAAAAAAAAATGATTTCAATGGAGCTACGTACAAACACACAGATATACAATAAGACCGATATGCAAAATTAATTTACTTGTGAATAGACTCCATTGTATGTTCGGGGTTTGTTGTACAAATTTAAATTTATTATTTGATTGCAGAATTAAACAAATAATAATTCAATGCTTAGCTGAAACTATATATTATATATATTAGAGAGGATGTCGGGTCCAGAGATAAAGTCTGTTGAAATATTTATGTCATCTCCAATTTTAGAGATCGTTTGATCTTTTCAACATTTTGTTAGTTATGCTTTGCTTGATCACGATCAACAAGCGTATGCATATCATAAATAAGATTTTTTGAATATTGTTGGTTATATGCTCAACGATCGCGATCTATAAATATATTGATCGATCGATACGATCATCCTATCTGATGTCACATATATACGATATAATTTGATCTTTCTAATTGTATATAGTTTAAAAGAGGTCCATTTAATTAAACCATGACTAAATCGATCGTGGGATCAGCCTTATACGATCACCTGAAGATCTTAATTTTTTTTGTACATAACGAAACATTATATAATGAAACAATTTATTGTATTTTGTTGTCAAGTTTATGGTCATTAGTAAATTTAAATGAATCCAAAAATTCTCAAGATCATTCAGTTTTTTTTTAATTAGTTTACATTATATAATTATATTATTAAGTGACATGCAACAGACAGATAAATCATTTAGTTTAAAATTATATAATTATAGAGAAGAATGTCGATAGTTAATAGATGGGGACGAGTGTTTTTGTTTTTCTTGAAATAAGTTTGAGGAAATGAATTTTGATGATCGCGATCAGTGATGTGACTATACATTATAACAAGTGGAGTGCGATCTGATTCACTTTGTCTCGGGATGACCTCTAAAACTCATGGCTGATTGAAGTGATCGTGAGATTCATACTTTTGTGGCCTCTTTCATTGTGATCTACGATTGCTGACATGGGCATTTGATGTCCTTATATATTTTCCAAAACCTATCTCATTTTATGGTTTAGATCTGTAATTTGATAAGCAATCTTTATCCAAAAATATTTTATTAAGTCACTAGAACGGCTAGATAATCGAGATATCGCAATATATAATAATTGCGTAACTTATTCCACTTGCCGAACAGTATTCGAAATGAAGTGATGATAATGTTATGAGGTAACTTCTGGGGCTTGGAGATCCAAATACGAATTCCTTCACGCTTCAATATAGATTATCTCAATAGATTAACAAATCGTACAGTACAAAACATAAAGTCAAGTAGTGTTTGCCTGGTGACATTGCTTTGATCTTATAACCGTTGATTTTCTTTTGTGTCTCTTATATGATTCGGTTTAGTTGTTTCATCTATGTTTAATAGTTGCCGGTTGGAGCTTAATGATTAAGAAAGTTTCTTATCTCGCCGCGGTCTAGAGTTCGATTCTCGCCGTTGACGAAAAATTATCATGCTCCGGATGACATAAAAAGCGATTGTGTAATGTGTAAACGTATTCGTTGGGTTGACCACCAACAATGTTCACCAATGTGTATTATTGTATTGGTTCGTTAGGTCTCAGTTGAGACGCGGTTAGGGCTGTTTACGCGCATTTAAGCTATAGATAATTATCGTATGAATAGTAAGCGACAGAGCCCAAAGTCTATTTTTTGTGTCCTGTGTCACTCAGGCTCAATTGACCGATCGGGATTCGAACCCGGTACCTTCAGCTCATATTGCTGCAGCTTTAACCACTGCGCCATTTGGTCGGCGTAAAGCTCTTAATGTCCAAGAATCTCTCAATAAACTATTCAGAGATAAATATTTTCAAGCACTTAACATTGGGTATGCGGATTTTTAATCTCGCAAGAAAAAAGCGATTTTTTGACCACCAGAATGAACCACACCGCTAACTTACAACCCAGCATGGATTGAAACTCACATTTTAGACATGTTTACAGTAATTGAAATTTCGACGTTTACTGCGGCAGGGTTATAAGAGAAATGCTTCCACAGGTGGTTTGTATCCTTCGAGCCTAAGTATAACTTTTGCATAAGTTTATAAAGGTGTGATTCAGGACATTTGCAATTCAGGACAAATTACTTATCAAGCTGGTAAATCCATCGTCATTGGTTTAACCAATCTCGTTCCCAATATTCAATATTATATTCTCTGATTTACGAATCAGAGTAAATGACTTAAAAAAGTGTTCGTAAACTCTTCGTATGACTTCATTATAGTAGAGTTGCAAAGGTGGCCGAGGAAGCAAGTCAAGTACCGTTAAGGCCGTATACCGGATATCACAGTTTTTTGGTGAGTGACGGGCTGCTATCTATACTGAGCAATTATAGATTATTAGATGTAATGAATAGAATCAATAGATGTGGCAATACTATTCTTTAAGAGGATAATGCTGCTGCTCATGGCTCTCGTTTTGAATGGAACAATGATTCAAATTTACAAATAATTTAAATTTCAAAGAGTGTTTAAAGCCTTACCGAGGGATTATTGCGGCCAAGTCCGAATGCAACTAGGGAGATTTTAGTGGGTCATCTAAGAAATTTGGTGGGGTTTCAATACGAATAAGCCACTGAAATGCCTTTCGACAGTAGGCCGAAAACATTAAATCCAGGATGCGTAGAGCCGAGGTATACGGATGAGGGAAAAAGGTTGAAAGTGGGTAAGAATATGAGTTTTCAGATATATCTGGGGTCTAAGCTGGTACTGTACAAACTTGATAAAACAACTGGAAATTTTAAGAGAACGGAAGCCGTGGGTACATTCAAAAAGGATGACATAAACAACGCTTCAGGTCTAAAGCAATCTTAAGGAATGTTTACCCTTGGTTGATAGTACCAAGGGGCGGTTATCAAATATGATTAAGGATACTCACTATAGGTCCCTCATATTACCTTAACACACGACCTTAAGAAACTAAAACTATGCTTGCCCACCAGTTGCTGTTTTTGCAATTTGGAAGAGAATATAGCAGAATATATCTACGCCACCGCGCAGCTATTCGACGTTCAATTGCACCGTCTTGAAAACAGAACATTATTCTATAGCCCGTTGTTGGAAAGCAAAACTACTTAACCATATAACATTACGTTAGACTTTGCGTTCGATCTATATATACAATGATGGTTACCATCATCCGTACCATCAGTACCATCTGGAACATTATCTGGAGGAAGTAATAGACACGCGATGCGCCCTATAGAAAGGAAACATAAATTTAGATCTTGCAATTTCATAAACGTAATTTACTAACAACCATCTGTGTTTGAACGACCACCATAAACAAATTCAATGACAAATCGCAACATGTCAATTGCCACCCACTTATAGTTGTATCATCGTATAATAAATAGCTTCCATATATTATTAGAAAAATCATTCATTGGAACATACAAAATTTGTTTAATTTTAAATTACTCTAATTCTTCGAAATTAAAATGAATTAATTAAAACTTGCATTCAGATCGGGGCACCAACAAATGTAGTTTACGAAACCCCAAATACTATCTAATAATAGCGAAGAACACTAATTTCAATATACTTATGTACGCATACATGCACTCACTATATTACACACACACACACTAATCCGATTAATGATAAATAAACAGACGTGCGTACATCGAAAGCCCAAATGAATCTTACTTTTAGAATTCTAAAATTAAATTTATTTTGTGTAAGTAAATACATAACCTGCCTTAAAAAATAATAGTCGATTTACAAAATTGGAAATGTGATCGTGTATCATAACTCCCACCTTTAAATTGCATATACCCTAATACTGCTAACCAAAATTTAATTGACGAGCCATAATTGGATACATATTAAGCCGCGCTAAACGAACAATAATCATGTTTACGTCAGTTGATCGTTAACTTCGATCGTTGCAATTGATCAATATTGTCGTGTTGATCGATTTTGGTGATCAATCGATTGCACGTGAGTTAAATATAAACCAAATTTCAATATCAATATTTAGTTCGTGTTCACATGTATCTGTGTGTGTGTGTGGGTTATGTACGAGAGTGATTTGATAAGTCAGTGACTTCTTTAAATATGAAGCTGGGAAACAGATTACAAAATATCGTACAAATGCAACATTGTTGCATTCTACGATTACTAATCTCTAATATTCTCTAATAAGCTTGACATTCCCTTCTCAGACTTTCACTCTCAGTCCCGATATCTGTTTATCCTTCTAATGAAGTTCAATATACATATCTGGTATCCTCAAGTGTGTCAGTTGATGCTCAAATGAGAAATGTGATCCAAAGCGGTACAGTCTATGGGAAGAAGAACAGGAGCACAAAAAGTACTCAACAGTTTCTTTTTCTCCTTTCCCACACTGTTCACAGTTGGATTCATAGATCAATGTCTCCGTGAGAAATCATGTGTCGTTGATAACTGACGCCAACATGTTCATAGTTTTGCAGGACACAAACAATGTGTACAATAAGCGTGAAATTCGCAATATTTGTACTGTGATGTAAGTCATCCAGTTAAATATTGGGTTGGATATGATAATAAAAGCTCGAAAATAATCTTTAGATGCTCCGCCTTAATATTGACAGTTATATACAGCGTAACATGTCCGCATGAGGTTATTTTCATTTAAAATTTGAAGACCAAGCAATCAAATTAAGCCTCAATCTTCGAGCATATATCGTTTATCATTCGTTTGGATTTACAAGTCGGAATTAAGAAAGATACAACTCCTGTCCTATCCAACATCGTAGATGAACAAAATTCAAAGGAGGAAATAAAACCATACGTTGGAAGACTCAGGTTAGTCTGTTGGTGTCGATCTTCTATTTAGAGTACGACGGTAAGCGGTTGTTTATTGGGAAATCTGTTTATCCGATCTTGATGGTTACCGAGATTCTCGTGCGTTGTCAAAAACTTTAAATCTATCTAAAACGATTGCAAAGGCATCTCTACTTAGGCACTGTTATATATAATGCCAGATGGTCAGTTGTAATCTGTCAAAACGCCACATTGTTTGACGTAAATAGTTTAATTATAATTTTGACTCTTAGCCACTGACAAACTATGCATGTTGCTTGAATTCGGTTAAATCAACATAATTTGCTCCGAGATGGCAATGGAGTGCATTTTAAAAATACTTGGATATTCTTTCAGAAAATAACTCGATTATTGCTCTGAAATTACGCAAAGAGAAGTTGAGGTCCTCCTCAGGTTATTTTTAATCGAAATTGATTAGTCAATACAAACACATAATAAATCGTGTAATTTAGATATAGCAGTCGAGTAATGTATGCATCTGGATACCATCGATAAGCAGTTATTTGATTACGGAGACGAAAGTTAATAAAGATCAAAAAGTGTAAATCAATGCACCAGTTAAACAAATCGCAATTAGATGAATAATAAATACATTGAACTGGTGAAATCGTTACCGACAACAGAGTGTATCCAAATTGTAAAATGTTAAGCAGATATCAGGGAAAAAATTTCCGAAGAGATCAGAAAATCGTTCAAAGCATATGCAAATAATAACACATAGGTTTCACGTCACTCAAATTGCTTAGATCAAGGTAGTCCAGCCAGGTGGTTTGATGAAGAGTAGGTGTGCCAAGCAGGTACAGAATGAACAAAAACGTTTTAACGTCATCAAAACAAAATTGTATGTTAAAAACCATGAAGGAAGAGATTGTTGGAATACAACATGAAAAATAAGCTCGTGGTTCAACCATCTAAACACTTCGTTCATAGCTTTCAAACGCAGCACATAAAGGAATGAAAGTAATCCATTTTGATGTAAGGATGATATTTTCACGCTGTGATTTATAGGGGGCTCCATATACTAGTCACTTGATTTAATCGTCGAATCAAACAATTTAATTCAATGAATTTGAGTGAACTATGGAACCTACATACAAGATTTAAAGGCATGGTGAGTCAAATTATACCTAGGTATTGGTATCAAAATACCAGGCCATTATTAGTACCAATACTGTCACAAAACATTTTACAACTAATTCAAGAGGACTCGAGTCATACTGTCAAACACAAACTATACAGGCGAAAACTTTATAGCATTCTCAGAGACATTTCGAGAGGATGAGTGGTTGATACTTATATACTCATAAAATAAAGAAAGACATACCCGTGGCAGTTCAAGAAAAACATTATTGACAAAAGAGATTTTAATCAGATAATTAATAAAGTTAACCGACTAATTCGGGAACATAAAGAAGCTTGCACTGAATAATTTAGAAGGGCTGGGTCCTGAAGCTGTCAAAAATAAATCTCTTTGGCAAGCTACTGAAAGAAATAAGAGGCCAGTGGGTTCGACGTAATGAAGAAAAAGCAGAACTGTTTGTACAGCATCTTATTGATCCTAGTCCTAATCTAGTCTATAGATCTCCATCAAATATCAGAAGTCACCTCACTAGAAATTGAGCAAGCACTACTTAGATATGAATTTGAATTCCAAAAAGCACCTGGAATTGATAAAATTTCGCCAAGGTTGTTTAAGGAGTTATCAAATAGAGCAGTTTCTATGCTAACATATATAATGTTTGCTTTCGGCAGGCCTTTGTTACCAACTATTTCAAAGTTATTATTGAAACGACTTAAACCAATGACTATTATACCTGACTTTTCGATTGGAGTCAGAACGAAACATTCGATAATTGATCAAGTTCATCACGTGACCAAAGAGGAACATCTTATGTAAACCGCGTACTAAAAATATTTCTGAGTTATTTGATGATGACAAACGAAATAGGATAAACATATATTTTTTATTTCGTTCGAACAAAAAAAAAAATTTGACTTTTTCAAAACATCGCTTACTATTTCATATTATAATTCGATTGTATATGAAAATATATCTATTCCATTTTACAATCGAAAGTAAGCGAAGTTTTGAAAAAGTCAAATATTTTTTTTGTTCGAAAGAGAAAACGAAATAAAAAATATACGTTTATCCTACTTCGTTTGCCATATACAAATAACTCATATTTTTAGATAATATGCAACTGCGGTTCATACAAGATATTCCTCTTTATATTTATTCTCTTTGGTAATAGTCTCAATCATTTTTTAAAGGCGAATTGATTTATCGAAACCTATGGACACATATTGTGAGCATGGTATGAAATGTTAAAAATTATTTACTTATTTACCAAGCAGTCCTCGTGTATAAAGAGTTTTCCAATAAGAGGTTTCATTTTGAATAGCCTGCTATTTGGGCAGCTGTAAATTTTCCAGCTGTCATCTTATGACATTTTACAAGTAAACATTACGCTTTTACTAAAATAGCGCGTACACGCTTCAATAACGCATTGAAATTGTTAAAATTGGTGAACTGGAGGAAAAATTTGAGCTGTTTTGACATGTTAGTGATGTGATGAATGGAAACTGTATGGGTCGCTCAAGATGAGCTGAGGATGTGGCGTTCACAAATACGACGAGTAGTCACGCCACAATAGTGAAGTATAAACAAAAAATAATCGAAAAAAGATTTCGAGTCAAATTCTGTAAATTTGCTAGAACTGATGCAACATGTCCTCACAATATATATAGAAACGAAATGCAACATACATCAAGTCCGGTCGCATATGCCTGATGAGATGGATTTGATCTTTTCGATCACACAACGAGTCAATGACGTCATCAGATCGAAACCGGCCTAGCGAAACGAATATTACAGACCACATACAAAGATGCCATACATTTCAAGACAAACTTCTTCATCGGCTGGTTGATCCAGCGCCCTAGCTGTCAATCAATGCCACTCTGTGGAGTTCAAAGTTTAACTCCCGCCATTCATCATTAGCTGTCACGACTACAGCACCCTGCATCAATTATCACACTTCAACAAGGATATTGCTAGTTTAGCGTAGTGATGATAAAAACCACTAATTTTTCGACTCCTCGTCGATCTTTGGAATTAGGCGTTCCACAAACGACATTGCAAAGAGACTTGGGTCTTAGGATTTTAAAGATCAGTTAATACAAGAACTCAAACCGGTCGATCACAATAAACGTCGCATCTTCGCTGATTGGGTACTTCAAATGCATCAAAATGATCCGAATTTTCATGGAAGAATCATCTTCAGTAATGATGCCCATTTTCACCTAGGAGGCTATGTTAATACGCAGAAGTGTCTCATTTGGGGCTCAGAAAATCCAAGAATAAGTGTTGAAAAGCCGCTCCATCCTCAATGTGTTATTGTTTGTTGCTGTCCTCGGTGATACTTAGGCAACGAAACAATTGCAACAATAGTTTCCTGACTGTGTTATTTCTCGAAAAGGTGATCATTATTGCCCACCGAGTTCTTAAGAGTTAACACCTTTATATACTTTTTTCTTTGGGAGATTGTGAAAGATAAGTTCTATGTCAATGCTCCACAATCGATTCAAGACCTTAATGATAGAATTTGAAAAGTTATCGAGGACAAACAGCCACAAATGTACAAATTGGTCATGGAAAATTTGATGAAACGAATATGGCAAGCGTAGCCGTAGCGGCCATTTGGCTGATATTGTTTCAAATGTTAATAGCTTACCTTCCTATTTACAATGATTCCTCTTATTGGAAAACCCTTTATAAATATACATCGGCATGAGTGTATTTTCAGTGCTAATTTTATTAATCTTTGACATTATATGTTAGACATAAGTCGTTTTATTGCACTATATATAAACAAGTATTTAAGAATAATTTTCACTTCCTAAGAATTTGGGACAATTGTTTATGGTGCCATATGCTTACACGACTATCTATCTAAATTGTCATAAAATCCAATATTAAATGAATCATTGTACAATTCTTCTGCCTCGTATAATTATTGTTTTCACTAAACTGTCGCCAGACCAAATAATTTTCAATGTCTCGACTCGCGACTAACTACACTACACTTATAGCTCCGATGACGTTTGGACGAGATATATACGTTTTTGACTCATACTAAACAATCTCAATTAATTTTCGCGTATATTTATGACTTTTTGTTTTGTGTGGAAATTATTTATTTATATTAAATTAAATAATAAATAAACTTTTCACAACTTTGTTCGAATCATATATATGCGAGTATATAATTAACAATGTCTATTATATACTCGTATATATGGGAATGTCGCTAGATCTTTGTCATACTGTGCACACACAAACATTAACGTATCTCGTGTAAAGGTCGGCAATTAAATGAAAATCAATTAAAATGTACTCAAACAATGGACGATGCCCTTCTTCATGTCGCGGTCTGAAATGACTCGCGGCTCGCTGACTACTTATAAATAAAATTTGATGTATTTGACGTATGTACACGCATAATGTTTTTGATCATAACTTTGGCAATGGATCAACATTTATTTATATTCACGATATTTTTATATATTATGTGTGCGGTATAAATAATTTGTACTCGCATCGATATCACTCATATCAAGTGTGTAAAATTGTCGATAGGGCGGTTTTGTTTGTTTTTTTGATGAAATCGTCACTTTTGTTTATGATTAATATTAATTAAATTTGTTTTAATTAGCTAGTATTAATTTTTTATTATTATGAAGTTATAAAAGTTAATGTTTCATTGTTGTCAATAGTCGTGTTGTGTCATATAATTAGATAAACAACAAAATCGTTGTGTATTTTACACCTGAAGCTTATGGGATATTATTCGATTTTCAATTGTTCAGTTAATGCAGAAAACATCCTGACACTTCATTTGTTTCTGTCTCTACTATTTGTTTTCTGTGTCATCCCTTCCCAGACGCACACTCTGTCCCGGATTCTGTTGGGATTTCTAATGAATTCCAAGATATCTGGTATCCTCAAGGTCGTCAATTGGTCCTCAAATAGGACTTGTGAGCCGAAACAGTGCAGTCTATGGGAATAGTATGAAAAGCAGGAGCACAAAATGTTCTCAACAGTTTCTTCCTCAACAGTTTCTATTCAGGGAGCAGCGCCCCGTGAGAATGTCCAGCAAGATTCTTAAAGTGCATCTTTCATTATTTAAGAAATGCTGGGATCTTTCCAACAAAGACTAATCCAAAGAAGATTTTGGATAAACGACAAGAGATAAGATTATCCCAACTCTTTTGGTGCAGAACTCCAAAGTGATAGTCAATTTCTTGTTTAAAAGATAGTGACGTCACTTTTAGGGCGATCTCAGGTCCCACAAAGGTGAATGTCACACCAAATCGGGGTATTTTAATACCCATGTGCCTTTGATACCCATGTGACTGGGTATCCAGTGAAGTTTAACTTTATTCAGCCTGCCTAGTTTTTATGCTGCCCTTAACCGCTTTACTTACACCATATCATATGCATAGTACACTGCTTCATACTAACCTATAGTACTGACATGGAAAATGGTTTGACCTATGAGTTTTGCATTCCAATAGAGGGTTGTAGATGTGTTCATTCACATCATCGATCGTAATCGAAAAGTTTACATAAGAAATTGGTGACCGCTTGGTTTGGTCTAATTTCTTTGACAAGTTCATTCATACACATCTGACAACACCATTTATATTAGTCAAATATATCTGACACCTCTTATAATACTGAAATGCAACATACTGCTGAGACTTGCTGAATGAAAACAAATACTTTACAGATGTATAAATAATCAAATGCAGTAACAGGTTATTAGCCAAGGCACGTTACAGTGTAGGTAAAGGTAATCTGGCACTGATAAGCTGTTATCGATGAAGTTCGATTTGAACTCATGTAAGCTGGCCATGTACTCTTCATGTTGTGAATAAAATTTAGTGGTTTTCATACATAGCGACTGGACGAGTTAATTCCATTTCCATGCTGTTGATGATACAGACGATATTATATATGCGATGGTTATTCTAAAACGAACTGAAAATATAAATGTCATAAGCATCGTTTGGGAAATCGTGAAGTGTCATCTACCATCAAAACTGATTTATACGTTCCCGATCTCAGATTACTCTTACTCTCAGACGGAAATTTAAGAAATGATGGGAAACAGAAAAGTTGGTTTAAAACAAATAAGGGTACTTGTTCGATTAACTCACTCGCAGTCCCCAAATCTGGTATCCTCAAGGTCGTAGGTTGATCCTCAAATAGAAGTTGTAATCAAAAGCATTGCAGTCTATGGGAAGAGTATGAAGAGCAGCAGCACAAGAAGTACTCAACAGTTTCTTCTTGTATGTTTGTCAAAATTGGGTATAATGGAAAAGCAGGCTTGGAGTGATGGAGAGTGCAAGATGTACGATAATGTACAGTGGATTCCCAAAAGAAACGTAGAATGAGGTTGTATTGTATGTAACATTTTTTATCAATCGTTCCTTATCTCTACAAATGGAAACTTAGAGACACCTGTTGGAAAATGATATTGCGTGATATTGTGATGCACTGATGCTTACGAGTGGGATCCGGCTTTTGCTTACTTAACTCTTTTTAATGATATTCCTAATCATACATTGAATTTGGTTGAACCGTCCGATGGTGCAAAAGAATAAATTAAGCAAGTCCTTGTACGGATTGAATGGTACAGATGACAAGTTTAGGTTTCAAACTTTCAAATTGGAGATAGAAAATTTGAATATCCAGTTGGCACATACATTTGAAAAAACTAAGCTTGGACTACATTTTATGATAATGTCAGAGCAATGGCTTATTAATCTTCTCCGATTCTCACTAACATTGAAGTATTCCACCAGTAAACTATTTGATAGACTCACTTTGTTTTATATAATACAACTGTTATCATAAGCTGAGAGGAATAATAGTATGAAAATGATTTAAGATCAGCTCTAAGTTATCAGGAACCTGAAAGTTCCGCATAACTATATACATTTCTGATTAGAATACTGCCTTATATAATTTGGTCGATCTACCTGTGATTACCTGTAGCTGCATTTGTATGGCACCTCGATCAAATCTGATATCTTTATGATCAGCCAGTAATGCCGCACTATAGATTCATGCCAGTTCTATTCCGCTACACTAAAGGATGGTTTACTCTACCTGTTAGTTACCTGAATAATTCAGCAACTACATATTTAAAGAGATGATCACATCTTGAATTTACATCACTGCTCTCCATAACATGTGCGATTTGCATTTTCAACACATTCGATGATCTTCAATGGTTGTCTAAATCGTTTGATTTCTTTCGGGTGGGCTGTATCTTGAACTCCGTGAAGTAAGGAAATATCTTTACTGCTTCAATTTAATTCCTCGAAATGAACTTAGCCATCAAAAAGCCCAATAGCAGCATATTTTCTATGTATGCACTTGATATTTTCTGATATCTAGTTGAACACTCTACTGTTCCGATCATCCTATTGTACGGATCCGGGTATTTTAGGGATTTTATCTCGACAGGATAGAAAGTAAATTCTTCTTAGCCGCAAGAGTGTTCTTAAAGGAATTCTCAATTTCACCAATCTGATGGCTTCTTAGGTAAGTTTGCCGCCTTTTCACAACTTCACTGCCGATGAAACGTACTTACTCAAACGACCGAAACTCTTATCATCAGAGGCCATTTAGTATGTGTTTTCCATACAGTGGTCGACCAGCTTTATTTTTTTGGGGGTTTTCACGTATTATTCCTTCCAGAAAATATAAGGTCGTCTTTAGAATATCGAACTTACTATGGCAAGGTAATAGAGTATGCGAGAAATAGTTAAGGAGGTTTATTAAAAGTGCTCAGATACCAGTACTTACCGAGACGGGGTTGTACATATACTTGTGGATGATTCCTTGGATCCAGCAATGTTTCAAGAGCACCTACAGTTTTTCAGTGTTGATCATATCACAATAATTTATATTACCCTTTGTCACTGATTACTTCCAGAACACCTTGTACCATGCGAGTTCGAGGAGGCAAAACCAAACGGTATGCCATTCAACCAAGGTTATATTTTCGATGGTGCTCTATAGTGCCTGTCTACGTGTAAGAGTACTTAAACCACCCCCGTTATATACCATGCACGTAACTGAGACCGTTTATCCAATAAATGGCCAGCTGGTTTTGCGATATCTAGCTTGCTCATTATATTACGAGGTAAAACGAGCTCCATTTGTAGATGTACTTTAATGATGATAAACGGAAGTGGGCCTGATTCACTTTACGACTGTAACCAAATTCTCGAACTGGATAATTTGAACTAAAACTGTGTGAATTATTTGCACGGGGTTCCCACACTCTATATACATATTTTCGATTACGTTAATGTTAAAAATGTTTAACAACACGATAAAGTTAGATATCATTCGAATTGAGTTAATTGCCAATAATGGGTTGTTATCTGCATTTAATTTCCAATTACAAAATCAGTAATTATTTTATAATTTGTGTACTCTCGATTTAGCTATTACTCAGTTTTCGATGGTACTGCGAAACAATTATTGTTATGCGTAAAAGCCAGTGGGCAGTGTTTCCTACATATCGGTACTGTGAGTCGATGAGCTCGAATTCGCAGACTAAATTGATTTCGACTGTTAAAACATTGCAACCGACAATTAAAACTAAACCGCCCAGGTGGCGCAGTGGTTAAAGCTGCGGCAGTTGGAGCTGGGAGGTACCGGGTTCGAATCCCGATATAGAGATCGGATGCAAAAAGGGATTTTTCACCATCGATCGTTTGGGCGGTGCGATCGATGGTGTGAATGAACACATCTGGATCCCCAGTTGTGTTTAGAATACATGGGCCCGTCCATGTCAGTACTATAGGCTTACATAATGCTATGCAATGTGCAGATGGTTCTACGTAAATCGGACCTATAGCCGTACATATATTGGTATAACAACGGATCGTCGCCGATCAAAGTCGACCCTGGGAAATATTTAATTTATTTGTGTTATTGTTTATTTAATTCGATCAATCATCTGTTCGACCTCATTTCAGCTGGATAAAATAAATCCATTATATCTAACATATGTTGTGTTCGAGAACGCGCAGATCAATGTTTTTGTAAGTTTTTTGCTTAAACCAATTTACGACATACCCTTGTCGGATTTTGACCAAATCTTTCGCACCTCACCATATAAGACTATACATAAATGAGTGACTCATAACATGTACATACATATTATATAAGCACATAACTGTACATACATATTTTTATGTTTATGGTTAAATGTATTTAGCTTCTGTCATTACATTCAGACACAACGTTAAGTATTTTCTTATATACTTCGTTAATTTAATTTCCAAAGTGAATCATTTTCGTTGTTGGCATTGCGTGGGGCTTGTATATAGTGTATATAGATGATGTGCAGTATATACATGTATACAACCATTTATAGCATGTTATATCGAAACCATAAGAGAACATATTTTTTAACATAAAAAACACAATCGTTTATCAACGTGCGATACCGAATGTAAATTGTGTCATTTTGATGAACATACATATGTGTGTCTATCTGTCTCGAATGTATACATGAAAATGTGTTTTCCTTTTCAACTTCGTGTCTCCATCTAATTTTTCTACATTTTCCATTTAATTTATGGCATTTTTGCGTCCTAATCGATAAAATAAATTAATTTTCTTGTCGTAATTTAAATGAGACGACAACGAAACGAACGGCACAGTAAAATCGATAATTTGTCACGCACAAACGCATAGTTTTAGGAACGGAAGGAAAAATGAGTTTTTCTTTTGTTTAACAACCGGTTTTTTATGATGTACAATGTGGAAAATTTGTAACGGAAATATGGATTAGGATTAACTTGAAAATTTATGAATTCTATAAGAAATCCGAAACTACTTGGCGATTTAAACGGTTTACACCGTGTGGTTGGGGGACAATTTTATATGTTTGATGGAATGATAAATTGTTGACCTTTCTACGATGACTTAAGACAATATAAGCACATATGAACTAAATACATATACATTTTAAGATGACGAACGTGACTATATGTAGAATACTTGTTTCCCAATTTATGTTGAAAACTATAAATAGAAATGGAATTTTGAGTATTTTTAACCAATTGTTAGACTAAAATAGCGATATAGGTGAAAAGAGATTCTCCAGATCAAAATTATTGAGTCTTGAGCTTCCAGAATGTTTGAAATGCTCCTGAAGCAAACAGAAAGCGTTTAATCCACCAAAGCACTAGTATAACGGCTATTCCTAACTAAACGGTGCCAGGTAAATCTAAAAGCCTCTATGATACCTCTTTAATATAATGCCGGCATATAGATGTCTTTATATAAACGAACGTGCTCAAACGGTTCGAACCTTCATCACCAGAGATTTTTACAAAGTGTGATATAGTTCTTGTTTTCAATATGGTGGCCAACCAGCCACTAGTCGATCGTCGACTCAGACACATTTTAACTGGATACAGAACAAATAACCTCGTAGTCTATTATCACAGATCTGCTGATCTGTAACGCCTTAGGTATCACTTTATTTTCTTAGGTTTTCACAAATTATTCCCTTAAGTGTCCAGGAAACATACCATAAGGTAACTTTTAGGATATCGGAAGATTAATGTCTTTTGTGGCTCGGATGAATTTATCTCATATAGGGCGTCGGAAGATATTTTACAAGCTTCCAGAATGTTCGACATGCTACTATTAAGCCAATGTTTCGATAACTTCGAAATACTTAATCCGATAGTTATGATCGATGAATGAGATATTCTGGGATACTAGTTCACAATTCATCAACACAGACAAGCCACAAAAGCAAAAACTTATACATGAATTGTGCCAATCTCGTAACTGAACACCAAATAGTCAAATAACTGATGATAACTAAAGATAACTAAAGATTATGAAAATCATAAGAAACACCCCGTAGCCTCTAGATACAATGCCCAAAGATAGTTTTCAGATAGTTTGCGATCAAAACTTATCGAATGGAAACTGTGAAATCGATGTCCAACTGATAATTTTGTGTATAAATCGATTTTCACACAAATAAAGATAACGAAAATCGTGAAGAACGTCCATGGGGCTTACTCTAAACTTAGTATCAGAGAGTCTACGATCACAATTTATCAAATAAGTACTGTGAGATCGATGGTGAACTTATAGATTTCTATGTCAATCGTTTTCACTCAAGTCATTAATATAGAAATCGTGAAAAAAACCCCATAACCTCTAGATACAAAGCTCAAAACTAATTTTTAGATAGTCTACGATCATAACTCTTCGAATAGGTATTATGGGCTCGATGTCCAACTGGTGTTTCTGTTTCAATAGAATTTCACTCAAATCAAGATTATGAAAATTGTGAAGAACAACCCCATAGTTTCATGGGATTTGCTTCAAAATTAGTCTCAGATAACCAACGGTTAAAATTTATCGAATAAGTACTGAGGTGGTCAAAAGATAGATTTCTATGTGTATAGTTTTTTTTACTCAAAATCAGATAAAGAAAATCGAATAGACACTTTGAGATCGATGGTCAAATGATAGTTTTCTGTGTCGATAGATTTTCACTCAATTCAATATTATGAAAATCAAATTCGTAGTATCAAGAGACTAACTTAAAACTAAGTCTCAGATAGCTTACGATTCAAATTTACCCAATAAGTACTGTCAGATCGATGGCCACCAGATAGATGTCGGCGTCAATAGTTTTTCACTCAAATTTGTTTTATGAAAATCTTGATAAACAACCTCGTAGCCTCTAGATACTTAACCCAAACCTGATTTTCAGATATAGTCTACGATCAAAAATTATCGGATTGGTACTGTGCCGTCAATGTTCAACTAATAGTTTAGTGTGTCGATTCATTTTCACTCAAATCAAGATTATGAAAATCGTGGAGAACAACCTCGTAGTCTCGTGGGACTTGCTTTAAACTTAGTCTCATAAAGCGAATGATTAAAATTTATCGAATAAGTACTGTGACACCGATGTTCAAATGATAAATGTCGCTGTCTGTCATTTTTCACTCAAAATAAGTTTATGAAAATCATTATAAACAACTTCGAAGCCTATATACTTCTCTCAAATCTGGTTTTTCAATAGTCTACGAACAAATTTGTCGAGTAGTCACTGTGATATTGTCCAACTGACAGTTTGCTGTTTTTATAGATTTTCACTCAAATCAAGATTATGCAAATCGTGACGAACAACCTGGTAGTTTCATGGGCTTAGTTCAAACTTATTCTCAGATAGCCAATAGTTTAAATTTTTCGAAATAGAACCGAAAGATCGATGGTCAATTGAGAGATTTCTTGGTATAATTTTTCACTCAAACATAGATTATGAAATTCGTAGCCTCTAGATATTTCGCTCAAACCTGATTTTTAGATAGTGTACGATCAAAACTTATCGAAAAAGCACTATGAGATCGTTAGTTTTGTGATAGTTTTGTGTGTCGATAGATTTCACTCAAATCAAGATTGGTCTCATAGGATTAATTCCAAACTTAGTCTCAGATAGCCTACGATTAAAATGTATCGAATAAGTACTGTGAAATCGATGGTTAACTATAGAATTATCGAATAGGTACTATGAGAATTAGTGTGAAGTTTGTACTAAAATAATAACAAAATTTTATGAAAATCTTGATAAACAACCTCGTAGCCTCTAGATACTTAACCCAAACCTGATTTTCAGATATAGTCTACGATCAAAAATTATCGGATTGGTACTGTGCCGTCAATGTTCAACTAATAGTTTAGTGTGTCGATTCATTTTCACTCAAATCAAGATTATGAAAATCGTGGAGAACAACCTCGTAGTCTCGTGGGACTTGCTTTAAACTTAGTCTCATAAAGCGAATGATTAAAATTTATCGAATAAGTACTGTGACACCGATGTTCAAATGATAAATGTCGCTGTCTGTCATTTTTCACTCAAAATAAGTTTATGAAAATCATTATAAACAACTTCGAAGCCTATATACTTCTCTCAAATCTGGTTTTTCAATAGTCTACGAACAAATTTGTCGAGTAGTCACTGTGATATTGTCCAACTGACAGTTTGCTGTTTTTATAGATTTTCACTCAAATCAACCTGATTTTTAGATAGTGTACGATCAAAACTTATCGAAAAAGCACTATGAGATCGTTAGTTTTGTGATAGTTTTGTGTGTCGATAGATTTCACTCAAATCAAGATTGGTCTCATAGGATTAATTCCAAACTTAGTCTCAGATAGCCTACGATTAAAATGTATCGAATAAGTACTGTGAAATCGATGGTTAACTATAGAATTATCGAATAGGTACTATGAGAATTAGTGTGAAGTTTGTACTAAAATAATAACAAAAAATTCCACTGTTAAATTTTGTTTTTCCAATAAGAATTGAAAAACTTGCCAAAATTTAAAATTAAGCAATTATTAAAAACTGAATGGAGATTAATTAAGGTATTCGAAAATATATGCCTCTTGGACATCTCTAGGATCGGCAATACAGGCTTTTTTAATCACTGAAAATTTTTGAATTTCTAAATTCTTCAAAAATTATAATAAATTCGGATTTTAATCGAAATCATCACATACATCGAGTTTTAGATACACTATCTGAAAAAGTAGGTCTGAAGCTGTTGAAATTTTTTAAACTTGAGATATAATTTTTTAATTAATACAAAAGAGTTCGTCGCTTATGCGATTATTTCTATTGGTCTAATTGAAAACAACAACAAAAAATCCTATTGATTTTCATTTTAGTTGCTTGATAGAGCAAGTTCCAAAATCTCTAATAATAATTAGATAGTCGGTTTTCAACGTACTGTAAGGATACAGATCAATAAAATAATAATGTATCAAGATCCTTTGAATGTGGTAATACTAATCTGTAACTAATTCAAAATGCGAATGAAATTTGGTTAAATTCATTCTACATTCTGGTTCTGAAAATGATTCTCGTCTTAAATGAATATACTTTGGCTTAAAGAATATTAATTTAATAAGCTATCTGTGAATATGATCTAGTATCCATATGGACATCTCCAGGATCAAAGATATACATTTTTTTAAACTAACCGAAATTTTCAACATTTTGAAAATTGAGTAGTCTCCATCATAATACCTCGATATAATGGTATTATGCTAAATCACGCGAAAACATGAACCAGACCTTCTGGACATCTCTAGGATCAACGTTACAAAGTTGCTCTCTCAAGTAATTGAAATTAATTAAGGTATTCGAAAATATATACCGAAACTTTTGGACACCTCTAGGATAGGCTTTACATTATTTTTTATTTCAATTTAATTCCTGATTTGTATAACATCATCAAACATAATTTGGCTGTTCGAAAACCTACTTGACAAGTTTTTACTTTCCCTTAAACTATCAAAACATTCAGTTTTTAATCATAGCTTAATTTTGAATTTTATCATATTTTTAATTCTTATTGGAAAAAATGAAATTTAACAGTGTAATTTTTTGATATTATTTTTAGCACAAACTTCACACTTATCTAAGAGATCGATGTTCAACTGATAGTTTATTGATAGTTGTGCCTACTGTGTCGATAGATTTTCACTCAAACAAGATTATAAAAATCACGAAAAACAACCTATGTAGGTTTAAGTCCGACTTAGAGTTTCTGGGTCGATAAATTTTCACTCAATTCAAGATTATAAACCATTGAAAAGAACTCCGTATTCTCATTGGTTTTGCTTCAAACTTAGTTAAGACAGCCAACGATTAAAATTTATCGATAATGTGAGATCAATGTCTAACTATGATACGTAATGTGAGATCAATGTCTAACTGATAGGGTTCTGGGTATATTGTTTTTTACTCAAATCAAGATTATAAAAAAACGTGAAACAACCCCGCAGTCTCTCGATACTTCGCCGAAATCTAGTGTTCAAATAGTCTACGATGAAAGAATCGAATAGGCACTTTTAGTTCGATGTCCAACTGACACTTTTATGTGTCGATAAATTTTCACTCAAATTCAAGATTACAAAAATCGTGAAGATCAACTCCGTAGCTTTAGAGAACTTGCTCAAAACTAGACTCAGGCCTAAGCAATAATAGATATAGAGAATAATGTTTATCTATCACTTAGCAAATTGATCTATCTTATAAAATCTAATAAAACTAACTAATCGGAGAGCAGATATCAGTTGGGTTGTTTCTTAGTTCGATACAGTAAATTTGGCTTACTCAGGATGATGTTCAAATAAGATCATCGATTTCATTCACTCCCGTTAATGTTATGCATATTAAAGCCACACCTGAATATTTGAAGTTTTCTGACTGAGACTTTAGGCCTCGACACCTATTATAATAGGACTTGGACCAATCAAGTTCCGTCATTTTTGACAAACTTTATAGAGCAAATTTATAATATTTTTTTTTTCTTTTAATTTCAGGTAAGTACATCGATCGACTAACTTGAATATAAGGCTTGTCATTTTAAGATGCAATCAATATGTAACTTTCACTTTTTGCATAAATGTTTTGTGTTTTGTTGCAAAAATTGAAACTATATACAATATTCATGCTGTGATCGCGATGTATATCGCGTGTGCGAGAGATAAAGGGAAGGGAAGTCTCTTATAAGTAAGTTTCAGACTTATATACATATTTGTTCAATATCGTGTAGGTGTTAAAATTGTATTTTACTGGTTGTATATAAACTGGACAAAAACTGGACATGGGAAATCCTACACACATTTTGATAACAAGAAATTCTAGTCCTCACAAAAAAAATATGTTTGCAGTTCTTTTCAGATTTCATTTGTGCTTTCTTCGATTTTTCTTATAACATACACATAAACAAAACAAATATATTTGCAGATTCCAAAACTAAAATAAATAAAACGACACACATCTTGAGTTTTAAAATAATAATTAGCAAAATAAACAACAACAACACAATTTGTATCGTGAGACATCTGTCAAATTGCGATATATTGTACATGGGTGTAATCACATTTCTCTCTTATAGTGATGTTATAATTATGAATATGTTGCGATTCTATTTATAGACAGATATACGAAAATGTGGTATTTAAACGAAACAGAAAACTTTAAGAAGATGTTCTCATATTCTACATATCGCAATTATATGTACAGAGAGCGCCTAGCGCACACATCAAATTATATATAGTGAGCGAATCGTTTAAGAATGAAAATATTATTTTTCCGGAATCATTATTCAAATCGTTATTATATAGTTAAAATAATAATTGTGCCAAATTACAACTCGTTGTTGTTGTGTTAAACATCAATTATATTTTGGCCTCTTAAAAAAAATTAAGCGAAATGATTCATTGGATCTTAATGGTATGGTGTTTGAACATATGTTCATCTAAACTAATATTTTTTTTATTATAATTATAATAATGCATGTGTACTTCCCGCCATAAACCACAAATTACAAACGAAAATTAATAAATTATAAATTTGTGAAATGTGTTGCAATTTTTTGGAAGAAATTTTTAATCTTGAAATCAGATTTATTTATGGGAGAAATCCAAGATTTGCATCATTGTGAGATTATTATGTAGAAATTTTGTGGTTGGTTTTTATTGGGCGTGGTTTTAAAGTAAGTATTTGATTATTAGGTCGTCTCTAGAATAGTTTTTTACACAAAAAAAATTTCACTCAATTTTTCACTCGAATTTCTTCACTCAACTTTTTGTTCTAGATTGAAGAATTTATTAAAGATTTGAATATATATGTGTTTCTCAGTTCAAACAACTTCAATAAAGTATTTTCAAATATCATTCAATTATTTTACCTTTGTCTAGTAGTTTGAGTTAAATCTGACTGGACATTATTGAATTTGGTTAGATGTAGCGGTTTTTATTCGTTTTTCTCTCAATATTTGGTCTAGTATCTTATATCTAAAAATTATAAATATGATAGTTCGATGCTTCATTTATTGCGTAAGAATTAGGAGGATCTATTTATGATAACACCAGTAGATAAGTTATCAGTAATATTCGTGTTGTCCGACCTGATGGAAGAAATTCAAGATTTACATATAGTGTAGAGTTTATGTGGTTGGTTTTAATTGGGTGCGGCTTGTATTTAATTACCTGATACATAGAATAGTTTTTAACAAAAAAAATTTCTCTCATTTTTTCACTCAAATTTTTTCGCTCATTTTACTGTTCTATATTCTAGATTTTATTTACAATTTAATTGTTTCTATGTTTCTCAGTTCAAACGAGTTCAATAAAGTAACTTCATTCAATAATTTCAAATATCACTCAATCATTTTACCTCTTCCTACGTAGTTTGAGTTACATCTGACTGTGGACATTATTTGATATTTGTTGGAGTTAGCTGTTATTACTCGATTTTAAAATTATAAATATCATTTAATTTGTAAAAATTAGGAACTATTTATGTTCACACCGATAAATAAGTAATATTAGTAATGTTGGTTGTGGTTGATATTTAATGGATATAGGTTAGGTTGTTGTGGCTGCTTTCGCACACTTAGACCAGCGATGGTCCGTTGTGATACCACTCTTTGTACGGCTATAGGTCCGAGATTTCGTAGAACCATCTGCGCAATGCATAGCTCCATGTCAGCCTATAGTACTGACATGGAAGATGGGTCGGCCCATGGATTCTAAACACGGCAGGAGATCCAGATATATGTTCATTTTTACACCACTGATCGCACCGCCCAAACGATCGAAGGTGAAAAACCCATTTGAATCTTACTCCGAATCGGGATTCGAACCCGGTACCTCCCGGTCCAACTGCCACTGTGCCACCTGGGCGGTTTTAATGGATATAACTTGGCAGTACTTTATGATCTTACACCTAGAATGGTTTTGAGCTTTAAAAATATTCCACTTAAAATTTTCACTCAATTTATTATTCAAGTAAGGTGAATTTATTTACGATTTTATTACATCTAAGTTTGTCGTTTATACTGACTTCAATAAACTAATCTGATGAAATAATTTTAAATATCACTAGAATGTGTGACACTCAATTGTATTTTACCAATTCACTCAAAAGACTATACTGAGTTCCATCTGGCTATGCACATTATTTGATACTAGTTAGGATATTCCGTTATTATTCTATTTCCACTTTATGATATTAGTTATAGTTTTGAGCTTAAAAAAAAATTTCACTCAAAAATTTTCACTCAAAAATTTTTCACTCAATTTATTATTCAAGTAAGTGGAGTTTATTCACGATTTGATTACATCTAAGTTTGTCATTTCAACTGACTTTAATAAACTAATCTGATGAAATAATTTCAAATATCACTAGAAGGTGTGACACTCAATTGTATTTTACCAATTGACTCCAAGGACTATACTGAGTTCCATCTGGCTATCAACATTATTAGTTAGGATATTCCGTCGTTATTCTGTTTCCACTTTATGTTCCGTTTAGTATTTTACATTTTACAATTATAAATATGAAGATTTACTGTTTCAATTAGGTTTCTCTGGAAGTGTTATGTAATAAGGAGTATTAAAATGAGGGAACTGGTTATTTTGAAAATTGTGGTGGTTACGGATAATAAATTCAGAAATATTATTTTATATATTGTATGCATAACATAAACCTCACTAACTTTAGTTTATTCAAGCGTGTTAGCACACAGTTTAACTCATAGAACCAGCTCTGCTTTCAAAAAAAATACTTCGAAATTATGAGTTACTTATGAGTTATTCACAAAATCCAGGAAAAAATATGCTACTTTACATCGTTTCTAACCAATTAAATCAGAACGGTGAAAGTTCTCCTTTAACAAATGTTTGAGTAGAAGAAACCTTAAAATACCACTTAAATTTCCATGTATTCTTCCACCTACTACTTTACTACTTCCACCTACTTATTTCCTCTATATTTTAAATTTCTCTTTATTTTCACTTGTATTGTTTGCTCATTTTGTGTAAGTTATAGGTTTTCTTTTGTGTTTTGTTGAGTAACTATGGTGGTTTGATTTGCTGGCAATATTTTGATTGTATTAATAAGTGTATCTTGGGCAGAAAACAGGTGACCTAAAATTATACAAAGAACCAAGAAGGATACTAGGCTATCTACTCATAATAGTTGGGGAAGGCATGAGGTTGGAACTACACATTTTACATCGACTCTTTTGTAAGGAATCGCTGTTTGGTGGTCTGTTCTAGAGCTAAAGTCTAAGACAACAGTTCAGAAACCGAAGATGAGTGTCGCAATTAGAAGCATTTCCAGGTAAACAAAAAGCTGCGAGCACTGCTCAAATTCATTTTCATGTGGACCTGTATAAGAATATATGACACTCATCTACTTCAAAGATCAAAAATATCGGGTTTAATATCTCCTCCTTTGTCGTAACGTTTTTGATTGATGTACCCTCCAGCAGGCACTTTTCCAAGAATGCAGTCATTTGTTTCCTTCATTATCATAAAGTGTTTTTGGCCAAACTAATTGTAATATAGTGAAAACTTTCTTAGAATTTCCCTTTTTTTTTGTTTTAAACGAGGTGGTAGATCAGTTTAATAACCATCTATTGTGGGTTCCAAAGGATTTTAGTTTGGTGAAAAACGGAAGAGCAGACGGACTATTACAGAGCACGGCTCTCATCAATTTGTATTTTTTATAAAGGAAGAAGAAACGAACTTAGTATCACTGAGATGTGGTGTTCTGAGTCGAGTTTAAGTGTGAAATTCTAGATCTGAGAAATTCTAGATCTGAGCTAGGATTGAAAAAGCAACGCAAAGTTCGGAATTTAAAGTATTGGAGGAGTAATAAGGCGAAATTTTAGTTCTAAAAATGGCAAATAAGCTTCTTCAGTTTAACGAAATCGTTTTTTTTTGCAAAATGTCTGAAATTGGTGCAGTAGCAGTCGCACAATTTGGAATAAACCTGCGGTACCACCCCGCCATTCCTAATAGTCTACAAACATCTCCGAAATTGGTGTAGTAAGAATTGCAATATTTGGATATTCTTGGACAAACCTGCTATTAACTTCAATAAAGTATTTTCAAATATCATTCAATTATTTTACCTTTGTCTAGTAGTTTGAGTTAAATCTGACTGGACATTATTGAATTTGGTTAGATGTAGCGGTTTTTATTCGTTTTTCTCTCAATATTTGGTCTAGTATCTTATATCTAAAAATTATAAATATGATAGTTCGATGCTTCATTTATTGCGTAAGAATTAGGAGGATCTATTTATGATAACACCAGTAGATAAGTTATCAGTAATATTCGTGTTGTCCGACCTGATGGAAGAAATTCAAGATTTACATATAGTGTAGAGTTTATGTGGTTGGTTTTAATTGGGTGCGGCTTGTATTTAATTACCTGATACATAGAATAGTTTTTAACAAAAAAAATTTCTCTCATTTTTTCACTCAAATTTTTTCGCTCATTTTACTGTTCTATATTCTAGATTTTATTTACAATTTAATTGTTTCTATGTTTCTCAGTTCAAACGAGTTCAATAAAGTAACTTCATTCAATAATTTCAAATATCACTCAATCATTTTACCTCTTCCTACGTAGTTTGAGTTACATCTGACTGTGGACATTATTTGATATTTGTTGGAGTTAGCTGTTATTACTCGATTTTAAAATTATAAATATCATTTAATTTGTAAAAATTAGGAACTATTTATGTTCACACCGATAAATAAGTAATATTAGTAATGTTGGTTGTGGTTGATATTTAATGGATATAGGTTAGGTTGTTGTGGCTGCTTTCGCACACTTAGACCAGCGATGGTCCGTTGTGATACCACTCTTTGTACGGCTATAGGTCCGAGATTTCGTAGAACCATCTGCGCAATGCATAGCTCCATGTCAGCCTATAGTACTGACATGGAAGATGGGTCGGCCCATGGATTCTAAACACGGCAGGAGATCCAGATATATGTTCATTTTTACACCACTGATCGCACCGCCCAAACGATCGAAGGTGAAAAACCCATTTGAATCTTACTCCGAATCGGGATTCGAACCCGGTACCTCCCGGTCCAACTGCCACTGTGCCACCTGGGCGGTTTTAATGGATATAACTTGGCAGTACTTTATGATCTTACACCTAGAATGGTTTTGAGCTTTAAAAATATTCCACTTAAAATTTTCACTCAATTTATTATTCAAGTAAGGTGAATTTATTTACGATTTTATTACATCTAAGTTTGTCGTTTATACTGACTTCAATAAACTAATCTGATGAAATAATTTTAAATATCACTAGAATGTGTGACACTCAATTGTATTTTACCAATTCACTCAAAAGACTATACTGAGTTCCATCTGGCTATGCACATTATTTGATACTAGTTAGGATATTCCGTTATTATTCTATTTCCACTTTATGATATTAGTTATAGTTTTGAGCTTAAAAAAAAATTTCACTCAAAAATTTTCACTCAAAAATTTTTCACTCAATTTATTATTCAAGTAAGTGGAGTTTATTCACGATTTGATTACATCTAAGTTTGTCATTTCAACTGACTTTAATAAACTAATCTGATGAAATAATTTCAAATATCACTAGAAGGTGTGACACTCAATTGTATTTTACCAATTGACTCCAAGGACTATACTGAGTTCCATCTGGCTATCAACATTATTAGTTAGGATATTCCGTCGTTATTCTGTTTCCACTTTATGTTCCGTTTAGTATTTTACATTTTACAATTATAAATATGAAGATTTACTGTTTCAATTAGGTTTCTCTGGAAGTGTTATGTAATAAGGAGTATTAAAATGAGGGAACTGGTTATTTTGAAAATTGTGGTGGTTACGGATAATAAATTCAGAAATATTATTTTATATATTGTATGCATAACATAAACCTCACTAACTTTAGTTTATTCAAGCGTGTTAGCACACAGTTTAACTCATAGAACCAGCTCTGCTTTCAAAAAAAATACTTCGAAATTATGAGTTACTTATGAGTTATTCACAAAATCCAGGAAAAAATATGCTACTTTACATCGTTTCTAACCAATTAAATCAGAACGGTGAAAGTTCTCCTTTAACAAATGTTTGAGTAGAAGAAACCTTAAAATACCACTTAAATTTCCATGTATTCTTCCACCTACTACTTTACTACTTCCACCTACTTATTTCCTCTATATTTTAAATTTCTCTTTATTTTCACTTGTATTGTTTGCTCATTTTGTGTAAGTTATAGGTTTTCTTTTGTGTTTTGTTGAGTAACTATGGTGGTTTGATTTGCTGGCAATATTTTGATTGTATTAATAAGTGTATCTTGGGCAGAAAACAGGTGACCTAAAATTATACAAAGAACCAAGAAGGATACTAGGCTATCTACTCATAATAGTTGGGGAAGGCATGAGGTTGGAACTACACATTTTACATCGACTCTTTTGTAAGGAATCGCTGTTTGGTGGTCTGTTCTAGAGCTAAAGTCTAAGACAACAGTTCAGAAACCGAAGATGAGTGTCGCAATTAGAAGCATTTCCAGGTAAACAAAAAGCTGCGAGCACTGCTCAAATTCATTTTCATGTGGACCTGTATAAGAATATATGACACTCATCTACTTCAAAGATCAAAAATATCGGGTTTAATATCTCCTCCTTTGTCGTAACGTTTTTGATTGATGTACCCTCCAGCAGGCACTTTTCCAAGAATGCAGTCATTTGTTTCCTTCATTATCATAAAGTGTTTTTGGCCAAACTAATTGTAATATAGTGAAAACTTTCTTAGAATTTCCCTTTTTTTTTGTTTTAAACGAGGTGGTAGATCAGTTTAATAACCATCTATTGTGGGTTCCAAAGGATTTTAGTTTGGTGAAAAACGGAAGAGCAGACGGACTATTACAGAGCACGGCTCTCATCAATTTGTATTTTTTATAAAGGAAGAAGAAACGAACTTAGTATCACTGAGATGTGGTGTTCTGAGTCGAGTTTAAGTGTGAAATTCTAGATCTGAGAAATTCTAGATCTGAGCTAGGATTGAAAAAGCAACGCAAAGTTCGGAATTTAAAGTATTGGAGGAGTAATAAGGCGAAATTTTAGTTCTAAAAATGGCAAATAAGCTTCTTCAGTTTAACGAAATCGTTTTTTTTTTGCAAAATGTCTGAAATTGGTGCAGTAGCAGTCGCACAATTTGGAATAAACCTGCGGTACCACCCCGCCATTCCTAATAGTCTACAAACATCTCCGAAATTGGTGTAGTAAGAATTGCAATATTTGGATATTCTTGGACAAACCTGCTATTAGATCCCTCGTCCTTTATCGGGATTCGTTGGTAGTCCCTTTTCCGAAATGAAATAGCTGAGATAGTGCATCCGTTTTTGGAAGAGTTTAGATATATAATCTTTCGACAACAAGTTGTAAAAGTTCTAAATGACGTTCCAACGTGCCCGGAGATATTACGAGATCATCTAAGTAAACAAAACCATATGGTAGATCGACACTCAGTACAAGGTTCGAAGAAATAAAACAAGGTGTTTTCTCCTTAAATGATTCTTCTAGTGGGATTTGTCAAAAGACATTGAACAAATCTAAGATAATGATTTGGCGTGTAAATGCAGACAATTGGACTACTCCAAGGACTATTTGATTTTTCGATTACATCCAATCTACTCATACGGTCTACTTCCAGTTTTAGCTGGTTATATGTTTTGACGGCCTGCCTTTACTGTATGAGCAATAAAAAATAATTTTAAGATTGCAATCAACACTATGATATTTATATCTGATAGTACATGCCGACGTTCCTGGTGGACATGAATTCGGAGTCTGGGCATTAGTAAGAATGGTCTGACTCCCAACACCAAAATATTTTATTGGTATTTTTGACATTTGTTTCCTATAATTTGTCTAATGGTTTTTACTATACAAAGTCAGCCTATAAGGTTCAAAGCCCAACATATTATTTATTATGTAGAAAGGTTCCTATATTGCATAGTGACTAGTGTCCAAATTAAGGACCTCAATAGTCAAATCAAATTTTCTTCAAAATACTGCTTCGAACTACTACGAGAGCTCTGGGATCACTGGGTTTTACTTCAAATATATTAGAGCGTAGAATACTATTAGAATTATAGACAATTAGTTATTTACTGTGACTTATCCTGTTATGAACCACGGACAATTTTATATTATCTCAATCAACACAAAACATAGTGCAAGTTTTGGAAACTATTGCTTTATGTATGAAATTAAATCGTCTGTCAGTTTAGATTCATCATCTGGCAGTCTAAACCTGATTTATAACTAAAATGGACTGGTCCTGAACCAGCCGTACCCTTTTTGTTTTATTCTTCTCCAGAGCCATCATGAAATCAATAGAAATGCGTTTGACCTAAGAAGAGGAGTGGTCCCATCGTCTAACCTCACGATTATGACATAAAAAAAGTATTAAGTCAAACCTAAGCCTTTCATGCAAACACAAACAAAATGCTGGCCATTCGTGACTAATCGCAATTTACTTTACATTTTTCGATTTAACATTATAAATCTACCTCGCACACGTTTAAGTAATTATATATACAAGGAAGAATCGCACACACATCCATACATACAGGTGTGGCGTATTCACGTCGCGACATTGTCCTCCATACCCAAAAAGATGAAATATGTGTCTTATACTTGGGTTTGGTTTTCTTAATATACATGTTTAAGTCGCATAAATATTTTGAAGAAGTATCTTGTATCCTTTTGGGTTGTGTGTGTTTGTAGATACGATCATCGCGACAACTTATACGACACGAGACAAACATACATACAATAATATATTCAATCATGTCGAAAAATTATTAACCAACAAATTTGGTTATTATTGGGAGTGGTACTGAATGGATACATAATGTGTGTAATTTTTATGTTGTTCCAGTTGAATAAAATCATTATTATATGCGATACGTGCATGAATCATACTATATATATCACATTCATATATGTATAAGACGATGAATACTTCAAAATATCAATCAATCATTATATGGAATACAGATGAATCGAAATGCCATGCGTCGAGAGGAATTATGAAAAATTCCACGCCGATGAAAATGATATGAGTGCGGTATGGTTGCGTGTTACGAAACTTACGAATTTTCTTTTTTTTCTATAGAGTTTAGACGCCCCATCAATTCCGTAAAGATTTGATATTATATATATATATATGAAAAGGTTTTCCAATAAGAGGTTTCATTTTAAATGGCCTACTATTTGGGCAGCTGTTAAAAAAATGGTAAACAAATTTGGTTGTTGGGGCACGTTAGTGATGCCTAGAACTGAAACCGTGTGCATCGCTCTAAAACAAGTGAGAATATTGCTACTGTAGCCCGTAGTGATTAAGAAAACCCAGTTTGGTCGGTTCCTCGTCGATCTTTGGAATTATATATTCCACAAACGACATTACACTGTATTTTGCATAAAATCTTAATCCGGTCGATCACCATAAACGTTATATCATGGCTGATTGGGTTCTGCAATTGCATCAAAATGATTTGAAACGGATTTTCATCAAATAATCATCTTCAGAGAAAGGGCCCATTTTCACCTTGCAGGCTACGTTAATGAGCAGAATTATTGCATTTGGCGGTTAGAAAATCCAAGAATGATTGTCAAAAAGCCTCTCCATCCTCAACGTGTCAGTGTTTGCTGCGGTTTTTGGAATACACCAAATTTGGAATACGCGGTTTTTTTGGCGCCACCGAGCTATGATTAATGATCTTTTATGGCTGGAATTGGAAGATATTAATGTGAACGACGTTAATTTTCAGCAAGATGGCGCTACGTGTCACAGAAGCCACGAAACAGCCCAAGCTTGCATGAAAAGTTTCCTGACCGTGCTATTTTTCGAAGAGGTGATCACAATTGGCCACCGAGATCATGTGGTTTAACACATTTAAATTTGTTCTATGCCAAGATGCATGACCTTAAAGATGGAATCGTGAAGTTATCGAGAACATACTGCAGCAAATGTGCGTATGGGTAATGGAAAATTTCATGATTTCTTTTACTAAATACTCGTTTTTTTAAATACCAAAATGAAACCTCTTTTTGGAAACCCCTCTATAATTACGTTAAAAAGAAAATCAAAATATGTACATAATGAAAATGGTTTTTTCTGTTTAATTTCGAATTTTTACTTTTCATTTTTCTTCAACAAACACAAAAAAAAAAAATTAGAAAAATAAAATAAAATTTTTCATGAGTTCATTTATCTTCGGAAAACTCAAAAACTATTTATAATTTTTTTTTAATTATCTCAGCTATAATTTACATTTCTATACATCTTGTATGAGATAGATGCTAAAGAAAACTACAAAAATATTTCCAGCACACGCACGCATCTTTGTTGTTTGAATAAAGGTGCTAAAAATGCACCTTAAGTGGTTTTAAAAGTTCCCTATAAACACAAAACCATAAACACGATCGTTAATGTTTATAAAGCAACAATGTCATGCCATCGTACGTTGCCATGGTAACCATGTCATGAATTTTTTCATTTTCCATCAATCAAAACGCTTTTGTTTTTCTCCTCAGTATTATTTGTAGTTTTCTTTCATTTTGTTGTGACATTTAATTTCCACAATATTTTCTATCAACCGCGGGGGAATAAGAATGTCTGGGATAATCGTTTGGTAAGTTATAAATTATTTTCGTGTTTTGTGAGATAATAAATTGTGAACTGCATCGAAACGAACGGAGTGGGCGAAATTTAATTTTCGTGTGGTTTATTGGGTCCGGGGTTACACTTATAGTAATCCGTTTCGATCATTTATAAGAACTATCTGGGCTTTGCCATGATAATAAAACAAAACTTTAGACTGTCGATTTAATAATTGCCATGTTTGCATTTGTTACCCAAAATTTGAAATGCTCTTTTATACTCGTCCTAAACTATTACAGCTCTGACGGTACCATTGATTGCCACAGAAACTGTTTCTATAATGTCGAGAGCTGGAATTACTACGTCTATCTGTTAAAGCGATCGATAAGAGGGTAACGCAGTATCTTTGCCCATATAAAATTGCTAATTTTTTCATGTCACTCAGGCCCGATTGGCTCAATGTAACATCCTCTTCCAGTCGTACAGTCTTAGTCCTAAAATTTTGGCAAAATCTGTTTGTTTTTTGAATAAAGCCTAAGATCGAAAGCACTACAGTCTAAAGGCTAGATCAAAGTGAAATGGCTCGAATCATTATTTTCGCGTGAAACAAATTTGAGTTTATGCGCGCCATCTTTGGTGCATTGAGATAACTATAGTGAAAACATAAATGAAATTTTTCATTTCTGAGTTTACTTTGGTAAAATCGTATGGAAATTTCACGCGAAATCGATCAGGGGGGCTATCATGAAATAAATCCGAGTCGGATTTTTCCGTTAACGATATATCCGTGCTATTATGAAACTAAAAAGCAAAATCGAATCGGATTTTTTCCGAGTGCACAAGACAAAATCCGACTGCTAGTTAGTTGACGTATTTTCTTTTCGATTGATCGCATTTTAACGTTTCATAATATTAAGCAAAAAGTTATCGCAATTTTAAGAATTTATTTTCTTCAATCGAATCGGATTTTTCCGTTAACGGATAAATCCGAGTCGGATATATTTCATAATAGATCCCCTGAGTACTAGCCTTTAGAGGAGAATATTAAGCACAGAAATACAAGGACAGTTTCTTTTTCTCCCTCAGACTGCTCGCAGTTTACGTTGTTTTGAATTTTAATTCAGAACATTATTCAGGGAACAATATTCCGTGAGAATACTCAGCAAGATCTCTTTGTTACAAACTACCAAATTGATAGTCGATGATAATGTCACTCCTAGCGGGTTCATGTTCCACAAAAGAGGAAGCTGCATCCAAACGAACCAATTTATCAACCAATACGTTTTTCTTTGATATCCAGTGAAATCTATTTTCATTCAGACTGCCTAGTTGATTCGTTTACAGCCGCCTGGCTATCAGAAAGAATTAGAGATACGTGGATCTCTGCAATTTATCTCTATCCTAGATGTAGAGTGGGTTGGTATTCCTATTTGTGTTTTTTAGTAGTAGTTGCATGAAATAATTCTCGACAACGTGCCTCAACACCGTAGAGTCTGAGTTCATTTCAGTATTTTGATGTCGGCCCACTTCCCTCCATATTTTGCAGTAACCAGAAAGGGCTAAATTAATTGTCACTGCTTTGTTAGCGAGCGGGTGCTTGCGCTGCACACTTTCTGATTCAAAGATCAATGGTGTGGTTTGCATACATAGCTCCCACAAAACCCAGACAAACAAGTTTTTGCAGGCGATTTAGAGGTTTCCCTTTGTGGGAAATGTTCTAGGCCACCAAATAATAAAAATTATGTCGAAACTGGAATTACTAGATGTTATGCAGTGATTCGAAATCATGCAGTGATAAATCACAGACCAGTAATTTTGACGAACCAAACCCTACCGATTCAAGTGCAGGCTTGAAGTTGTTTCTCGGAATCGATTTACCTAGATCGTTTTTTGAACATTGGCGCAGTTTCTGCATAATTGCACCGATGATGATTATCTCAACCGTGACAAAGTATTAGTGTAGCTGATTTTATCCCAGCCTATAATATGTTAAAGATCTGTCAAAAATTTTCCGATTAAATCGAGATATCGAAATTGAAGTAGTGAAACCTTAGAAGTCTTCTGTCATACTATATGCCGAAAACGTTTTCGGTCAGTTCTCGGTTGAAATCGCTGGATGTCCACCGAACCGATGAGGAGTGGATTCTAACCTGACGTTGCGGTTGTTTTGTTGTCAAATCACTGTTGCATCGACCATTAATCAAAGTCTTGCAGTCGGTGATGGGTGATGTATCGTAGCAACACAGAAGTTGAGCTTATAAAAATTTAAGTTGGCAAGTTGGCTGGTACCATCCACTGAGACTTCGTAACCGTAGATCGTGAAGTGATAAAAGTGCGGTAATCGGCACATGATCTCCAGCTCATGATCTTGCTGGCCACTAAATGTAAGCCCACGTACTGTCCGATATCATTAGCTTAAACTATTTTCGAACGATGATGTTGTGTGTAATCGAAAGTCAGACTGGTTTGACTCGTAATTTTTGAGTGATCCTGGTATTTCGGAAGAGTAAAAATACTCGATGGGATCGATGGTGCGTAAATTACCTGAATTGTGTCAACTTCATTTTCATAAAATCTGGTGCAATGATTGATATAGCTATACATGAGCATCAGTGTCGATTAAAAATATGCGGTTCGGCAGCATCTCATAAATTTTGAGGTAACATTTTGAGGGTTGATTTTTTCGCATGTCACCATCTGCGCCAGTGGATCTGGTTTTTTTATTTGAAATCAGTTTACTTCAGTCAAGAGGACTCGCAAATGCGTCCGCTTTTTTTACTATATAAAATCTTATTCAGTCACTGCTGGATGAATCCGATGAATTTTGTAACGGAGGGTTGCTCTTGGTCGGTCGATTACGAACTCGTAAATTACTCGGTTAACGACTGTCAAGAATGTCGAGTTCATGACAGGCTATATATGATGATAACTCTCAGATCCAACATAACTCGGTCACAAATTGCCCTCAATAAAGGATGAAATTAAGCCCAACGCAAGTTGTGACCAAATCACGTAAACCCATAATCTCAGATTCAGTAAACTGAGTGTAGTCAATCGGATTGGAACTGAAGTGATTGATGACAGTGATGAATGTATAATATCTGGTACGCAGGAATGATGTTAGTTGATGCCGTGATTGGTGGAAAATCTTAGTAGTACTCTCCGAATACCCTCCTTCCAAATATTAGAAAATTTGGAGATATTGATTAATTGTACCAACACTCACGACTTCCAAGTAACTGAAATATTGTCCTCCACAGACACTTTCATTAAGAAATATAATATGTCTTGCAGTTGAATGGACCTTATAAGTGGACTCCATCTGTTAAAAACATGCGATTAAATCGATCTGATCGGTCATTATTACATATAGCCATTGCAAAGCTACCATAAAATTTTTAGACGTAAAAAGCGTGAGTTGTTGAATGCTGATCCTATGAGACTACAACAGAGGAATGAGTTTGAATTGAGATATTCCTACGGGGAGGTTGGATTACTCTATATTGTTCCAAATGTTTAAAGTGAGCCAAGCCAATAAGATCGAATTCGGCACAACTGTTGATTGGATGGATAGAGTTAACGAACTTCTGATTTGGTCGAATAGCCAGCACGTTTTCGAACCTGATTCTGGCCAGTTTATTGACACAACACGGACTGGTACGTTCGATTCTAGATGCATGAACACAACAATTGTTTACTTTCTATAAAAAACAACATTACACCGAAGGGCAAAAGCAAGTCTATATATACGAGGTAACGAACCTTTTACGGCAATTTAATTGACCAATCGTGATCAATTTATGTATAAAAATACAAAAACCAATCATTAATCACGTCAAATTTCTCAATTTCGATTAATTCCAATAATTTTCTACTTGATTCATAAATTGCACGGGGATTTTCTAAATAAGTCGGTTTGTCGTGTTTTTAATGGACACATATGATTTTTTAGAGGGTTTTACAGGCCAGTATTGGCACATACCGTGTCAACAATTTGACTCCATTGGTTACGGCTAGCTTCTTATACTGTTGTAAATAATTGTCAGATCGTTCTCTACGCCATGGAGCCATCGTCGCCGACAGCGACCTCTTCGCCTACCAAAAGGTGGCACTCAACTGAAATCAATTGCATCTTGGTCGCGAAAACCAGAGATCAGATATTTGGTTTTTGGACAAGTTGATTGAGGAGAACTATAACTCTCACATTATAAGCGATCACCCATAACGCGACCACTTTCTATTCTACAGGCATAACTCCATTTCGTTATACCAATCGAAGAACGTCGGAACAGACAGTCCCACAAAGTTAGCCCTCTAAATATCAAGAGCTCTGAATTAATGTAATTACCTCCTAAGGCCAAGATCTTAGCGTTGTTGTACTCTTAAGATCTTGGCCTTCCACCATTCGAGCTTCTTCTGTCTACAAATTCGTTTAGTTGTCTTTTTTCCGAGAACTGCTTTGTTTCCCCTTGCAGTTGTAAACCGAGTCTGCGCTTCATTATTGGCTATCTTTCGTTGCTCAACAGTAAAACGACACTCTTCATGAAATTTGGTTGACAAGATCTTGATTTTTTCGTTGCGTTTCTTCAATTATCAGATCTTCACAGGTAAACCGCGTTGTATATTCCCTTGTCCTCCGTGACTTGTACGAAAATTTCCATTCATAGCTTCGCAGTAACCAAATAATGGTCACTGCCTACATGTTTTGTTGACGACTGATAAGATATCTCGTCTTGCACGACCCGCTCCCGCCCTTTAGAAATCAACACATGGTCAATCTGGCTTCGGGATGTTTAACGTGGAAGTGTTCATGTTTGCAAATGGATGTTTTTATGCGCAAAAAATGTAATTGGCACTTTGAGATCATGATCGATCGCAAAGTACATCATTGTTTCCTCATTTTCGGTCGCAGTTTCGTGTCGGGAGTACGGACCACTAATTATTACATAAGTCGGTTTGAATTCTGCCAGCTTTAGCATTGGAGTCACTTTGTGCCTGATAGGGCCTATCAGATTATACAAAATATTGTAAAATTAGTTTTTATCTTGGGGTTGGCTTACACATTCGATAATCGACTGCTTGAAAGTCCAATACAGCCTTCTTTACCTTTGGCCCACTTAGTAATCCGACTCCAAGATTGCCGAGTTCATATATTCACTGTGTAGCAACGTATAGCCTTGGGACACATGGTCTCCACTTTTAGGCCATCGACTTTCTTGGAGAGCTACTAGTTCCAGCCGATACTCCTTCATACATGTGATAAGGCCGTGCAACGCACCTGTGTTTCAAAGTGATTTGTTTGTTTTACGGATGCGAATCGTCAGCCCAGTGATCGAACCAGATTTATTCCCCTCCTACGACAAACATGGATGCCACAGGGCTTGTACATATGACACGTATAATTAATGATGAGAATTATTCTAACCGCACCACAGTTAAGATTCTAAAATAAAAAGACCGATCGACTTAAAATAAATGAAATTTTACGAAAACCCATTCTGTTTCCGGTTTACATTATAAAAAAAAAATGAAAATTTTCCATCATGATGCACCTTATATTATCCACTTGCTGCTGCAGTGCACGTTTCTGATGGCGTTAAATAACTGCCAATACATGATTTCATTTAAACTTCCAATATATCCGGCATAATAATCTGGCAAACTCATTTTATCTGTTTCGTTTTTTTTTTTTTTTTTTTTTTTTTTAATTAAACAGCATACAGTGTGTATCATGAATATTAATAAGATCCGGTTCTCGGTACAAATACATAATTGTTCGTATGTGCAAGGACTGGCCAGAAAGATTTTTAAATTTCCCAGGATAATTTTTTAATTAACAACAGAAACGATCCAAATTAAATACGAGTGTGTAGACAGTTGAAATGTTGGCGTATTCGGAAAAATGTTAAATTTTTGTTGTTGTTGTGTTTAAATATGGAAATTTATTTTTAAACTTGATGATAACTATGTATGTAGTACATATATGCATGTATGTATATATTTTATGTGCCACCAGATGTTCATATAAATATATGCTGTCTGGAGTATCGTATATACATACATACATACATATATGTTGCGAGAAGAGAAAGTGAATCACATATGTAAACACAGTCATTTCCAATCGAGATTTCCACCGAACTGTTTAATGGGTCGTGTGACCGCGGTATAACAGCCTCGCCTAGGTCGAATACCATCCACCTACACACATAACATTGACATAAAATATTATATGTTGGTTTATCACAGTCGGAGCATATATGTCATCGATCTATTTTTATCATAAATTTGTCATAATTTAGACAAATTTTTATGTGTCCAGTAGTTATGTACACACATAAACAGATTCATTTCGATACATACACATCATAATCCACTGAACTTTTTTTTTTAATTAAGTATTTGAACGACATGTTTGGCATACAAATTACATAAATTAACCCTTAATCGCCGATCGCGTGTATACGTATACGCGGATGATTATATATAGGGTTAATTGGTTAATAACGGGAATTATTAATTGAAAATTTAATTCAATTAACACATTAATATGTAGATACATGTCGCGAAAAAAAAAATCACGTGACCCGAATATTTAATTCGGGTTAAAGAAATTATATTAACAAAAGATAATGTCTAATGTTTCCGGTGTTTATGCGCGAGGTATGTTGGAAGTGGTTATTGTTTAGTTATGTGATTTGCACGATATACGACATTAGTGGCTTAGCTTAGGTTAGGAACAATGAGACAATCTAAACGAAGGAAATGCGAATGTATTACTCATTCTTATTGTGTTGGCCGTTTAATCCGAAGGTAGATGTACTTTGATGAATCCAACACTCGACTTGTAAGAACTGATTAATACGTAAAATCGCTTCGCTAACAGAATTTCATATTAAATTGAGTTCTATGTGTGGATGGATTTATGATCGTATAGCAGGTACTTCCATAGAGATTAGTAGCAGACTGATAAGATAATCTCAGACGGGCAACTAGTGTATATTTGTTGGTCTATATTTGCCCCACTTTGGGGTTCGGTTTCGATCACGTGCCGGCTCTTCAAACTATCCAAGCTATTAGAAGATGCCAGATCGCTTTCTACGCCATGGATCTATCGTTTCCTATCGAAAGGATTCCCTGCATTAAAAGATCACTGTATGATTCGGTTCGGATCAACATGCGGATTTTGACCGAGAGTGTACTCGCTGACATTTGATTTAATGCTCGATTTCAGGAATTAGCATTAAATTCCCGATCTCATGATTGAAAAGAACTCGGTGTGTGTCATCAACATCTGTTTTGATCCATTTATGGAAAGCACAATTTTTCTCTCGAATGTTTGAAGCCATCTTTCGTACTCATTCGTCAAGGTCCAACTCTTACATCGGTAAGATCGGTAAAATCGGTTCGTCTCAGTTCGTTCAGTCCTTTGATTTCAGTAGTTCAGGGAACCACTAATTCTAAAGGCTTTGATCTTTTTAGGCACTTTGGTCCATTGGTGTATTCCAGTAGATTCCTCAGCTCCTCGTTGTCATGCTCTGGCAATAGCGATTAGGTATTCCACGTTATATACCATGGATCATACACAATGCTACGTATAGTACCTTGTTTTGAAATGTTTGTATGATCTTAACTGTAGTTTTCTTTGCACAGTCCCAAAGTTCAATCCCGTATGGCCAGATAGGTTTAAGGATTTGTTTATATAACAGTAGTTAGTTTTGCGTTGTCAGCTCAGTGTTTCGTCCAATAAGCCACTGCATTTTTCTGAATTTAAAATTCAATTCTTGTCTTTTCTTTTTAACATGCGCTTTCCACCTGAGCTTAGTGTCTAGTGTCATGCCAAGGCATTTCGCATTGTCAGAGTACGGAATTTGTTGGGAATTCAGCCTAATCGGAATGTATTCTACTTGTTTGTTTGTGAATTTGATGTGTGTTGATTTTGATTTGGTTAGCGTTATTCTCTAAGTTGTTGTCCAAGTGTTCACTGTATTAATAGCATTTTGTAGTTTCCGTGTTGACTGGACAATAGTGGTCATAACTGCAGTATCATCAGCAAATGTCCCTATATTCTGTCTTCTACTATATATTTGGTAAATCATTTGTATATCGGTAGGGTGAACAGATGACCAAGCACACTACCTTGTGGAACTCCTGCCAATATTTTCTTCAGTTTTGAGTACTCCTCTTGCTGTCTCACCCGAAAGAATCTTTAATTCCAGACCATGATGATCTTTGTTTAAATTCCAGACCATGCTGCAAAACTTTATCAAATGTTTGGACAACGTCTATAGGAATACTGCTTCACACACCTTCGTCGCCTCCAGCGCCTCTTCAATCTTATGTTCTATTATTGTTGTACCTGTTATATTGTTGAGTGACCTTCTCAAAACCCAAGTTGATGTGGTGGTATATTATTATTATTAAAGTTGGCTGAAACCCTTGAAGTTCCGCACTCAATGCCACAAATAGCCCATGATGCAAACCTAGAATTTCATCAAAGCGCACAGGTGCATTCTGCAACCTCAGCAGTTTGAACCAGGGCAGAAAAGACAGTTGGCATATAGGAATATGGAGTTGAGTCGCGGCCATGGCCAGTAAGAAAAGAAACCAATATTCTCAAGTTTTCCTTTTTCAATTAAAGAACGTATTTCGTCAGCTTCGGGTTAAGCCTCCTTACAAAGTTTTCACCTTACGGCAAGTAGGGGTGGTTGACCACGTCAGCTTTAGATTCGATATAGGGTAACGGAATTGATTGTTTGTTTCACTATGTAAAGAGGTAAAAGAGCAGCTGGTTCAGGACCTAAAAAAAATAAGCGAGAACTAGTTTTAGCCAAACTGTCTGCACCTTCGTTGCGGTCAATGTCACAATGGGTTGGAACTCACATGACCGTTACCGTGGTGGTATAAGTTTTCTATTCTCTATAATTGGCTTTAGTCTCTTGAGAAATAATCTTTCGAAAATGCTTGATGGGGTTGTAAATAAACAGAGTGGCCTGTATGATGTTTTGTCATTAAACGCTTTATTAGGCTTTGGAATCATTATGATTTTCGCTATTTTCCACTGTCTCGGAACATAACTTTGATTAAAGACAACATTGATTATGTGTGGTAGTTTCTGTAGTGCTTTTCTGGTAGTGCTTTGAATTTTGATATTATCACGCCATATCCAGTGGCTCTCTTATCTTTAAGAGTTTTTACTTCTTGTTTGATTCTTTTCACAGTGACTGCGGTACAACAAGTACCTCGTCTATTTTGCTTACCGGTGATAAATATTCATTCTCTGCCTGTCCAGTTGGTGGTTTGAAGGTAATTTCTAGGTGTTCGGCGAACAGATCTGCTTTTTGTATATCGCTGCTAGCCCAGGTTCCATCAACCAGTTTTATGGATGGCACTTGCAGTTTAAATCTTTTCAGACCTTTAGTGACCTTCCACAAAGAATATTCCGTATCAGGTTTGTAGAATAATGATAATGATGCTGGGTGCTGTAATCGTGACAGCTCAATGATGAATAGGAATTAAACTTGAACTCCACAGAGTGGCATTGATTGACAGCTAAGACGCTGAATCAACCAGCCGATGAAGACGTTTGTCTTATGAAATATATGGCATCTTTGTATGTGATCTGTAATATTTGTTCGCAAGTGATTGTTGCTCGTTGTGTGATCGAAAAGATCAAATCCATCTCATCGATGATATTATTTTTCAAAAGACAGCTACTGACTCATCGTTAATCTCTTTTATAAGCAGTTCAAATTTGTTGCACATATTGATTTGTCTTCAGGGACTCTAGTTCTCTGCCAAGTCCTCCGAGCTCGTATTTTTACGAAGTCTCTCGAAGTTTTACGAAGCTACCCAGCTTATACTTTTTTGTAATATACCTTGCTGGATGGGGTACTTGCCGATGCCGCTTTCTGTATACTTTCAATGATATTTTCCAGCTCTTCTTCTATCATATAAGCTTTCGAGATCGGTACCTGTAGATTGACGCTTTCTTCGACTAGCTGTCGAAAGTAGTTCCACCTATTTTGCTATTTGTTAGTCTTGATCCTATGATAGTCCTTCTTCATTTTTGACTACTAAGTAGTTTTCGGAGATACCTTTTCATATATATAGAAGTCTAAAGGATCAAAAAATTTATTTTGATCCGTAGGCCAATAAGTTTGTTTTTTACTGGAGTGGAATTCACATTTTAATGCTCTGTCTGTTTCAAATAGCTCTCTTCCTATCTACTCCCATCGATTTGATCAACAAAATATGTTTTTGCACTACATCCATATATGACAAAGGATATAAAGCCCGATATAAAGACGGATATAGAGGATATAAAGCCCGATTGCCAGTAGCAAGGTGAACCTTGATATCCTCTCTCACACTACTATCGTGAGCAATGAGAGATCGAAGATACTTGAATCTAATTACTTTTTCAAACATCTTATAGTTACCACTACGGAAATAATTTACGTCTTGGTCTTGAGACTAACGGAAGCTGTGCACTGTTCTAGTGGATCAAATATCTCTTCCACTCCGTTGCCATTTAATCCAATGACACAGATATCATCTGCATATGCAAACATTTGATTGGATTGTCAGAATATGATATGCATTGATGCATACGATTAAAACGTATCAGGGACAGCGCATCTCCTTGACGAACACTAGAACTAACAACAAAAGTTCTTCATAGTCTGTTCTCAACTTTGACACAACATTGTGACTGCGTTACTGTCATTTCACATAGATTGACGTATTTGTTTAGTATTCCTAAATATTCAAGCGCATACCATAGCCTCTCTCGATTGATCGAGTCATAGGCTTGTTTCAAATCTGGGACTACCAGGTGTACAATGCGAGATATTTCATAGTACTTAGAGAAAATCATACGTAGCGAATCCTCCTTGGTAGTCACCGATAATTTCCTCCACCAGAGCTCTCACTTATCATACTTTCTTTATGTTGAAGACTCATTGACTTAACCTGTTACCTGTCATCCCAATCCTTAAATGGAATATTGATCTTGCTGTTAACTCCAAATACCAATCTCACTGTATTCAAAATATTAGAATAGTATTCAAATAGACATTTTGAAGCCAGTACCCAGAAATTTAATCAAAAAAATTAAGAATCACTGAAATCTGTAATCAGACCTATTTATAGGAGAAAGGCGAGATTTGCATCACTTGTGTGTTGTGTGGTTATCTGTTGCGGTTTATTTGGTTTCTCGTGTGATTGGATGTAGCTTCGTTGAATTTGATGACCTTATTACTTACTGAATTAGTCAATTTTAGATTTTAGGTTACGTGTCCATTCCGACAGTGTATGAAGTAACTAAATATTGAACTTTTGATCACTGTTGTCATCAAATTCTACCAAGCCACGGTCTCATATAAACCAAACCGCAAGATGATGACACAACATAATGATACACATCGTGAATTTCTACCATAGTTAAATCTAATTTAGTGAGCTCAGAATTCGAGGAATAATTTCTAGTTTTGAAATCATTCGACTTTTAAGGGTCAAATTGTCAACAGACTAAATATTACTGACACATATAAAGCCTTCATCTATTGATGTTGGGGGAAAACTGAGTAAACACTCGAACAATTCCTCAAGGCTTGAAGTTAATGATGGCGTAGTGTAGTTACTCATCTGTAGGATGTCATTTGTTTGAGGTTGTCGAGACTTAGACACTGGGCTGGACCATCTTACTCTATTGTGTCTACGGTTTTCATTTCTTCACATGAGCTTCCAAGGTTTTTGCCTTCAGCTAGCATTGTTTTCTTACTGATCGCTGATTTTCCTACCTTCCCTTGTGAGTTCTTGTCCATCAGTGATCCTAGTCATCAGCGTCTGCGACTGATTTGTTTATCTATGGAATTCAATGTTACTCAGAAGCATTTCAGTATTCGTCGAAGGCACTTGAATAAAAACATCTGTAGTTTCTTTTTCACTTTTTCTATGAGTTGCCATGTCTCACACCCATACAGTAGCATTGATTTCGCACACGCCAGTTGAACATCCGTATCTTGGACTTGCGTGACAAGGCAGAAGAATTTCAGATTTTCTGTTACATGTTAAATGCCTTTCTGGATTTATTTATGCGTTTGTCAGTTAATCCCCATTGTATGACATAGGAGATGTGACAATTAATATCCGCATTACCTTGCCCAATACGATCAGGAACGCCATTGGTGAGAGTACGCGTCCGTGCCTTACTCCTCAAGTGTTATAGGATTGTCACTTTCATTGTTGTAGTATTCGCAAGAATTTTATACTTCTTAGATTATTGGCGTTAGTGTTCTTGCAGTCGTAGATGAATATTCTTTGAATATTTTGGCGATCAATCCGTTTGACCCAGCCTTATTGTTTCTTAGTTGTTCCATGGCACTTTTAACTTTTCCTTGGTGGATAGTTTCATTCTTGTTGACACACAACCAAAGTTTTTCGATCTTCTTCGATATACTCTTTCCATCCCTTTAACTGTGCTTCATCCGTTGTTTATACTTGGCCAGTGTCATCTTATAGGAGGTACGTTTGTAATTTTCCCGATGACATTCCTTACATTCCTTTTTCTGGATATTTCTTTCTACCATTCCTTGCCATCTTCTTTACTTTTTATTTTTTATTTTATTTTTTGTATTACTATGCAATATGTTCTGGGGTTCAAGGCACACCCAACTCTTTCGCGGTTCGCTTATTTACGTCTTTAGCTTACGCTTTTCAGCCAAATCGAGGACTTACGGCTATAAGTCCGATTTACCTTACCATCTGCACATTGCATAGCTCCATGCCAGCCTATAGTACTGACATGGAAGATGGGTCGGCCCATGGATTCTGCACTCCAACAGGGGGTCATAGATGTGATCATTCACATCACCAATCAAGTGGTGCAAAATCCCTTTTGTATCCTGACCCTATCGGGATTCGAACCCGGTACCTCCCGCTCCAACTAGCGCAGCTTTAACCACTGCGCCACCTGGGCTGTATCTTCTTTACTTGTTGTACTCTTTCTTCACCTCTGAGAGTGTTCCTCTTTCTCCATCACTAATCCAAGGGCTGATTATTCGCGGCAGTCTTGATGAAGACTTTTTGAGTTTGGTTCCATTTTGGTTGGCAGTCTTGATGTATGCTTCTTCAGTTTGGTTCTAATTTATTGAAGATGTTTCTTGTTTCTGTATATTCCAAACTGTTTGTGTTTGAGGGTTTCACAGCGGCTGGCTTGCTTTGAATTATGCTTTTACATGTTGGTGACTGTACGTATGCTCATCTGATTGTTCTGACATCTTGTAGTGATGTTACACATTTCTTGTTGGCCATGATCAGATGGTCTATCTGATTTTCAGTTCCACCACCCGGTGATATCCCTGTGTATCTATATCTGAAAATCTACGGCCTAGTCTACGAGTCTTTCTCTATTGTTGTTCCGCGCATAATCCAACATAATGTCAACTGTCAGTTCGGTGTTGTCTGTTCCAATTTCGGCATTAAAATCTCCTTTTATGATTTTGACGTTGTTCGTGCGTGTTGCTGGTTGGGGCTGAATGATGGTTGGGCTTCTTATTTTTGAATGGAATCTTGCTACTATTATTCTGCTGTTAACTGCTTTTCGTTTCATTAATGCTTCCTTCGCTTTATTTGTTGTTTATTATGAGTTGTGTTGTGATCGTTAGAAATGCGATGTTCCAGTTCCCGAGTATTCGTTTCTGTAATCGGTGTGGTTTCAGATTAATGAATGATTAGTCCATTGAGTCCTAGGCAACTTTCAGAGCTGCTGGATTAGGCATACTATAGGGATTAGGGAAGTTCTAAAAATATCAAATGTTAAATAAAATTCGGAAACTTGATAAAAAATTAAGAACTGAGTAAACATTAAAAGACTAATCCTGGCCAATCTCAGGTGACCACAATATAGAAAACTGGCGTTATGTTGGATCAAATTACAACGGACAAATCTGTGGAACACAAATCAAAAAGGAACAATGTGAGTAGGTTTTCTAGAATTCGTATTAACTTTTTAAATAATTGCCAAATGATTAATTGTTTATATAGTAAACAACAATATTGGACGTGGCCTAGCTCATCTGCTACATTAAATTTTGTTTATGTAGAATTTAAAACTAGGGAACTCTTCAGCACTCAAAGCAGAATCTTGATAGGCGGATTGAAAATGAAGCTACCCAAGAAGGAAAACAATTTTTTTTTTGCCAAAAACATTTATTTCTCAACATAGTCTCCTTTTACTTCGACACACTTGGTAAGACGATATTCCAACTTTTTTACATCTGAATAGTATGATTTTGGGAACCCCTCAAAATACGCGTTAGTTTTGGTCACTTCTTCGTTTGAGATGAATCTTTGTCCTGCGAGTCATTTTTTCAAGTTTGGAAACGGGAAAAAGTCACTAGGAGCTAAATCTGGACTATAAGCTGGATGATCAACCAATTCGAACTGTATTTCCAATTGAAACAATAATGCACAATAATACTTTCCGGTGATTGTGGATTCTTTTTCAAGATAATCGATGAGCAATATTCCGTGTGCATCCCAAAATATATTGGCCATAACCTTGCCAGCCGATTTCACTGCCTTTGCCTTCTTCGCAGCACTTCCACCAGCTTCAGGTGTGTAGTGGTGGACCCATGTTTCATCAACAGTAATTAATCGACGCCAAAAATCAACAGGATTACGCTTTATCATGTCAAAACACCGCTGTGAAGTCGTCTGTCGAACTCGTTTTTGTTCGACACTGAGCAAACACGGCACTCATCTTGCCTATAGCTTTTTCATATGCAAATTTTCATGCAAAATGTTGAACACACGTTCATATGATATGTTTACCATTTCAACAATCTAACGCAACTTGACTCGGCGATCATTCATAACGATATCGAGAATTTTCTTCAGTAACCTTCTTCAGTAACCACCTCTTTTGGCCTTCCTGTTGATGGTATTGTTGCAGGGCTTCTTCGGCCGCGTTTAAATTCAGCAATCCAATATTTTACCATGTAATCTGACGGAGCAGACTCACCGTAAAGTGTATCGAGCTTTTCTTTTGTCCCTTTCGCCGTTTTCCCTTTCAAATAATTGTGTTTAATCACTGCACGAAATTCGTTTTTTCCATTTTTCAAGAAACACAAAGTTGCTTACTTCAAATGACTACATCAAATAAACTAATCTATGAATTTGGGTGAAATTTTAACAGCTGACGTTTGACAAATCGCAATTTCTAAAAAACAAAATGAAGCGCTAGATAGCTTCATTTTCAATCCGCCCTCGTATGTTGAAAATATATGATAAGTCACCGGTACTTCGCATCCCAGCACCTTAGGTTTACTTCAATTATTTATTTGGCTTGCTGGTTTTTGTTACGTGTCCTTACTCTAGCATTGTCTTTGGTAACCCCTATCAGTGACCTGGAGTTGTACTCGACATAAGACTAGCAATTCCCATTTACGAAGAGAGTCAAGGTTCCAGATCAGAGTTTTAGTGCAAAATGCTAGTGAGTATTAATGATTTGTTGAAATTGACATTCCTTTCGATAGGCCAAGACGAAGACAACGATCTAGTCTTCTGATTCTAGTCAAATAATTGATATATCAGTTTATCTCATCAAATTGTTTAATCTTTGAGTAATCCGGATAGTGTCAAATCTTCTAATGTGAAAAACATATATATTCTTGACAAATGTGATGAAAATGGTGAACGTCGAGTGTGGGAACAAATTACTTGCAATAAACCGAATGAGAAAACTGCATTTATATGTGTCGTCGTTGTTGTTGCTGTTACATATTTAATTGCCTAGTTTTTTTTATGTAATGTAATCAATTGATCGATTGTTTACAATTTTCATTTATGTATGTATGTTCGTTTTTCAAGTTTCAGTTTCCATTTTTAGATGCATAATATAAAACGAGAACCAGATCATGTTTATGTAAATTTAATGATTATGTGTAGTTTTTCATTTCAATACATTATACATGTTGTTGTTGTTATTGTATGTACCATTCAGTTTCCAGTTTCATTTCGTATATACAGGGTGTCCCAATAATAGGTTCAGATTTGACATATCGGTTATTTTGGCTCTGGCAGTGTGCGTGATACGGAATACCTATACTCGACAATACTGAAAATATCACCACGATAGCCAAAAATTTGCGCTAACGGCCAAGATCATCAACTCGACTTCATGAATTAGAAATGAACATCAGCCGGTCTTCTATGCAATGGATTCGGCTTAAAAGTCTTGGTTTGTGGTTGTATAAATTTCTATTGGTCCAGCAATTGAATCCCCGTGGCCATCCGCTTCGATATCGATTCGCTGTGCGGGCCTGCAATAAACTTGAAATTGATGATGATTTTACTCAAAAAATCATCTTTTCGGGTGATATGTGGAGAAACCAATGCATCCATTGCATGTCACTATTTGGTGCGGCTTGTAGTGTGATGGCATTATTGGTCCTTATTTCTTCAAAGATGGCCAGCGTGACCGTTAGGGTCATATCTTAAATATATTTGTGGTTGGATGACCTTTGGTTCCAGCAAGATAAGACGCCATGCCATACACATTGGGCGTTACAATATTGGAAGTGCGTCAAAAATTTGATATTGACCGCACTATCAGTCGAAATGGAATGCCAATATTAAGGCAACTTCTTACTGGGACACCCTGTATATATGAATATTTAGCCGTACACTAGAGGCTGTAGAGACATTACATAGACAAAATGAATAATTAGTTTTTGAAAAGGCCGCATTAGAAAAAATTAAATAAACAAACATGGATGTCGACAAAATTGAACCAATATACGAATATATCGCGTCTTGTAGAATGTGAACCGTATGGCGAAGAATGGTGGTAATTCTTTTGTGTTTAATTATTTCAACATACAATATACATATATATGTATGTACATATATGCCTTTTTGGAAATGATCAACTACACCCGCCACAATATTATTGTATAAACAGAAATTAAAAGAAGCAAAAAAAATTATTTTCTGGAGGACATGAACAAAGAAAATACAATTATGAGACCTCGCGTAAACCATGGCTGATTAATTTTTGCACACTCATTTATAATAATCATGTGTACAGTTATGTACTGATGCTGACTGAACCAGCAAAAATATAATTAATTTATTAAGTCCGCGCGATCTTTTCGTGTTGCTGTAATGTCGGCCCGATTCAAAGTCTATTTTTTGCTTGCATTCAACTCATTAAGAATTGAATTGAAATTACACACACACACATATATATATATATATAATGTACATTAATAGCAATAAAGCGCAAGCATGAATACTATTTTATCTCAAGACAATATATAAGATGTATATAGAATGAAAATCCCACACATGGCTGGATACTATGTATACTACTACCAATTCATTCATAAGAACAAAAAAATTTATTTTAATTTGAATGCAGCCGATTATGATTTATTGATCATAATTAAATTGATCTATATATTAGTCATGCATCAATCTAAATCTGTATCGGGCCGGCAAACAAACATGACGTTTATAAATAAGATCAAAATAATTTTTGTTGTGCGTTACGAAATGTTGAAATATGAAAGAGACCTCACAGCGAGTTGGAAATGTGAAAAATTACAATATGTTGCAAGCAATTAGAAACAGCGACCTCTTTAAGAGATCGTATGGCACTCTTGACCTTATCAACTTGAAGAATGTGAGCTTAAACTCAGTTTGTTCGAGTTGGCAAGATAATTTATTGGTTTAAGTACTTATGGAGTCGCAGGATTCTACTCAAAATCAACCTGATCTTTTTATGAAGTGCTGAATATTCCTTGTGGCGTTCACAGAGGAATATACAACGCGATTCATGTTCACAGCTGTCGCAACACCAATATCAGTATCCGTATCCAGATGATGTCTATCCAGATATTTCATTCTACTTCCCGCAATACTGAGGCAGGTAGACTGCTGCTTCTTCTTTCACTACATCTTCACAGGTACGACAGAAATTAAACGAGGAAACTCCGCAGTTTGTTTAAATTTTTGAGACAATCCACAGTAGCTGATCCAGTTTTGATCAGATTTTTCTAAAACATACATATGAGTTGCTATTTTGGCCCATAAATCAGCTTTCTCCTGGACCAAGACATTACGTGAGGCGAGAGGAATATATTATGTCCTGACTAGCATGTTCGTATCCCGTCTTTTAATTCTCTGCCACCCTGAAACAATAGGTTTCACTGAGACTGATCATTTATAGACTCTGCCTTTTATGTCTTTAATTTTTGACTACATAACTTATCCAGTCATCACTGGAGGGTATCACACAAGTTCTTGAACTAAAGATGGTGACGGGATATTATTGTCGATGCCAGGAGATATATTTCTGTTCTAACTTATAGATGAGAGTCCTAAGGGATCACAATGAACAATTTTCTTGTCTTTGGTATGAAAATTATGTTTACTATGTAGTCCACTTGTTTGGAATGTGGTAGAGTTCAAGGACTATTGCCAATGATTTTTTTGCCTGTTATTTTGTATACATTTTTGGCACAACTATACTGAATGTCTCTGAAAATAGGTTTACGTAGTGGTAGTTCTAATAATTTTTTAATTGTACCCTACATTGATCAAAGTGGATCTGAAGTAAAGCTTCAGCATTTGCTACGATGGTCTCCAACTAACCAATATTTAATTTTGCAATCGGAAGTCCAAGGAAAGTGTACTCAGCATAGTATAACCAGGTTTGATCCACCGTTGTTTTGGTTAAAACTGAAACAGTTTTATTGAGCAAAACCAGGGTGGGTCCTCATCAAATTAGAACATATATCACACTGACCAGCTGATATGACTGTATTACAAACCTAAATGGCTAAGCTACCACATGAAAGTATTTTCTTGCATTCACTAATGTTTGTACGTGTTGTTAGAAAAATTCGTATAATTAACTAAATTGAGATTTGTGTGTATTGGATTAGAGAATTTACCACAGACCATTCATGTAGACCATCTAGGACATATGGTCCAAATCTTATGTCACATTTTTTCATTCCTTCTACCTAAGGTTTTCATTTGATGCTTCCTGAAGTTAGCGTTTGTTAAGAAGAGTAAACTACTCTTTTATTGGCAATAGAGTTCCTTTTACGAGGGTATTCCCATTTCGGTTTTAATGTGCTACCTTATATCGAAGCCAAAACCGAGATCGTATTCGATTAATAGAAAATGTGAATGGTGACTCATAACCTATTTTGGCTGTGATGATCCGAGATTTGAGTATGGAACGAAACAATTTTGCAGTAACGCTAGTCATATTCAGCCCTTGGGTTGGGATTCCTGGGAGCATCCATGTTTCGTAAATATTTCGAACGAAACATAAGACCCATTGAATACCATTACAGTATTCAGAGCTTGTCGTAGGAGGTGACTAAATCTGCATCCGTAGCGGTATCGGGTACCTCCAAAATAACAATTTAGAATCCCCGCTTAAGTACACGATCACAATTTTGACGATTGGTAATAACATTCTTGATAAGAATTATGTACATGAAATCAAAGGACAGAGAGTCGCCTTGCGTTATGCTGTAAGCGACGGGCCAAATTAGTCTGTAAAAACCGTTTAAAAAATCCTAGTCATCATTTTGCCCTGGCTGCTTTACCAATATAGAGCCGTTAGAGGTTTGTCGAAAGCTTGCGCTTAAAGTAAAGCTATAGAGAAGACTTTCTTTTAAAGGGATTGATATCTTTATCTTAATGAGGCAGCTTAAGATAATTTGTATGCCACATGAATCACAAATTGAATATCTTAAAACCGCAGAGTTATACTTAAGCCATATGAGCTTAATTTTTGCATAAACTCACACTTGGGAGACTTTGGTTAGGTTACGTTAGAATGACTACTAACGCACACTTAGACCGTTGTCGGTCCGTTGTGATACCACAGGATCTTAGTCCACTAATACCCCTAACACTCTATTGGAACCATCCTGAGCTACTAATGTAGCGTAAAATGTCCCATACCTTAATATCTGCAAGATCTGAAAGGTTGTGCATTACATACCTACCCAAGTGTAAATCCCTTCTTAGTGCCAGTGCAGGGCAAGAGCACAGGAATTGAACAAGCGTTTCTTCCTCCTCATCGTCCATACAGCTTCTACAGAAGTCTTTTGTTTCTAGACCCAGCCTTCTCGCATGTTCACCGAAAAGGCAGTGTTCCGTTAATATTCCTACTATCCTTCTTAGATCTCTCCTCTCCAGAGATATTAAGGTCCTGGAGCGATTCAAATCCAGCCTTGGCCACATATGTCTCGCCCTCTCGCACGTTTGGGTGTTGGATCACCTCTCCAGTGCTAAAGCTATTGCCCTTTTCCTCAGAGCTACTCTAAGCTCCGCTGTAGGCCTCCCCACATTGGCCCTTTCAGGCCTCAGCTGAAGAGTTGTATCTTGCCTAGCTAGTTCGTCTGCCCTGTAGTTACCCTCGACGTCAGAGCGGCCATGCTCACTCATCTCGTTAAGAGACGAGTGGCAACCCAATGCCACCCTAGACGTCAACAGCACTGCTTCCAGCGACTTGATAGTCACCTGACTGTCCACATAAATCGTGATATCCCTCTTGGATATCACGTTATGCATCAATCAGCTCAAGGCTTCCTCAATCGCTATTATCTCCGCCTGGACCACGCTGCAGTGGTCAGGGAGACGAACGGAAGTGCTTATATTTAATGCTCCACAGAACAGCCCAGCTCCAACTTTACCATCTAGCTTCGAGCCGTCCGTGTAGAATTGTATAGCTTCGGTTTCCAGTGCTAGCTTATTCCCCCAGAATTCTCTTGAAGAGATTAATGTTTGAAAACCCTTTTCAAAGCATAATATCGGTGTAATATAATCAAGATTCGCCATTTCCTTCTTTAGCGAACCAATTATGGTCGAGTGACCTGCCTGAAGGTGTTTCGACTGAGACACTGCCGTTAGTCTTGTGGCTATGGTAGCCGTGATCTGTTTGCCATTGATATCCACTGTAAGAAGGTGTAACATGACCTCTAAGCCTGAGTAGGTGTTGTTCTCAGTGCCTCGCTTATGAGCATACAGACCATCCTTTGCACTTTCTCTAACTTCCTTTTATAGGTTTCTCTATCCATTGCTGGCCACCAAACACTTAATCCATACATAAGAACGGGTCTTACTACGGCAGTGTAGAACCAGTGTACCAGCTTCGGTCTGAGACCCCAATGTTTGCCTATTGCACTTCTACACGAATACATCGCCGTCGTATAGCTTTGCTGATTCTCTCTAAGATGTTCGGCTTCCTGCTTAGTTTACTGTCTAAGGTTACACCCAGAAATCTCGCTGATTAGTAAATACCAGGTTAGTGCCATTTACGGTAGGTGGGTCAACTGCCGGAGCTTTATATTTCTTAGTGAAGAGTACCAGCTCTGTCTTAGATGGATTGACTCCCAATCCACATTTACTGGCCCATCTTGTAATAATAATAAGCGCATTATGCATTAGCTCCTTAATGGTCGGTAAAAATTTACCTGATACCATGATCACCACGTCATCAGCGAAGGCAACCACTCCTATAATCTCCCTCTCCAACTCCAGAAGTAACCCATTGATCACCATGTTCCAGAGAAGAGGAAACAGAACTCTCTCTTGTGGGGTTCCCCTAACCACTAGCCTTCTTATGGTTACCTCCCCCAACTCTGAGTTTACAGTCCTGCTTTCCAGGATATGACTGATCAATTTAACTATGGAAGATTCCACTTCCATGAACGATAATCCTTGGGAGGCGTAACTTTACCAAACTTTCTTTTAGAATATTGAAAGGTGGTCGTGTTATACCAAATCATCCACTGTTTCATTTGCTCAGCGTCAAGCTAGTGTCGTACATCGCCTTGCCACTGGTAATCGGGCATTATAGGTTCTTTGTTCACTTCTGAAATTAGAATATGTATAGAGTGTTGATCAGACCTATCATATGGACGTGACCTTTTTCTCCGCAAATAAATAATATTAGGGCCCATCCTACATCTACCTTACACTTCTGATGTACCGACAACGGAAACAATCTATCTAATATTGGCATCAAGCGAATCGCAGAATCACGCAGTCGAATACTTACAGTAAGCACTCGATAAAATCAGCCAATGGTCCAGGGATTGGAAAATAAAGCTTAACGAAGTAAAATTAGCAGATGTGACATTCACGTTGTGGCACCAAAAAAGCAACCACTAACATTTCTCAATGGGTTACAAATTCCCCAAGCTGAATGTTCTTTACATCTAGGATTGCATTTTGATTAAAAATTGAACTGGAAATATCACGTTAGCGCGAGATGTTCTGGCTAGTATAGGAAGACATTATAATCTTAGCCTGTACTATAAACACGCCATCTACGAATCGATAACTAAACTAATTTGGATGTATGGTGTCCAACTCTGGTGCTGCACTTAACCATCAAATCGTTTAATTATTTAATGCTGCCAAAATAAATTTCTACGTGCAATAACGAATGCCTACTGCTACGTAACGAACGAGGAATTACACAACGCCCTTAATGTTAAATAGATTGAAGAAGTAGTCCTGGAATTAACCATCAAACATGAAATAAGATTACTGCAACATACCATCAGTGAAGCCATGCATCTTCTTGATATAACACAAGAACTGAGACGCCTTAAAAGAATTAAACCGCATGAGCTGGTCATCTAATAAATAAAGGTTAATTATTGGGAATAGAATATTGACTGCCGGTAAACCCACACTCGCTCCACTTATTTGTTCCAAATAAGTGAGTTTTTATCATTAGTAATAAATTATCGTTTGATCAGATTGAAAACTTGACGAATGAATACGATAGATGGCGTTTAATATGTTCAGCCGCCATTAAACCAAATCAGTTTCGAATTCCGTTAGCAGCAGGATAAAAACATCTCTGATCTTCTTTTCGAAGTGCAGAACTCCTGGGCCGACCCAACGATCTTATGTGTCAGTTCTACATAGGCTGATTGGTTAGCATAATGTAGGACGTTAAAAGCAAACTTCGAGAAAGTTTTATGACTAAGAAGTTAATATTTATGGTTCCAACCAAAATACCATATCGATGCAATAAAGGAAACAATAAAACATTTACATACAATACCGAACCCACGTCACATTTGCCGCACTTTAACGCATCGATCACATTAAAACACGCGATGACAATAGCCTCAATACAATAAATATTGTTTAGTAAGAAGCAATCGATCATGCGATCGTAGTTTATCAATATAACGAGATGTACAAAACTATTTTCTTAAGTTTTTTTTTTCTTCTTAATTTATTCAAAACATGATTAAAATTTATAAAAACTTATGCATCCGTTTCCCTTTTTAATATTTTATGTACACATCACCAACATACATACATACATACATACAACATATATTAACGTTTGAAACTATAATTTTTATATTTTATGTCTTTCTTAAGCGATACAAACAATGTCTAAAATACAAAAATAATAATTTTTGAGATAAAAAAAAAAAAAAAAAAATTATGATCACTCATGATCACACATTTTAGTTCAGTGAACTACTACTCTAAGACCGATTTCGTTTGTTTATTATACTCGTACATATACAACAACACAGTGCACATTTGAATTGCAAAGTGTATTCGGTTGTGCATTGTAATTGTGTTGATCGATCGCGATCACAAAGCGCTGCATGCAGAGCATAATACAGACGACGCGCACACACATAAATAATCAATTTTATGGTAAACACAGCATTAAATTATATACATTTTTTTCGAACATAATGTGCACGTGTTTGTGGGTGGCCATTTTGTTCAGCATTTTATTGTTTTCGTTTCACCACTTCTTGATCTTATAAGTAATTTGCGTATTTACCTTTTATTCTTTAAGTAGTTTTGCAAACATTGATTTATTCTTAATATAGTTTTGTGGTTTATAACGGTAAACTTTGTAAGTTTCATAAATTCGACGGTTATAGAGTTTGATCGTTTAAATTAAATGTGTAACAGAAGAGTGGGGGAATAAATAAATAATTGCGGTGTTGTAAGTTTTTCTTTGATTGTCAAACGACAAACTAGTTGTGGTGCACACGTTTGGAATTATATAGTCAGTTTATGCCATATTTGTCAATATGGTAAAAGTATTGGAAATATGTTAGAGGTGGCGCCTAATAGACGTGACGTACATAATCGGCGTGATATGATGTTTATAGTTTGCGTAACTAAATGAGTCATTTATAAAGAATTTACTGATGTGGTTGGAATTATTTTATATACAGTGAAAGAGTCATATGGGCAATTACCTCAACTAATCAAATCTCTTATGTAGATTATTATACCACTCAATAAGTTTCGATGTTGACACCTAGATGGTAGTTTCGTGTGTTATTATGGGAACTCTACTCAATTGAATGGATTGCTGAATTAAAACGTGACAGAAACACTGGTGATGCTGAATTCGAGTGTTGGTCCAGAAGAGATATAACTTTGCATGCAGATGTTTTCTTCAACTCAATAATTTGAATTTTGCAATATTGCAAATTGTCTGCTAAATGAGAGAGTCTCTAGGACTTCGACTGGAAATGCATTTCCCAGCTTGTTCCTTATTCTCGCCCACATTACTTAGCGCTTATAGATCAAATTAGAAGGAAAATTGTGACAAACAGAGACAAGTCTCAATCGACCCTGTAAAGGTTTGAAAATATTACCAGACAAACTGTAAAGTGAATATATTAGTGGTTACTTTTACACAATGATATAGATTTAAGACGCGATGCTGGGAATTGATAAGTCAATTGGATGCTGGATTATATAAATACACATTATATAAATAATCGGTTAATCTTTGTGGCTTGTTGTAACATGGTGATGTTCCAGGGGACTAGAATGTAATCTTGAAGTGGTAAATTTTTCCATCCGAGAAATCGATTTAATTAATTAAGTTACCTTATGTATTTCGTTAGATGATGGTGTGGTCACTTAACGATTTGCTTTCTGGGCAAACACATATACAATCAACGATTGCTTTACAATTACAATCGTATTATTGTTACATCCAATATTTTTACACTCAGTTGGTGATGATATTTCGCTAGGAAATAAACCAGCAACGGCAGTGTAAAGAATAAAGTTGCCAATAGTAATAAAATAATAAATTAATAAGAATAAAGTAGCAAAATACAGTAACTGGTGATAGACTTTACATCCATCAGTGTAACTTGTATATGTATGTACAGTGGAAAAAGTGTAATAATCGTCGCGCAAGGTATTTATTTTTTTTACTGTTTGGGTACACAGAATTGTACTGTGCCATGTTTAGTTTTCGCGTAATACTTATATTGTTTGTTTTTACTTGTTTAATTTACGCAGTGCTTAATCTTATAAAGAAGCCACGACGTGTAGAGCCTAATTGTGGTAGGCACTTCGCGACCGCTCAAAACGTGCACGTTTTCAATATTGTTGGCAGGAAACCAGATAATTCCACTAGTTATCAGAGATTGCAAATAAAAAAAAATGGACGGTCAGCGTCCGATGGATGTACCTCTATATACGGCCATTTTGTTATTGTAACACGCCATCATCACCACCAAAGCGATAAGTTCTCCATTATTATGTCTATATGATTAATTATATACAATATTTTGCATGTTAGATTAAGCCTCACTAAATTTAGTCAATTATTAATTATATTTACAATTACCCTATATATTTATATACATATTTATTAGATACTCTTATTATATATTTACACATTTATTTATTTCTACATTATATAATATTTATATTTAATTTTTTTTGGGGACCGCGGATCCATTAATTGTGGTACACTAAATATTAATTTATATTTAAGATTTATATAAACGTTGTCAATAGTTAATTAAATCTTTTTCCGCTTTATATCTAAATTTTCGTGGTTTTCCTTAACAATGTTTGGTGTTCTAGTTGATTATACACTTAGCTAAACTTCTACCTCAATGGATACCACCATGTTGCATTAAGAGCATGAATAGTGTGGGATAGCACATTTTTAAGGGGCATATTAAAGAATGGTGAAAACTTATGTGCACGAATATGCCGATGGAGAGGGAGGGGCACATGTGGTAGAAATATCTATACCACTCACCAAGAGAAAAAAAATGGCTGTGATACTACCTTTCTGTTTTGTTGTACAACTTTTATTTATTTGTAACTATTATAATTTATTTATTTCTGTAATCAAACTGTTCCGTAATGATATTTATTTGTGATTAAATATTTAGCCCCGTTTTCAAAGATCGCTCCATGTTTTGTTCGAGTAGTTTGTATTTGAGTATTGTCAGTATGTGGTTATGCAAGCAGCACTTCAAGATCTCTGTGGCCAGTGACAAGAACCCCATCCAGCCGACTCAACCTAGCAGGCAAATGTGCTGCGGTCACTAGTGTGAGGGCTACAGAGATATTCTGTTCACGGAAGGAAAAATTCAGACGAACCGTGACATTGTTTTTAATCCTGGAGTATTATGCAAAATGATATATCAGTACCAATTTAAGCAGTGTTAAAGGAACTAACCGAATGCCAATCTGTTCCTAGTAAGTAAAAACTTTTATAAATCTCAAATTGATTTGAAGCTCAAAGGCCAGCTAATACTAATTGGTTTTAATTTGGATAGAATATTTAACTGAAAGTCTGTTCTATTGGAAAGGAAATTTTGCGTTGGCATTATACTCTGGAAAAGTGGGATTAAGGGTGAGGATTTCTGCCTGATATATCGTACATTGGATCTTCAACTAAGTCACTAAATTTATTCTAATGTATTGAAGTACTGGTTGGAAGCAATTTCTTCATTACTAGTGTGCTAATATTCTCTCAAGCAACCGCCAATTTCTTTTATATTATTTCTGTTAATATCGAAGCCAAGCACTAGAAGTATAAGTGAACCAAATAGTTGTTCTTATTAAAAAGTTACAGATTTGTATATATAGATGGTTGGGAAGATCGATGTGAGATTAACAGAGGTTCAAATTATACACCATGTGTTATAAGAAGACAGATGTTGTAGTTAAAAATGATTAATTTCTGGGATAGCCAGACACCTTGCACCGAATCTAAAACGAAAACATATGGCTATAGGCCCAATTTGTGTAGATCATATGCACATTTCATTGCTTTATGACAGCCTATACTATAATGAAATGGAACTAATAGGTCGGATTTGCTCTTATCTGCATCCGAACCCAATACCTTGGGTTCTACCGTCGGCATCAACCACTGTGCCTCTTAGGAAGGATGATATTTTTGGTATACAGTCTTCAAACTTATTTAACTTATGTTAGCCGATTAACGTTTTATAAAATAAAGATGTAGTGATGATTAGATTAGATTAGATTAGGTTAGATTGTGGTCCTGAAAATACGAATCATAGTCAAGATTTTAACTATTTTGAAAATTTGTAATGGAATAATGCTTAATTAATTTTACATTTTACTTCTTCAGAATGTGAAGGAAGTGTGCTTTCAAATAGTTTAAGGTTGACTATAAAATACGTGCATAGCAAATCAAGTCTCTTCTTTCTTTTTGTCTTCTTTCTAATATTATGTATTTTGTGTACCACATGTGCCTTTTCAATTTCAGATAACAAGCCTTCCCTTTACTTCAATTTAATATAAAGATGAAAAATGTTTAGAGGCTTTACATCCTGAATGCAGAAATTGGAAGCGACAGTCGTTGTCTAACATATATCTCACTGACAGAAGCCAGTTTTTTACCAAAGAGTTCCTGGTCACAAAAGATTATAATAGACGGAGTAGTGCCATTACTGAGGTTCAGTAAGATTCCTTATGTCTGACTTCCTGTTGGCTATGTGAACTTTATATGGCTGAATTTCTCTTTGTATCCATTACGCTTGTTGTATTTCCAATGCTTGTTTTACTTGGTTTTATTTATTTGGCCAAAAGAAGAGCATCGTTTAGTTCTAGCCTTGATAGAGTAATTTTTGATTTGATCAATGCAACGCTTGTCTTATGGCTGCTATGCGGTTAATGTTAACTTGATGCTGATGCTTTTTCTGAAGTCATAAAATTCGATCTGTGATTCCTATATTGTATGTATCAATCCCGGTATCAGCCATACCAGAGGGCCACTAAGAGTTGGTATAAGTTTATATACATCTACATGAGGGTATCAAAACATACCATGGAGTGATTTCAATCTTATATTTCTGTAGATTCTTTAACATCTTGGTTAAGAGCCCCCTTTTTTGAAATAAGGAGACACAAATCTTTTATAGTATCACCTTAAAAGCCGTTCAAAAATTCACTTTTTCGTCCTCTGCGATCTGATGAAAGGTTTAAACTATAGTCAGTGACTGTTTTTCGTTGATACATTGGAATTTTGCCCGAATGTGAATTTCGCCGTAATATCCGTTGAAAACCTCGATCTCTGTTGCTTATCCAAATCGGCCGAAACATGACCTATATATCGGCTGTGATGACGTATTTTTGTTTTACTCACTCATTACGATATCATTTATGGACGCCCGTTGGTGTCTGAGGCTTTTATATCCTAGCATAAATTCTTTATACTAATTGGTCAGTTCATCGTTATTTATTAGTTACTTCTTTAGCTGGAGAACTCTGGCCGTTGTCATCTTTCGACATTTTTTAAATTTGAATGCTGTAAGCCGGAACAAATATTTTCCACTGTCCTTTCTCTTTTGTGACATTCCGAAAAATATCACACTTTTCTGCTGAAACTCCTCTATTATATTGAAATGTAGCTACTTAATTTTTCCTAAAATTCTTAATTCGTTGAGCAATTGGTTGTTTACTTTTATCATATCCGGTAATACTATATCGGTATACTAATCTGCATCAAGAAACAAGTCTGTCGGCAGCGACCTATGAAAGTAAGGCAGCTATATTTTGATTATCTCAACCCTCGTTTATGTTACCCACTAATAATTCTACCTCTAAATTATAATAATCTATGGCTTAGTAAACGGCCCTTACCGCGTCTCAACTGAGACCTTACGAACCAGTTTTTTAACGATTGGTGAACATTGTGGTGGTCAGCCCAACGAATGTTTTTACACACAAACGCGTTTTTATGTCATCCGGTTGCATGTTAATTTGGTCAACGGCGGGAATCGAACTCGATACCGCGGTGTGATGAGAAACTTTCTTAACCATTAAGCAACCGTCGATCTCTAAACTATAGTCTGATTTAAATAGAGGCACAACCGACAGTAAAACTTTGTTATTGGCAAAAATGCCTGCATACACACAATTCTGTACTATTTGTATTTATTCGAAGTCTGTTTGCTAAAGTGCGTGAAGTTCGTTGTTTTGTCTTCTACGCTGTCTTGAGGTTTCAACTGAAATTTGAAGCAACCTTATTTGTAGAATTTTATCTAATTGTATGTTGGTTCCCGACAGAGGTCAATATTCAAATATATAAGCACAATGTTTATAGAGAAAAGTTCTTTTTTAGGATTAATGAGGCTTAATTAGTGGTGAAGCTTGATTATGGACACACATTTTTGCCTCGTTATACCTCTAAATTCGGAGTAGAGGGATTTTCTTCTTTCTTTCGATGAACTAATTCATTTCTTATCTATTTTGGACCTGAAGCACCATACCAACTCTGTAGCAGTTATCTTTTAACGTTTACTTTACGATTTGACAGTTGCAGTCGAGGACATGCATGGAACCTTTGCCCTCGTCTCGTTAGCCTATTGTACTGACATGAACGATTAGTTGACCCATGAGTTCACCACTCCAACGCTGGGTTGTAGAGTTCTTCATCCACATCATCAATCGTAGTCAAATGATGAAAAAGCATGTAGCCTTTATATATTCATACGAATCCTGTAGCTTCCGTTTCAACTTTGAATCCAGTAAATGCATGCCTGGATGGTTCTGTTTCTTAAGGTTTGTAATTTCTTTTAACAACCTCACATCCTCCATTGTATTCAGAATGATTCGAGCTATTCATAGTTTAGTTTCTGACTGGATAATCTTAAGTGCTGTTATCTCTACTCCTAGTACCTATTGAGGTATAGTAAAGTGCTCCTATAGTACCTATTGAGGTATAGTAAACGTTCGAAATCCTCTGAGTATTCTAAGTGGAACGACTGTAGAACTATCATCGTGAAAGCTCTGCGCTACTATGTGAACGCGCGTATTCTAACCTGAAAGGCCATTTAATAAACTGAGATCGAAAAATATCGAAGAATGACAACTGCAAGAGTTGAATGAACAACGATCAAGAGTTAAAACAAGTTCGTTAGTTGCATTTCGAGGTGGAACTTTGCTTTCCATTCGTTCTTAGCTGCTGATTCAGCCTCGATCAGGTTCTATTGTGAAACGGGGTCTGAAATATAAAAGGACAATGTTAGAATCAAACTTACATAGGCTGAATAAAAGCTACATACCTGGGTCCAGTTGGTCGGGGATACCTTGGTCCATAAATCCAATCCTGTCCTTTCCTTAGGTGCTAACCTGTAAAATATGAACGAGACAATTTGAAAAAAAAATTGCATAATTTTCTGTTTTGTTTTTGTTTTTTTATTTGTTTAATTAAAATAAAATAAAATAATTTACAAATAATTATGTTTTGAAATAATGACTCAATTGTTATCGATAGAAAATAATTTTAATAATTTAGTTTGCCCAGTTAATACAAATTTTACTCCAAACATCACTTATACCAATAATAAATCGTATCAGTTGGAGCGGTAAGAAAACTTATTGTAATGGCATCAACATACAGACCACGTGGGGCATTTGCGCGAGCTCTATTTTTAAAATTACACAATGATGAATATTTGGATGGTTATGATACGACCCAATGGTACAATTTATCCAAACAACTGCCAGAAAAATACCAAAAACGTTTCATTTCGTTGAACTCACCAGATGAGCTAACAGTGGCATGGCTGGAAAAGGTAAAAGAGTTGTCTGCTAATCTTTGGCTTGTAATTTGGCATTTAATTGCGAAACTTTTTCTTGGATTCTTTATGACCCAAACTGATATTAATGGATGGTTGCAACGAGGTTCCATGTTTATCTTATCAGAAGTGCAATTTAAAGAAATATTATCAATTGGAGGCCTCCAGTTAAGTAATTTTGCAGTAAATAATGAAAAACTAATTGATATTTTAGATATTGGTGCTGGTGATGGTGAGGTAACCGCCCGGCTAGCCAAATCCATTGTTAAAATGGATGATAGCGCAAAAATTAAAGTTTTCGCAACTGAAACGAGTTGGACAGATGCGCAAGGCGCCTTTACAAAATTAAAATCCCTCCTGGTGTCCGCGCCGATACTGGTGAACTCGGATTTTGACAAAGAGTTCACGATACAGACGGATGCCTCTGACACTGGTATCGGAGCTGTCCTGACGCAAGAAGACGACAGTGGGGAAAGAGTGATTGCTTTCATGAGACAAAAGCTGACTGCAACCCAACGGAAGTATCCAGCAACGGAGAGGAAGTGCGTGGCGGTGGTGTTTGCCATAGAAAAGTTTCGGCCATACATTGATGGCGTGAAATTCAGGGTGATCACGGATTGTTCCTCGTTGGTATGGCTTCGTAATTTGAAGGATCCAGCATCACGGCTGGCCCGCTGGTCGATGAAACTGCAGCAGTTCGATTTCGAACTCATTCATCGGAAGGGGAAACATAACATAGTTCCGGATGCTCTCTCACGGGCAGTTGAATCTATCGGATTGGATCCATCGGGTGGCCCAGCATATCAACGAGTTAAAGAGGGAGTTGAGCAAAATGGAAAGGGATATCTCGACTACAAACTTGAAGGAAATAAGCTGTATAAGTACTGTCGCCACCCATCTGGAGATGGGACTAGTGAGATGATGTGGAAGTTATACGTGCCATACACATTAAGGCAGGAAGTTCTAAGGGAAAACCATGACAGTCCTCTAGCAGCACACATGAGATTCTTTAAAACTCTCAAGCAAATACAGGCGTCATATTTTTGGCCACAGATGAGAGGAGATATTCGGAAGTATGTGAGGGCTGTCAAATAAACAAGCACAGCAGCAATGTGAGTAGGATACCTATGGGAAGGCAACGGACGCCGACGAAACCATGGGAAATGATCGCAGTGGATTACGATGAGAAGGGCGGTGTCAGTGTTCCTCCTAAATTTTTTGGAAAGTTCGGTATTCCTGACTTTTGGAGTGCCATCCACCGTGATCACCGACGATGGAAGTCAATTCACCTCGAAGATTTTTAAAAAACTGATGGTGAAGTATGGGGTTGACCACTGGCTGAATGTGGTATATCATCCGCAAGCCAATCCGGCCGAGCGAGTCATTACCGACATTAACCATAGCGGAACAATGATGCTACAGTATAGATGGCGTAAGGGAAACGAAGAAGAACGTGTATTGCCCGATGTACCGAGAGAGGTCTAAAAATTATAAAAGGTGATGCGGGTCGGCGAAAAAGGGCTTTTTGGTTGGATGATGGCTTAGCGATAGTATCGAGGAACGAGTTTTTTTTGGAGATAACTGGAGTAAGCAACAATCGATTCATAAAAAAATAAAAAAATAAACAAGAGTGAAAAATAAAGTGAAAGTTCAATGAAAGGAAAAATAAGAGGATAAACCAAGAGTGGTGAAACACGCTGTCGGGGAAAAGTGAAGGTGGGTCGTGTCAAGAGCCACGTGGAGCGGCAAGTGGAACGCGAGCGATCGCGGTGCTTGAACGATAAGAGTTTCTGGAACGAGCCATAGATAGAGACGAAGAGGGAACACGTGGAGATACAGTACAATACCCCCCTCCCCCAATTGTTACACCCAGCCCGAAGGTCTCTAGTCCACCGAAGAGAGCTAGCCCCATTCGTGCGCGCAGGCTGTTCGATCGTTTCACTATATTTGGTGGAACAAAGACTATACTAAGAATAGTTCTCGACCTGTTTGAATTTTCCAACGGATTGAGTTTTATTGTCTGCATACATTGCGTCTATTTTGTCTTGCGCAGTGGCGAAAGCGTCGTACTGTGTACTGTAACTTGAGTTACTTTGCTGTGACACGGTGACTCTGTCACCATTTGCACTAAAATTGTATTGACTATATAGTACGATTAAATGGGATGTGTTTTGACAGTCCAACTTTTAGTAATCACAAGACGCATCTTGACGCAATCTTAAAGTCAAATTCACTCAACATTGGATTAGTTGAGATAAAATTTAAGAAATCCAATCATCTTTGAATCGATTTGAATACCATATATGAATTATTCATGTATTCACTAAACGGATATTGACTTTCAAATCTCGTTCTCATTACAATAACAATCGAATTGTATGATAACATCTTTTCTCCACCCTCGCACGCACAAAGGATACATAAACCATAAAATTGATTTAAACGCACAAAGGACCACCAGACCATAATATCACAAACGAACGTCTTACATACATATGGATGTGTATGAATCCAGCACAACAATAGAATTTCTAATTTGTCCCATAAATGTATGTCACAAGACTACTTGAACTTGATAGAAACGACGCTTACACATATGTACATACATATACATACATAGCCAAGAAATAAATCTTAAGAATTGAACAAGAAAAAAAATTCGATCATTAATCAAATCAGTCGCCTTATCAGTTGAATTGTCTTAAATATAATATATTGAAAATGGCGCCGATCGTTATGACAGAGATCAAAACCAGATTGTGCATATGGTGATTTGTGTGTGTGTGCACCAGTATAAGCGCCAAGAGTGCATTGAGGCAATCAATTCATACTACTCGTACATTTATTGGTTTTTAAACGATAATTTTATGTTGATTGCGTCTTGCATTACATGTAAGTGGTTTTCAAGTTGCACATTAATTTGGATTACTTATATAGTAATTGAGTTGTTGTTGGGTATTCTGTCGCCGGCCATGACAAATCAATTTATCTCTATAATTACAGTATTATCACGATTGGCGGAATAGGGTGGTCGGTGTCAATTCCGCGACTGCTCGATCTGATTCATACATATTTCTAATCGTCACTGGAGGGGGATGGATGTGTTGCTTAGTGTGACATCCTTTTGTTGTCTCTCGACACACTAACTGGAAACGTTTTTTTTTATATATATATAGAAATGCAAATCGACATCCGTTTAGGTTTGAAAGACGCGTGATACTACTTCCGTTTACATATATTATTATATCTTAATGACAGACTGTATATATTATATTTATTTATTTATAAATATTATTCATCGATAACACTAATTTGAATGTTTTCGTTTTAGGAAAATTATTTAATGGATTATGGTTATCTGCCGAAATCAAATATCGAAACGGGTAATTTACGAACCGAGTCACAGTTGCGTGAAGCGATACGAAATTTTCAAAAATTCGGTAATCTACGCGAAACAGGCTACATAGATGATCCGACGAAACAGCTGATGGCAAAGCCAAGATGTGGCGTGTCCGATAATCCAACGCAATTAGAATTCTATGCAGAAAATCGAATTTATGCGCGACGAAAAAAACGATTTGCGGTCGGGAGCACAAAGTGGCATCGTACTAATTTAACATGGAAGTAAGTAAATACAATTTTATATAACATTATTTGATAAAACTCTCACTATATGGACATAATTCTGGGAGTTAAATCATTAAATTTACCAAAGACGAGGGGAGGGTTTTGTAAGTCTATTAATTTTGAAATGAAACCTCTAGAGCTTAAGTAGGTGTGTTCCACTCATATACATAGGAGGTAGCTCTTTGTACTTTCACAATATACTTTCCGTTGTCCCAGTATCACTGGAGCTGACATCGATAGTCCCACAACGAGAACCCTATCGAATACCAATGGTGTTCCTGCATGAATAGACGCCGTTTTACTTTTTCAATTATTTCCAGTTTGTTATTAGAGGTAAGACCCAGCTATTTGAGTTTCTTAATAAAGGTCAAGTTGACACCATTTAAAGCAGGATGCTTAATCAGATGAAGTTTGTATTTCCTGGACAAAGCAATTTACGTAAGCCCACAACTAATGGAACCATTTGAAGAGAGTTCATTCAATTAAGGTCCAACCATATTTGCCGAATTACTTGCCAAGTAACAGGTCATAAATAACCAAGTTCCAAAGACAACGGACAAAACTCCACCTTGCAGTGTGCTTCCCCCTCTATTTAGAAATCTACAGGTGGAACACTGCAGCCCAAGACTCGTAAGTATTTCAGTGATATCTTCTTGGATAGTATTGGTAATCTAGAGGGTACTAGAACAAGAAAGGTTAAGTAGGCAAAAGACTACTACCAGCTACGTTTTACGAGGGTACGTCAAAGCTACTTACTATTTAATTTCTAATAAAACGAGGGGTAGTAACCCTTCCACCGTTCACCATTGACATCAGGACAACATCTATTACTTCATTTCCAATCTTTGACAGAAGGCAGCCAAGGCTTGTGATGTATACATTAATCTAAATAAACTTTAGCATCTTTTGCAGAAGTTTGACGGTTATGTCGGACTCGTCATCTTAATTCGAATCCTCCAATACACTCGAACACTGGTACCCCAATGATTTGGACATCTAAGTGTCGACCCAAGTTCTCACACTCTTCTCTAACTATTCTTGATGAGGCTTTGAGACATAAACCTCAGACAAGATATCGTCACCTGTTCTAAGTTCTTCTGTCTTCTTAACTTCATCCATCGTACAACACTATTTCTCACCAGCTGCAGTCAAATTATTACAGAAATAGTTTTTTCATGTGCGTACTTTAAATTGATACTGTAGCCCATTTGATATAACGATTGATTTTGTAGCTGTGTACTCGTTGTTTTAGTCTCAACGAAGTTCGAAGTGAAACTAACCAATACCAACAAGTTCAAACAAAAGAATTTCCCAGAAATTGTTAGAAGTAAACCTCTGGCCTCTGACTGACAAATCAAAATTTTTCAAAACTTAAAGCCAGAGTAAAGGCAAGAGCATCCCGCCCTTAGTGACTTAAACCATTAGCGACTTTACTTGAAATGGTCGTACTGTGGTACCGTAGACCACCAAAAATAGTAGAAGTAGTAATGAGAGCATTGAAAAAGTGCCATTAAAGGCTCTAGCAATATGTACAACTATACCGACATGGAGTGATATTTATTGAGAAAGAACCAATGCTGAATTTTACCTGGAAAAAACTCGTCAAATTCATACCGGATTTGAAGGGCTCAAAGAATAGTTGTCTGGTTTTCCTCGTTATACACGAGCGAGTAATTAGGCTTTCTACGGAAAGTTTACTTGGGTAGATATGGCAAGAAGTTCTAGTTTCTACAAAATCCTATAAAAACTTGCTAGTAGTTTGCGTCCCTGTGGCCTCGAAAGGTTCTCATTTTATATTTAGTCTGTCGATCGTTGAATAATTATTTTGAAAGTTTACTCTGCCAGAAGGTTCATTCAAGTGAGACATACTGATGAGTATGGCAGACTCCGTCTTTTTGAAATCACTTGCCTCCCCTACCGCCATCTTTCAAGTTCGATTGGTCTACTGTGACAACACTCCATCAAGGTGATCAATTGATCTTCAAATATCGTGATCCAAAGCAGTGTAGTCTATAGGAAGAGTAGGCAGGAGCACAAGAAGTGTTCATCAATTTCAAAGTGCTTCTATTATAATTCAAGAAGAAGATTTTGGTTAAGCGACAAGAGATGAAGTTGTGCCATCACTTCTGGTGCAGACCATCAAAGTGATATCAGATAACACAAATTTAGAAGTTGCACCCAAACGGACCAATTTATCAGCCAAAACGAATATTTTTATTTACATGTGACTCGGCTATACAGTCAGAGAAGGTTGGCTGACAGAAAGAATGCAGATACAAGGATCTCTGTAATTCATCTCCTTTGTATAAAGTGCTACTCTTAAAATAGCAGTCAGTACCGCTTGAAAGACAGTAGCATTCCTTCCAAGGGGCATCTATCGTTTCACTTCAAGATTTTGCATGTATATGCCGGTATCAGCCAGATTACATGATACTGTTCCATCGGTAATGATCACCATAACGTTGGGTTGTATTTCTATTTGTACTTTCCGGTAATAATCACATGGAAATAATTTCGCGGAAACGTGCTTTGACACCATATACTGTCCGAGGGAGTATGGGCAGTTATGTGCCGATTCAACTCCCTTCATGTTTGGAAATGTCCAGAAGGATAACTTGCCATTGATACCATTGATTGTTTCAAACGGACCTTCATCATTTTCATTAACATCACTTGGCCACATTGTACACCAAAGAGGCAATTCTTATGAATGCAAACGAGACTTTTCCAAATTATATTTTTGTAGAACGCGTTAACACATTGTATATTTATCCTTAGACAGCTGTTTGACACATATGTTGTCAATGTCAGAAACTCCAATTGAAGCACCTTTCATGTATGACTGTAACACTATCCGATTCGTAAAAGCAAGCTCCCACTTCGGGGTGGCATAAACTATATCTTTTGAATTATTGGTAGGTGAGAAGTATCCACACGTATTAATATTTTAATATCCGAATATAACATCGTTAATAAATTGGCAAGCAAATTAGCAACAGACAAACCAGATTATCCAAATCACAAACTAATACGAAATGGATCGTTTCCTCGCTAAATTTCACGATATCTTATACATAAACCAAAATTTCCCCATATTTTTATCAAAGACACAATCCAAAATAATCCATTATTCCATTATAATTTAGTTCAAACAACGACCATAAGATGTCACACATAGTAAATAAAATGAATAAATGATAAACTTAGATGTGGGTGGTTTATGTTATATTTGATTACCCTATTTCCACTTATACGTACAATAACAATAGTTTTAATTGTGTCAAATAGAAAAATAACAAAACTATTAAACAAGTACAATAGTTTTTTTTATGATAAAATGGCGGAAATATATTGTTTTTATGGCTTAAAAGAGGATATTGACTTTGGTTGGGGGTGGTCGTCGAGAATGGCGCGAGTTTGCTTCAACAAAGCGATCGATTCATAATTATTAATTTGTCTAATTACATATTGTTGTTTGTTGTCCGTTTTGGGTGCGTCAATATACTACATACATCTAGTCTCACACCCGTTTTCCGCCCATATGTATATACGAGTTAGGAAAACGAACATAAAGAAAATGTATATATGTGAGACCCACTTGTTGATATATTTATAACGATATGATTTCACATGTATACACGAGATAGTATCTCAATACATAATACTGTGTTTAGCTTAAAAATCACGTAGTTCGGCGTGCCTATCGCATCGTTTGTTGTAAAATAATAGAAAATTTTCTTGTTAAAGGTTTTTTCTTATTCTTTGTTGTTGTCGTCGTCATATCATCGTCATCGACTTTGACTTACACATTTTGATAGAGACGTGAAATTTGTTATGTACAAAACATGATTCATTTCTCAATTACATAGATTTTGGGTGGGTATAGTCAATTGAATACAAATAACATTTTGTATATATGAAAATGATCGGAAAAGCTTAATTTGACAATGTGTTGTTGTTGTTGCTGTCTTGAATTTGATACACATATAAGGTTTTGCTTGATGAAAGTCTGATTTATTTTGACACTTGCTTTTGTAAACGGAATTCAACTTTTCGTTTTAACGACTGGAGAGCTACTCAAATTAACTTAAAGACATTTCACAGTGATGATGACTAAGCGTTTTGGACTTCTTAAATGACATTTTGGACTCGACACCTAGCTGGAAACTATGGCAATTGGAAGAGTATGCTAGAACTGTCTATACACAGATCTTCAGTGCTTGAATGATTGTATCCTATATATAGAGCCAACCTTTCCAAAGGTAAAACCTTTGGTGTTCCTCGGCAGCTCTTCTGAATTCGGTAGATTACATCAGTATGATTTTCGTAATCACCTTGTATGGTCCTTCCCAGCCAGGTTGCAGTATTGGTGATAAGCCTCTCTTCCGTTGTAAGTTGTGAAGCCAGACTAACTGCCCTTCTTCAAATCCTCTATTATTTGCACGGATGCCATATCGTGCCTTTATCCTATCACTTGAAATTTGTATCCTTTCTCTGACAAATTTATATATCTCGTCGATATCGATTGTTGTTGTTTCTTGGTTCGGTATTGGATAGACTTCAGGCCATTTACTGAAATAATCCATCATCACTAAAACATATTTGTTTCCGCGTTCGCTGGTAGGAAATGGATCTGCAATATCCATAGCGATCCGCTTAAATAGTGCTCCGCTATTATACTGCTGCATTTTCCTCTGGCTTCGTTTTGCAGGACCCTTAACTGCCATGCACTGGACACAATTTTTGACACAATTCTGCGACCGATTGTATGCATCCTACCCAGTAAAATCTTTCACGGACTTTTGCCAAAGTCTTATTGATGCCTAGATGGCTACCACTAGTTCTTCCGTGATATTCCCTCAAAATTTCTAAAATTCGGATCCTCGGTACGACCACTAATGATTGTTTATTTCTACTATCGGAACTTTCCCAAACTCGTTTTAAACAACCATCTTAGATTAGTAGACTATCCCATTGAGCCCAATATGCCTTAACTATAGGACTGATCTTTGCTGGTCTTCCATGAATTTTAATATGATCGATAAATCGGGATCTTCTGATTGCTCCTTTCTGATTTCTTTCTTCGATCAATCATCGGATGGTAACACTTGCCTTAGTCTTACATCAACGACATGTTCCTTACTCTCCACTCGATCACAATGTTTGCAATCGACGAGACATGGTCGTCTTCATAGAGCATCTGCATTACCATGAGCACTTTCTCTTCGATGTTGAAACGTATAATCGAAGCAACACAATTTCTCGATCCACCGGGCTATCTGTCCTTCCGGATTCTTAAACTGTTACAGCCATGTTACAGCATCATGATCTCTCCTTATCAGAAATGACTGGCCATAAAGACTTCCGAAAATGCTCTATGCATTGTACTATGGCCAACAGCTCTCCTTGTAACACAATAATTTCGCTCCGGCTTTGAGAAAACTTTTGAAAAGTATGCTATAACCCATTCTTGCCCATCTTTTTCCTGAGACAAAACTCCTCCAATTCTTAATGCTGCTTATTCCATTGGAATGGCGTATTTTTTGCGTTAATTCATGTAAACTTTTTGCAACGTCAGCAAATCCCGGTACAAATCTTCGATAGTACGTACAAAGCCCAATAAAACTTCTGAGATCGTGTAAGGTTTGGGGTTTTGGCCAATCCTTGACAGCTGAGATTTTATCCCTTCTGTAATATTATGTCCCACATATCTAACTTCGTTGCGGAACAAGGCACATTTATTAGGACTCAATTTTAACCCGGCTGAATGAATCCGCTCGAACACTTCGCCCAGGTTTTGTAGATGTTCCTTGAAGTTTTTACCCATAACAATGATGTCATCTAGGTACACCAGGGACGTTTTCCAATGCAACCCTTTCAGCACTCGGTCCATTAGTCTTTCAAACATCGCAGGAACATCTACAAAATCTGGGTGAAGTGTATGGTCAGGGATAATAATCAGGTTTAAGTACAGTGGGCAACCAAACATTTTTAATTTTCACTATAAGAATACATTCATTCAAGCACTGAAGAATTTTCTCTTGTCCTCTTTCAGCCAACTATATGGCTGAAAGAGGGCTGAGTAAGCGCTAGAGTGATAAATCCACTAGTTATAAATTGACAGACGCATAGAGACTGGTATAGGAGCTAATGGTTTCATAGTTCTATTATATAAAGCCTTTTCTTTGACTTATTAGACCTTCTTGAGTTTTGGATGTGGAATAGAATATCCCTGACATCCATCCCATTGAAATATGTTAGTCTACTTAGGAGAATTTCCCCAAAAATTTCAGCTGGCAAAGCAAGTTGACTGTTTCTTCTTTTTTCTCATCTTTGCAGCTACGATAGAACTCATTTGAGCAGACCCTTTAGTCTTTTTGCATGCTTTGCCTATGAGACAGTGTTCCGGCGGCTCAAAACCCAAAACCATGCTAATTTGTTGTCTTTTAGGCTTGGCCAGATCTGCCTAGTTATATTACGCATGAGTTATAATTAGAGCATGTCATTTATTAAGCTTCTGGCTTTCTCCTGAAACACAATTTTGCGTAAGTGATCTAAAAAATACTTCAAGCTTGAGTAGAAGTGCGCTTAAGTGTCCTACTAATAAATAGTTGGCTGTTCTCGTACTTTCATCGAGTTTTCAGGTTGGCCATGATGATTAATTCTAGCCATCAAATAGTAATCCAATATTATAATATAGATCTAATGGTTGAAGTATGCGAAAGCAGTAAAATCCGTATAAGAAACGACACTTAAGCGTTGCCCCTTCAAGTACATTAAAAGACATTTCCAAAGAAGAGTAGACAACATTCCACCTTGCGTTATACTTCCATTACTAGCAAAAATCCACTTAGGTAAGCTGTCACGATCCTCCATTGTAACATAGATTTATCAGCTCCCGAGTGATAATAAAGCTCTAGTAGTACTTGTCGTTTCTGAAGCTTGAAATGAGTACCTATAACCGAAATAGAGATCATCTCGAAAAGTCATTGGAGAAACTTCAGGTTACCCAGCAATCTGCTCACCTAGACATGCACCTATCATAACTATATTAATAACATCAGCTAGTTTGTTTACTAAGACTCATCGAGCTCTTGTGCTAAAACAAGTTGCCTAGCAACTGAAATCGGCAATGAATGCCCTCAGATGGCTCTAGTCTTCTGACTTTTCCTCCTGTTCCTGAAATTATTTTTTAACAGGTTTTGTTACCACTTCAATCTTAAAATAAGAGTAATTTCAGAAGGAATGTTCGTTCATTAGGCACTTCCCGATTCAGTAAATTTTTCTTAAAAAAGTCAGAGCCAAAACATGTTAAGGTTAGTACTTAGAATAAAATCAAGCAGTTGTGTGGTGTGAATTTGCGATTTTACTCCAGGACACTCCGACCTACGGTCTTTGATCATCAATTATTGCGCTTCATAGAATGGCAGGGGGAATGGTTACCTCCTCATACGGTTAGCTAATATTAATCAGAGTGTTAGACTATTAATGATCATGCTAGCCGCCACTATACAAACGTATATCTTTATTTTAGTGAAAATTCGAGAACGAATCTCATCTTTTTCCTGCAATATGATAGTGTTGGCGATTTATTTTAAAAAAACGTCAACAATGGAGCTCATGCCCATCTCTCTTTAAATATCAAAGTTCATTGAGAGAATTTTCTTACTCTTTTAGTATTAATTATTGAAAACCATGCCATCAGGAGGAGTCCCTGATAGCATCTCCAATATATATTTAGGATTACTGAGTTCCTTTGGAATCCAAGCTCTGGTTCTTAGTCTACAGGAAATGTTCTGTCTATCACACACTTCCATACTAGCTCCAGGCTAGAGTTTAACTAGACCTTTTTTCCTTTATCTCTATTCTTAGGAGCATAGGGCGTCTACCAGACTAGACCATCGAACTCTATTTGGGGCTATTCTCTTTAGTTCCTCCCACGTCTTTCCAAGATGTTTTGCTTTTGTTAGCACCGTTCTTATCCAAGTCACTGCTGGCCTTTCAACTTTCCTTTTTCCTTGCGGATTCCATTCCAGCGATATCCTGGTTATGTCATTTGATGTCTACTTGGTTTGTTAGTCGCAGTAATTCTTCATTTGTGATCTTATTTGGCCAGAAGCATTTGATCAATTGCCTAAGTCATTGAATCCATTGAATTCCATTGAATTCCGTTTGGTGATGCGATGTCTACCTTGCGCATGACATTATCAAGTACTATGAGAAACAGTATTGCAGATAGTACACATCCTTGTCTAACTCCTCACGCATTGAAGTATGTGCCACTCTGCTTACCTTTGTGTTGCACTTTATTTCCAGCGTACCGGTACATTTCTCGGATGAGTTCGGTTATTTTCCTTTGGATGCCTATTTCACAGAGTGCTTTCCAGATTGCGCTTCTATTGATGGAATCAAGTGCGCGTTCGAAGTCCACGAAGAGTAGATATGGTGGTGAGTTCCATTCGTAATATTGTTCGATGATGGTTCGGACTGTGTTGATGTGGTCTGTATACAGCTTTTTCCAGGCCTGAAACCAGCTTGTTCGTTTCTTATGTATTGGTTCACAGTAGAGGTAGAGTAACAAACGCCTCATCGTTTGAGTTAGAATTTTCCACTGACCTTTCATTTTCATAGTTCAAAATAGAAAATAATCGTTGAAATCATGAAAACTAAGCCCAACATGATTGGTTTGATGACGAGTGTCGACTTGCTATTGAGAACGAAATATTGCGCATTATGAAGCACAAACTAGGTTTACAATAGCAGGGAAAAATCAAGTGGTTCTATTGGAGAACAGCTACACATATTTATACAGAAGAAGAAATGGTGGAATGCTATGGGTCTGAGAGTGCAGCAGCCTTTCTTTAAAGGTTTCACCTGTGTCACAAGGTATAATGAGGATGGCTATACATACACCTAAATACTGACCGCAGAAATGTTCATTGAGGATCCATCCTATGAAGAATTTAGCAAAAGATAGCTTATAACATTTGAGAGAAGATTCATGCGTGTGTTAAATGGTCCTGAGTTCTTTTCAATAACAAGATAAAAAATTTCAAGTGAAATCTTGTGGTATCGTACATGAAATTAAAGGTTCTGCATGCTGAACCGAAGCAAATAAGAACTCGTGATCGAAACCGCGATAGATCCTGATTCAAGGCTTGCGGCTGCTCTATAGGTATACCCGAGTGCCTTGGTATCTAGCTGTTTGATTTGTTGGCTTCTTCGTCGGTTTATAGAGGCTAAATCGTGAATTTACTGAACAACCCTATAACTACATCTGACAACGATCAGTAACATAATGAATCTGTCACAAAAGTTCATGACTCGACTCAAAATAAAAAATGTAATAAAAAATGAAACCGTTGATGATAGTTATAAATATGGTTGTTTTTCCACCCACTTTGCACAATACAATAATAACGAGTCACTATATACGAGTATATGCGTCCATTGTGTACTATACTCGCGTACATATTTTAATATTAAACGTCATTAACGCGGAGCAGGCACCAGATCGACACGAACAATAACAACGTCGTCGAAATGTATTCGAAATTTAATTTATTCCGAAAACATTATCGTTTTAATTTTTGCTACACTAAATTAATTTTTTCGGAAAATGCAAAACAATATGTATGTGTGTGTGTGTATACACATACACACACACACACAGTATAATAAATTTACCCATAAAAATATAATTTTATTAAATAAAACAAATAAGGAGAGAAGAAAACCATATTTCACGATAAATTTTCGCGAAATTAAATTTTCCAGTTTTTTACTGAGCTGCGCGCTCCATTCCATTTCCATTTTATTATTATAATTTTTTTTTTTTTAATTTTTCTGCACCAATCGCATCTCATGAGTTCATCATGAAAATGAATTTTAATTCTATTCATAAAATCACACAATTTTCCAGTTTTATTCCATTTTATGTGCTTGCCACTATTGTTATGTTTTAACCTTCATCATAATCATCATCTATCATGCTCCTATCATCGTAGCATATATATATGTACATATATAGTCTATATGTACATACATATGTATGTATATATGTATACATAAAAGAATGAAAATAAGATTTTACCGAAGCATCTCGTTTGTTGTTGTAAAACATAACCTCAAGCAATTTTTCCAGACCATCAAAACTGTAATGTCGAAATGAATCCGTTTATATATGGATAATATATGGATAAGAAAGAGATGGGTATAATAGCTTGAATATATTATCAACCTGATTGTGAAATATTTAAACTGATTTGAAAATGTTTGCAACGTTTTCCGGATGTGTGCGGGAAATAATGATATCAGGTATATATGAGAAAGAAGTCATCATTATAGGCGCACACATATATTGATTTTCAGTGCGAATAATTTATTATGCGAATGCAAGGATGATGTGAAAAGTCTAAAGCTCTGAATCGACATTTTGGCCTACTCATTAATGCACTATTTTCATTACTATTGAATATAATGAATGTGCGCCACGTTGGGCGCCATAAATGAATTGTTATTTGAAATTAAGTTAAACGATTTTACAAGCACAACAAAGCTCTGAATGTCTAATTAATTTCAATAAATGTGCTTGTATGTACTCGTTTTAGCTGTTGAAATACCAAAAAATAGTCATTTCCATTTACGATATATCGCCCCATGTTGGGCGCCACATTTCGTTGCTGATTTAAAATAGCATATCTTGCTATCGTAACTGTTTGGTTTTGACGCCATATAGATTTGCGGCCTTTAGTAGACATTTCTAAAAGGTGGAACGGGTACATGTGTCATCTTAAGACGGGTTGATTGGCACTTTTGATATTGATCCATGCCATCCTAACGATGACCAGCGTACAACCCGATAAGAATTTGTGAATGACACGATGTTTCGAGTACTAACTTTAACGCGATGAACTCAATTTTGGTGGAATTCCTTTATTGGGCCTAGTCTCTGGCCAGCCGCATAGTGCCCACTAAAGAGTTACGAGAGTATCGTGTCTTTATTGGTCAAAACGGTAATATCCTTATTGAGTCCTATCAATAATTAGCACTTCTGTTTCTTAAGTGACAATTTTGGTACCTTCAATTGGTAGACTACTAAAATGGTGATCACGAGCTTAAAACTGTCGGCATTTTAAAATTTGCTCTGAAGAATACTTTCAGTGACAGAAAGGCTTAAGTTGCGTAAACCTTTTAATTTCTAAACAGTTGTCTCAGAATCGCTGTGGGTATATCCTCCTTCTATTTCAGTCGTCATTCTAGAAATGGTAGGCACCTGTTCCGTAACAACAACGGTTACGTCTTAGTAAATGGAATTAACACATTACTGGGCATCAAAGCACCTTTAAGTTAATCGAAACTGCGATTTTCGATATAATCTCATTGCCAGGTACCATTCGTCGTTTTATCTTACCTTAAATGTGTCTTATCTTATCTTAAAGATGTAGTATTGGATAATCGTTTATTTCAATGCATCGCTAGTTGTTGGTACGCAAGTGGATTACCGAAGGAACTATAGAAAGCAATATGGCGTGAGAGCTTTATGCATCGTCGGCTTTAATAGTTACCTCAAATTCTCAGACCCCCATTGAACTCTTTTGGATGAACCTAAACAATAACAAGAGATCTATATGTATATATGCAATAGATTTTTCCAGAGGTTCACTGGTTTTGTTCGGAGTAAGGGTAGATTCGAGACTGAGTAACCGTTGTATAGTATAATAACGTCTGAACATACAAAAATATGAGAAACACTGATTTCGAGACCCAAACTCCATCGTGAGGATACAAGGAACGTGGTTGACGATAGAAATTGACATACTATCAGCAAAAGGAGTGAATACAGAATTAGATACCCCTTCGTTTCCAAGGTGTGCCATTATACTACTTATAAATGGTAGTCGGTAAGTGGACCGGTCGTGTTTTCCTCCGCAGCTTAAATACCGTTGTAACGCTTAAGTTGAATGTATTTGGTCTTGTGTTTTCGTATATTGTTATCGAGCGTCTTAAAAATATATAGTGTACTTAGGTATCCAGTAAAAAGTTCAGATTTCCAGTTCAAAGTTCTGGGTTCCAGTCAAAAGTTCTGATTTAAAAATTTAATAAAACAAACGGCAAATGGAAGCCGCGGCTGGCCTTGGCGTACTCCATTCAGTCGGTCTTTCTGAGCAGATTTTAGATTGACCGCTATCTATGTGGGTAATGGTTGCTTTATTTTTGGCTTTTAAATGATCTTCTTGTCGGGCATTTCACGTCACAATTTCGATTGATAATGCAGCCATCGAGTTTTTGACGCAGTTTCACTATAGTAACGCCCGATATGTGGTATATCACACCATCTTGGTGAAACCAAAGATCGTTCAAATCAATAACTTCAATATATGGCCACAAAAAAGATGTAAATATGTGGCGGTAGTTGATTCCGTTGACCGTAACGGTTGGGTCGGCCTTATCTTCGAAGAAAAAAGGCCCAATAATGTTGCAACGCCACAAGCCGCACCAAACAGTAGTACGCAATGAATACATTGGCTTCTCTACATATCCTTGTGAATTTTCCAATCCCCAAATGCGACACTTTTGATTGGCTACGAACCCACCGAAATGAAAATTCGCCTCTTCCGTAAAGATGATTTTTTAAGCAAAACCCTTATCAATTTCGAGTTTGTCACAGGGTTGCAAAGCGAATATCAAAGCGGATGGTTACGAGGATTCAATTGCTGGAACCATATAAACTTTATATAGGCCAATAAACCAAGATCTTATTGGCTGATGTTCATTTCCGATGCACAAACACGAATTGATGTTCTCGACCGTTGGCGCACATTTTGGCTACCGCGGCCACATTTTCGGCTGAGCGAACATGGGTACCGTTGGGTGTGAGTCCCATGTTTTGAACAAATTTTATACAACATTTTCTTGCTATTCCTTTGTTGTGGAAGTAAGTTTTCAAAATTCCCCACTTTTGTTAAAGCGTGAAGAGACTCATTTCGTCAACTAGAACTATTATACTGAGTTATGTCAAAGAAAGAAAGACAGTAGTGTTGCCAGAGTCAAAATAGCCTTTATGTAAAATCTGAACCGAGTATTGCAACACCTTGAATACAAAGTACAGGGTGGGGCCAAAACGCCATAAGAAATAGTCTGGTGCTGTTAAATCCGGAGATCTGGCTGGCCATGCTAAATCGCCATTACGCGAAATTAGTCTTCGAGTGGAAAAACCTCATTGAATTGTTGAATGAAGCTGAAACCACATGCCCTCTAGTCCTTGCTCTTTCCTTTCAGGCACAAGAAAATTTCGAATCATTTCTTCGTACTGTTAGGCAGTAACAGTATGGTCATATTCAAAAAAATAGGGACAATGATGTTGTCTTGAAATACGATAACATACAGTTGTTTTCAGTGAATGCAACGATGTTTAATGAATTAATTGAGGATTCTGTGTTCCACAAAACCGACTGTGCTATTTATTGACGTGGCCACTGAGATGAAAATGGGCTTCATCGCTCATTATCAGTTTAGACGAAAAATCTTCAATTTCACCAGACTTAGGATTGCATTCCTGTACTTAACTCGTTGATCAGGATCACTCGGCAGCAATTTTTGGACTAATTAAATTTTCTGCACTCCTTAAACTGCGTGCAGAAATGTGTAACTGGGAAATACGTCTCCGAATTAATGTTTCTGGAGACTCTGCAACACTATTGCGCACCAGAGCCACATTTCGAGCGTTACGAGACGTCCGTTGTCTTGCAGAACGAGGTCCGGCTGCTGTCGCACCGTACTGTCGAAAATTCGCATGTAAACGATAAATTGTGGTTTTGTGAGGCACTGGACGATTATGATATTTTTGACGCAATTTCCGCTGAGTGGCAATAATCGAACGATTATTTTCAAAAAATATTGTGGTGTTTATCTATTCTGTTTTTTGAGCTCAAGACACACCCAACTCTTGCGCAGTTTGCTTATTTACGTCCTACTTTACGCCATACATAGCCAAATCGAGGACGTACAACTAAAGGTCCGATTTACGTAGAACCATCTGCACATTGCATAGCTCCATGCCAGCCTATAGTACTGACATGGAAGATGGGTTGGTCCATGAATTCTGCACTCCAACAGGGGATTATATCAGATGATGAAAAATTCAGGAAGAGGTTTTTGCACCCTGACCGTATCAGGATTCGAACCCGGTACCTCCCGCTCCAATTGCCGCAGATGAAATTCATTTTTAGTTCAATTTTATTAACTTAATGCATACGTGTAGGCCTAAATCCAAAACTTTTATATTTCTTCGTTTGTGATTTTATATTATTTGGAACTCTAAGTAAACATTTAGGCGAAAAACTACATATATTTAAATGCGAACTCTAGCGGGCATTTAGGGGTAATTTGACTATTCAATTGAAAATCTTTTGCCATTTAGTGTTTGTCTGTTGGTCTTGAAAGGATTTCACGTCTTTTGGAACAAAATAGTGTCTGGTGAACAGTTAGATGGTTAATTGTGGCGCATATCGCACGAATCAAGGTGTTTGGCTCATCTTTAATATTTTACTCAACTGCAGTAAGATCTCAACCATTTTTATGGTTAAAGTCAACGAATTCGATTTTTAATTATAAAGATGATAAATGTAGTTTATACCAACCGACTGTTTTGTCCATCAACACCCATCTCTCACTGTTCTCGGTTTGATGTACATATAATAAAAACAAAAGAAAATGCATTTTCTTATATTTTTTTTAAACCATTATAGAAAAGAAAATATGGAACAGAACATCTTTAAATTTTCTTTTTTTTTGTGTTTCATTATTTTTTAAAAGCATTTTTATTGTCAACATGAAAATGAAAATAAAGAAAAAGCACACGAGAATAACGAAAAATTCAATGGATTAAATGTTCATCATTTTATAGTTATGGTTGGTTATTTCAGATGTTTGTTGCCGAGTTGGTCATTTCATTTTTTTTTCTTTATAATGGTGGATAATGTTAAAATTAAATAATATAAAGAAGAAGAAGGTTAATAAAATTCTTTTAAAATAATTCCTTTATCTTGACTTGATTGTCCATATATAAATGATGTACGAGTGTAGAGTACACAATGGATATAAACGGCAAAATGACAGTCGAGCGAGAAGCGAGAACGGAAATTCGAGATTTATAAAATGGAAATCCGTCATTCAAACTACTTAGCGTAATTGTTTGTGTTGTACTTGTAGTATTAGAGGTTCCTTATTATTATGAGTCATCATCGTTAAGTTCAGACTGCACATAAATCACTTTTTAAATAGTACGATATAGTTATTTTATATAAAGGTTTTTCCAATAAGAGGTTACATTTTTATATTAAAAAAACGATATCTGCCAAATGGCCGCCACGGCTACGCTTGCAGCGCCATATACTTTACATTAAATTTTCCAAGATCAATTAGCACATTTGCGGCTCTATGTTCTCGATAACTTCACGAATTACCACCCAGGTGGCGCAGTGGTTAAAGCTGCGGTAGTTGGAGCTGGAGTGCAGAATTCATGGGCCAACCCATCTTCCATGTCAGTACTATAGGCTGTCATGGACCTATGTAATGTGCAGATGGTTCTACGTAAATCGGACCTATAGCCGTACGTCCTCGATAGCTGTAATGGCGTAAGGTAAGGACGTAAATAAGCAAACCGCGAAAGAGTTGAATGTGCCTGTAGGACATTGTCCTATGTTCAAACGATTGTGGAACATTGGCCTTATCTTTTTCGTGACGCCAGTCTAAATGATCGACAGGCTTGGGTTCTTGAGTTAACTGAACTTTAAGACCTAAGTCCGTATGCAAAATACGGTGTAATGTCGTTTGTGGAATGTCTAATTCCAAAGATCGTCGAGGAATCGACAAACCTGGGTTTTCTTCAATACTATGTGCTACAGCTGTAGTTCTTGAGCGACGCACACGGTTTCGATTTTGACTTAAATGTTTCTACCAATTTGACTATTGCCGGATAAGAAGATGCTGTGACTGCAAAATTGACTGCAAATTGACAAAACCTCTTATTAGAAAACCCTTTAGCTTAAACGATATCTATAAAACTATATAAAAGTTTCTCGGTGTGATGTGTTTATATTTATGTATAAACAATAGTTTTCATTCACTATCTGCTCGTATATTATGATATAGTTTATAAAAAACTAATAATTGATATTGATTAAATTTTATTAGTTTGATTAGATACAATTCAATATTTAATTAATTTATCTTAATATAAATTTTCTTTCTACATCTTCTTTATTGATTTAGTATCGTCATTTTCCATCACCATCCATCATCGTCATCATCATCGTTGTCATCTCGTTTTTTCTAAAAGCATTAAATCTTATTTCAATTTATACCAACAATAACAGTCGTACAAATATATCACATGTCCCTCGATCTACACGGTATAGCTACGAATAACCTTATTTTAAACCTTATACTACGAACGCATACACCCAAGTCCAGGTTTGGTCAGAACTGTCTTGAAAGGATTAAAAAGTCGTAACGTAGCTAGGTTCGTCTCATTAAAAGATGAGTGGCACCAACGGTTGAGGTGTCATATCAACATGATATAACACTTCATCCAGGGAGCTATTAAAATTAAGATTGCTGCTGCAGACTCACCATAATTGTCAGTAATTGCTTTAGTAAATCGGTAACTGTCAAGTATTCTTCCCAAACAAATTTCTTCCCAAACAACTATTGTAAACTGTTTCGTTGATGTATTTGGTGCAGGTGCCGTCTCCAAAACTTTACTTATGTAAGTTCAAGCCATCAATCTACTGTAAATTACTTTATTAAGATGCAGCACTTACACGCTATTCTGTACGTTTTTTGTCAACTATATTATTTGTGGGTTCCTCGAGGAATGATCATAGTTCCGTTATGTTCTCGTAATCCATGTACGCTGACACCAGCTATATAGTGTTGCCTCTTTGTTAAAACATTTTTCACATAGATCTAATTCTCTCAGTATTACGCGAGAGAAAAATTGAGTTAATATTTACTGCTTGTTATTACTGTGTCCCGCTCTTACTCAATCGATGTTTAGTGTTTCCAGTCCACTCCTAGCCTCATTGATTCTCTTACCGTTATACGTCGTTTCTTCTTTGGTTGAGTTGGAATACCAGCTTTTTTCCTCGGGTTTTCACTCTTCTGCTTTTGTAATCTTAATTCAATAGTTTGAGAGATATTCCGATAAAGTCTGAATACCTCCAAAATTTCTTCAAACATAACTTCTTCGGCAATATTTAAATGATTGAATCATTAGATGATTTCTCCAAGAATTTTTACTAACCGTTTTACCACTTGCCACACTCTTCTTGTGCCTTCCCTACATCTGGAGTGGAAAATTTATCGACCGACGCGTCCCTTATGTCAGTACTGTCAATGAATTTGACCTTGAATCATTAGAACAATAGTCTTGACTTTCTTTTAAAATCATTCGTACTTCATGTGTGTTCATTTTGTACATCATCATCACTTTTAAACTCATTCTTCATCACTCCCTGTTTGGTAAACGGTTTCATGTATTCAGCCGCCGAATAAATTCAGCCGTCGAACAGGTCCTTCACTGCCACTAAATATTTTCCTTTTACATATATGCATCAGAAGCTTCTCGAACTGCCTTTTATTTTCCTGCTTTATTTTCAATATATTCGACTTGGCTCGCTCCTTTAACTCATCTCGTCTTTTGTTTAACCTCCGTTAACTCATTTACTAAGCAATACTACACCATTCATTCCAGGTGTCCGTTACCTCTTATGCGGCTCTAATTTTTTGATTACTTCTTCGGAGCTTAGAGTTTTGTATGAATTCAACCATTCAAATTTTGTGAAGCTATCAATAATAGCCATCATTTATTTGTAATATTTCCTTGTACTCGCTAAATGGCCGAAGTGATTCATGTGTTATGTATTCAATGGTAGCTCTACTGTTGGTGTTGAACCACTCCTGCTTTCCGGTTTCTGAATGCATTCTCAACTTTCTTCGTTAAATTTGAAATGAACATTTATCCTCTCATACACTATGTTCCATAAACTTATTCAATTTTGCAAATACAGCATAATGTAGTTCAGTGTTTGCCGTAAAAGATTTTTTTAACGGTGGTTTTGTCAAACATTCCTTTGACTTATTAAAGTTTGACAGCTGATTTGATCCAAATTCGAAGTGCTCTGAATTTTGTAACAGCTATTAATCCTAAATCTTCAATTTAGGAGCGTAAGTCGTCCACTATACGGCACTATCTGACTCTATTGTATGCTGTATAAGATAGCAGAAAAAAATCCAGCATAAAAAATATTTTTTCTACTCACCACCAGAGGCACTTAAATCGCTAAAGAGATTTGTTCTGCTGTCATTTTTGAAACCAGCAGAATTTATTCGTGAATATTTATATAATATTAAAAAATATATATTTAAGGTTTCACATAAAATCTGTAAATTTTTTTCGTACGAATTTAATATGTATGGTGTTAACTTCAAAAAATTCTGGAGGTGCTCTGAACCAGACGATTATCCTCAAACTTCATATTCGGATATATTTATGACCTAATACCATAGACACATATCTGGTTTCGTAACCATGATTATGGAACTATGATTTTGGAAATGAGAATACATGAAACACTACAGTTCTCATTTCATTTGACAGTTTATACTAATTCATTAAAATTCTTACTTTGATAATGTGGTTTAAAAATATTTTTGATTCGCCCTCCGCCTTAATTTTCCTATTTGTTTGATTTTCCTTTCTTTTTCTTTGATTTTCCATTAATTTATCAAATTCTAAAACATATTTTTTTCTAAACTTCAAATTTTATAAACAAATACATAAAAAAAAACCAATATTATAGTTTTCGCTATTCATTAACATTATAACTTGGCACTGTCGTCACTAAAATGCTATGGGATGAGAAAAATTAGCTCATTCCGAAACCATGTTTAAACCAAGTTGCAAACCATGGTTACAAGTGACACATTACAACGAAATCATGGTTAACTCGAAACTGTAGTTACGAAACCAGATATGTGTCTATAGTATAAGCTATCAGAAAATCATAATGGCATATTCGTTACACGGGGTTCTTCTTAGTTTAACAACTACATATAATACCGCCCAGGTGGTGCAGTGGTTAAACCTGCGGCAGTTGGAGCGGGAGGTACCGAGTCGAATCTCGATAGGGTCAGGATGCAAAAGAGATTTTTCACCACTTGATTACGATCAGTGGTGTGAATGAACACAGCTATGACCCCCTGTTGGAATTTAGAATCCTTGGGCCGACCCATCCAACAGATTGCGTAGTATAAAATATAAATAAATAAAATAAAAAAAAACTACATATAATAATATTTGTATCTATAGTTAACACAATATGTATTAAATTCGTATGAAAAAAATTTACAGATTTTATGTGAAACCTGAAATATTTGTTTTTTAATATTATATAAATATTCACGAACAAATTCTGCCGGTTCCAAAAATGACAGCAGAAAAAATCTCTTTAGCGATTGTACTGCCTCTGGTGCTGAGTAGAAAAAAATATTTTTTCTGCTGGATTTTTTTCTGCATCTTATACAGCATCTCTATTGTGGGCTATTGTTTTGAGCGCTCCCCATGTTTTATCGAGTTATTCCGCTTCGACTAACGCCTTTCTATTTCAGATCATTACTAGTCTTTCGATTTCGTTTTTTCTCCTTCCATGTAAATTCCATTCCAATGATATTTGTGTTATGTCATTCAGGGTCTTTCTCAGTGTGTGGTCGAACCATCTCTACTTGTGATTTTTAATCTCGGTTTCGTTGTATTTTTGGTTTGTTAGCCGCAGAAGTTCTTCATTGTTGGTCTTATTTGGCCAGAAGCAATTTATTCTTCTTCTCAGGGATTTCTTTACTTCATCATCTTTGTATGATTTCATGTTTCACCTATACATTAGAACTAATTTCACACACACACAGGACGGTTGCATTTTAAGCCTTTTGAAGCATGTTGAATGTATTTCTGGCTTTTTTAATGCGTTGATCGAAGTCTTCTTCTTTTTTTCGATGGGATGTGGTGTCAAGTTGGCACAAGATATTCCTTCCGAATTAAAATATTTTTCTCTTTGTGTTTAATGTTTTTCCAGCATCCTTATTTGTATCTTTGATTAGTTAAATTATATATTTTGTTAGGTATGCTCATTTCACAAAGTGCATACACTTTCGAATTTTCCATTCGTTTGACTGTTCTATGATTGTACGTGTAGTGTTGATATGATCTGTACGGCTCCTTCATGACCTTTAGTCAATTTGCTACGTTCGTAGTTATCGTTTGGTTGATAAGGATATTCGGTAGTGATTTTGAGCAGTGACATACCTCGTAGGTCGTTTTTCTTTGGGATCGATATGGTTAAACCCTCCCTTCATTTGTGCGGAACTCTCCTGATTTCATTTTTCAACTAGCAGTGGTGTAAGTACTCCTGCATGTTGCCATTGATTAACTCAGCTAGTATATTATCTATACCAGTGACTTTATTATTTTTGACAGTATCATTATATAGCGGTCATCTGGAAGTTCATAATTAAGTCGGCTTGGGCAGTTATTTTCAATATATTGAATTCTTGCTCGTGTTTGGATATTATTGGACCAGTCAATTCCTTTATAGGTGTGACTTTCTTACACATAAGTGTCGTGTGCGCATATCTCTGCTTGTTGTCTTAAACATGTCTTTCTGTGATCATCCCTTGCCATTTTCTTCACTTCTTTCGCTGTGCCATCATTTTTTTTTCTAGTTTTCATTGTATTCTGGTGGCAAGGGATCCCTTAGGTTTCTGTCATTTCTCGATTTAATATTTCCTATAATGTTACTGTTAGCTGAGCCCTCTGATAGCTTTTGTGACGTAGACATTGTGTATTTCTTCTTATTTTTGATCGATGGTAAAAGTTTCGCTGATTGGAGAAAATTTGAGTTTGAATGTATTTCTTGTATCATTATTTCTCAATCCATCGATGTTGAAAAACTTGGTATAAATGCAGTAAAGTGCACAGACCACTAGATGATTTGCAGCCATCAGAACTCATCTTTTAAGTCTAATTTCAAATCTTCCGACATTAGATTAAATATGATATATGATATATATATATATATATATATATATATATATATATATATATATATATATATATATATATATATATATATATATATATATATATATATATATTGTATATATATTCATGTATATCGAAATATATTAGGGACCAAAGGGAGGGAAATGAACTGAAATGAAATCTTAGAAAAAATTATATTTAAAAGACAACTTTTTAATTAACAAACCAGACAACAATAATAACAAAAACCAAACTGAAACCATAATCGGTGGTCTTTCATTTTCATTTTTCATTGTTATAAACAAATATATACATTTTGTTTTTATAAATATATGTATTATGTATATACATAATATCCTTTTGTTGTTTACAAGTCCGCACGTTTCCTTTATTTATGTTGCGAATTCGAAAACACAAACAACTAAAATAAAAATAAAAACCTGTAAGAAGAAGGAGCATAAAAGCTGAAATGTTATGAAGACGATTGACGACATTATTAAGGCAAATCGATACACCAGAGACATCTATATTATTATTACCTGGGTAGTCGACATTATCGTTTTCTTGTTAATAAATAAGAAAACAAAAGTTTGAATTTAATTGATTTAATTCAGATTATAATGCAAATGAAACAAACCTTTCAAAACCAAAAGCACAAAACAAGAATTTCCATTTTCCATTTTCCATCTCTAATATATTATAAATATTAAGTCACGTGACTCGATATAAACTTAAAACGTGATTTTATGTACTTGGTACTTTTTATTTAACGGATTATTATATAATTCCATGTTCCGTGGTTTAGCTTTGGGTGGAAAAACAATATTCAAATCTGGGTGGTAGATTATTCTACATACATACATACATATACCGAAATCTAAAAGACTTTTATAGAAAGTTGATATATGAGTACTATACAGCTTCTGGAGTGGAAATTATAATTAATTTGTTGAATGTTGTTGAAGAATGAAAAGAAATCTATCGAAATCTTAGTAATTCGAAATTATTGCCAAATACGAGTGGCTTGTACTTTTGGGTGTCACACACAATCGGAAAAGTTTTGTGATAAGATTTGTGATATGAGTAATCAGATCAGGACTCAAACTTTTGCATTGAACACTTCATCATTTGGCGTATAACCTCTTTGTAGTACGTCACTGTACAGTAAAACTCGAGTTAACGATTTACATTGCTTTGATATGAGATTGATGTAATGTGATATGATTTCAGTTATACAGAACCCGAAGTTCCTGTTCGAAACATGATAACAGGTTTAATAATCATTGGCCTCTTCTATTCTTCATTACACTCAACATTTGTACTGGGACTTACAATCTGTTAAAAGAGATCAAGATAGGTAAGATAATATATAATTTCAAGCATGCTTGAGTGTATGTAATTCTTAGGTCACTAAAAAACTTAGGTTTTTGCTCATACGATTAAAATACTGATTGTGAGGACCCATGTAAAGTAAATTACTCTCTTCCGACTGTGCATTCAAGTTTTGTGTTGGAGTATCCTATCAATCTTGTGGTTAAGTAACATAAGATCATAAAATTGACATGTTATCGAATACTATTCACAGGACTCGAAGCGTTATCCTTCTATATCAAGTCTACTATTGGGTTGGCAACTAAGTAATTGCGGATTTCACTCATAGATGAATTTTTAGGTTTGCAGACGTGTAGTACAAATGTAAAACACATTTTGTTATTTGACAGTTGGCAATTCAACATTTTTTAGCTGTCAATCAGTAAAAAATGTTTCTTGATCGGTTTTGCAGTTTTCATTTGGCGTTCGTTGAAAAATGGAAAATCAAAAGGAACATTTTCGTCATATTTTGCTTTTTTATTTTTGCAAAGGGAAAAACGCTCTAGTCGTCCAGTTTAAGTTGATGACAACCTAATCTAAGCAATAATCGATTCGGATCGTCACAGTACAACACATGACTGCAGAAAAGCATCATGTATCACATACATGCATTGAAAATCCCTTAAAACAACTTGGCTACGTTCAAAAGTTAGATACATGGGTTCCTCACGAACTGAAAGAAACGCATTTAACGCAACGCATTAACAGCTGCGATTTGCTAAAGTAATGTAATGAAAATAATCCATTTTTAAAACGACTGATAACTGGCGATAAAATGGGTTTTTTACAATATCAAGGGGAAAAGATCGTGGATCAGGCCAGGTGAACCAACTCAAACAACATCAAAAGCTTAAATTCATTAAAAAGAGGTTTCGTTATTAGTTTGGTGGGATTACAAAGGAATTGTCTACTTTGAACTCTTACCACCCAACCGAACGATCAATTCTGATGTCTTCATTGGACAACTAACGAAATTAAACAATGCAGTTGAAGAAAAGCGGCCCAAATTGACAAATCGAAAAGGTGTTGTAAACCATCATGACAATGCAAGACCACACACATCTTTGGCCACTCGACAACAATTATTGGGGCTTTGTTGAGATGTTTTGCCACATCCACCATTATAGTCCTGACCTTGCACCATCTGATTATTTTTTGTTTCGATCTGTACAAAACTCCTTGAATGGTAAAAATTTCAATAATGTCAAATCGTCAAATGATGATGTCAAATCGTACCTGATTCAGTTTTTTGCTAAAACCAGAAGTTTTATGAACGTTGGATTATAATGCTGCCTGAAAGGTCATTGATCAAAATGTGCAATTACTTAGTTGCTAATAGAACTATAGAGAACTAGAGACTATCACGTTTGCTCCGGGAAGCTCGGATATAAATCTTCTGATCCTCAAATACAGATAGTTAATTAGTTAATCAACCTTTCTGGCGCCAACACGTCTCTTCGCCTTCTATAACGAAAACCCGAATAAATCTTTAAATGGAAAGAACAGCTAATGTGTTCCAAAAACCTTTACTGTATGTTATGAGAATGACTACCCTCTACAAGACTACGATATGTACAGAGATCATCGAAGATCATTAAAGAGAGTACAGGAGAGCTTTCTGTAGTGAGGAAGTGGACTCATGGCAACCACTAATCCTTAGAGTTCTCTGTGCAATATATGAAGAAGACTATTCAGACTCTAGAAAATATAATACATATCAGAATGCCGTCGAGGTTCTAATGATAACTGATTTCCGAAAGTCAGGATTCAACTACACAAGACCAAAATTTTTTTCATAAATCATCTACCAATTTTCAGAGAATGGATTCTGACCACTTCTCATACATCTTGTTCTATCATATTTGAACATTGTAACCACACTTGTAAATTGGTTTCGTGTTATGTAAAGGTCAAAAAGAAATGTTGCTAGCTTAGTTAAGGATGTCTAGGCTAGTTCTTTTCTTAGAATTCATCACATATATCTGATAGCCTAGAACTATGACTGGGCTCGTAGATAATCTCTGAACCAGTTACAAATACTCTATTTGTCTGAAGTTTGTATAGGAACTATGCAAATTGCGTACACTGCACTTCTCGGAGTTACGTTGGATCGACTGCCACTTGATCTTTTGATTAGAAGATGAGTATGTTGATCAATCATTCTAGCACTATTGGGACAAAGATTAGTATTCTAGCAATATCGGACACACCCAAAAATTAAGGGAGGTGGGCGATAACATCACTGCTAACAAACAATGGCAACGAATTGTCACCGTAAGCCTCTGATCCCAGCTGCTTCAGTAACAATTCGAAAACAATAATTACGGTAAATCTGATTGAAGTCGACTTCATTATCAAGATGACTATTTAAAAAAAATAATCTTCAACTTTTGTGGAATCTGAGCACACCCTATCGGTTCAGATATTCAATCATATGTTCTAAACAAATTGTCCATTTTCATAGTAAATGCCAACGACAGCATGATTTCGTTAAATATTAGTTTCGGAGAAGATTTCTAGATGGCACACCAATACGTTTTAACGAGAACAATAGATGGCACGCGAAGTAATTTTTTATTCAAATGACACAATTTTAGAAAAAAACAAATTTTGTTTTATTTATTTACTATTATTTATAAATATTAGCCCACTTACTTCAAAAATTACCAATTTCGATTGTAAAATAATATTTTTAAAAATTTTAAATTTTGGTTTCGTTAATAATTCGTTGAATATAAAAAACTGCAGTTTAAAAATGTAAACATTTCGTTCAACTACTACTAGTGCAATCTTTTAATCTTCTCCGGAATTATAACATGTTGGCACAAAATATCGACGCGGTTTCTCTTATAGTTATTATAAGTTATTTGGTTCTAAATGAAGCAGAAGCTGTTGAGCTCTTCATGTATTCCTATCCTGCATATAATCTCCTCAGACCTGTATAGCTTTGGATCGCGATTTTCATTTCATGACCATTTAGAAAGATAATGGGCCTAATGAGGCTGAGAGTCGTTTCTTAATCGCGTGTCCGATTGTAAAATTAGGGATTAGTCATTCAACACTTTGTTAGCTTGACAACTCACAAAGTGTTGAATGACTTAACAAATTGATCTCATTTGTTGATACATAATATTGTATGTACAACAATGTTCATTGCAACATAATTGCATTCGATGTTCATGTAACTAAAATCGTTATCTAAACCGTACTAAATACTATAAAAAAACGTGATTTAAGCTACTTAAAACTATATCTTTATATTATACATTATGTGAATCATTCTGAAAAAAAGTCATCCCATAAAGATTTTTTTTTTGTCAAAACCAATCCTTGTGTAGAAACATCTTCATATAGCACATCTGAAGACATTTTTCTAATAATAAAAACGAAGATAAGAAAGTTAAAAATAAAAAAGTTGCAATCATCATCAAACATTATATGATATCCGATTTTTTTTTGGTTGATATAAAAATGGGTTGGTTAATGTTTTAAAGTTTGCTCGTCGTTTTATTTTTTTGTATTTTCCATTTTCCACTGGATCCAATTTTTTATTGCACAATTTTCTTGACATTTCATCATTCTGATTTTGGTGTGTGTGTGTGTATATATATACTTATGTGTTTGGATATGTGTGATGATATTTTATTATTTTATCAAAACTTTGTTTTTTGGGTACATCCAGAGCCATCTATGTGTAATTGGTCCGAATGATTGATATTAAAGCTTAACAGTATTTAACACATTTTCGGTTAATTATGGCCGTCAAAAACGGGTTCGACACAAAATTAGCGATACCTTGTGGCTTTGTATATATAGATGGCTCTGATATAGCTCGAGTATATTTAATGGGATTTTTATTGTGAGATTGTGATATGAGCATATATCTACGAGAAGACGGAATGGAATAAAAAGGACATTGATGTTGTGACAGTTAAAATTGAATTTTCCATTTCGCGATGTTATTGTGTGTGCGGAGATTCTGCTGATGGTTGGAACCAGAACAATATATCATTAATTTTTTTTTTGGGTTTTCGACAAACGATTGATATAATTGATTAGTTTTTGTTATTATTAATTTATATCCTGTTCTATAATTACATAGCCATGTACATGTATATACATCCTTATGTACAAAGCATGTACACAATGCCTTTTTTTTCTCTTCTATATTACAAAGAAAGTTATTAAGTCGACAACAATGATGATGACATGGTTATACATTCTATTTATAGACTTCAACAAAATTCAACTGTATTTTTAAGATTTTCTCTACTTTTTTAGATTTTCTTTGTGGTTGGTTAATTTTGCATATAACAAAGACAATGGAAAACAAATAAAAAGGATATACCCTTATAATATTGTATAGCAAAGACTTGCAAATAAATGGAAACATGTGATATATTACGAGTATAGACGTTGTGCATTGCAATATTGTCTTATACCTCCGCATCCTTAAAAAACTTTTATATATTGAAAATTGTGTATGACATGGAATGGTGTTGACTTACCTTAAAGGAAATAAATAAAGGTTTTTAATTAAATAAAGTAAACTGAAAATTATGGAAGTATAAACTCTAACGATTTAACATTATTAAATCGGGCATGATTCGTAAAATTTGAGCATGAGCATGATTATGTAAATCTTCACAGGGCTACGCTTCTAATAAGAGGCATTTGCAATAGTCATTTTGGAATCTAACGCTTGATCTCCCTAAATTGCTCCATCTTAGTGTATGATTTATACCATCATAACACAGCCTATATTAAGTATTTAAGATGTACAGTCGGCCCTTTAGTGCTCGAGATTTGAGAAAAAGCATGTATCAATGTTGTTGACCACAGCAGTTAGTCTTCTGTGTTATTTGAATTGAAATCACTCAATTATTGGCACATATACTTGAAAGACTTGCCAGAGTTACAGTATTCCACATTGATGTGATTCTCTAAAGCTTTGAACAACATCGGTGAAAACGACTTACCTATACGATACAATAGGTGTGGTCATTTCCACCACATGTAATCTCGGAACAAAAGTTTCATCCGGTCTGATTTTGTGAACGAAACAAATGAAAATGTGTGCAACCTGATTGGTTCAAACCAGTATATATAAAAGTCGTTTAGTCTCAATTTTCGTATATATATATATATATATATATATATATATATATATATATATATATATATATATATATATATATATATATATATATATATATATATATATCGCTATATTATGAAATTTTTAATTCATGTATGAGTATTTTGGAACGTAGATATTTTTTAAAATTATTTGTAGTTTAGAGAATCTAATAGTTGCTGTGATGGCTCATACTTGTCAGATTAGGTAAAAATTTTGCACCGCTGATATTTTAATGGGATTTTGTGGTGTGCGAAATAATAGTAGTTTTTTCAAAAATTTCAGCAAAAATTTATCAAATTCATTTTATTTGTTATGTATACAAGTTAAAATTAGTATTTAGTAGTCCTTCGTCGACGCATTGAGTTTATTAAACTTTAAACCTCTCAACGAGAATGGACAACCGCATGCAGATTTGGTCATTTTTCATAATTACTTTGAGTTTCTTGGGTTGGATTTGGAAATCTTTTGTTTTTATCGGCCCACAAATTCTCAATTGGATTGAGATCAGGCGATTGAGCAGGCCAGTCCATAACCATTCGACACACGAAAATATTTGCCATATATTATTAAATGTTTGATTTTCGTTGAAGTATAAAAAGGATTCGCACAAATCACGTTTTCTTCCTCGTGTTTCTGGTTTTTCTTTGTGCTTAACAGCATATATATTATTTTGAACATAAAAATTTAGACTGACAATCGAACATAAGGGGAAACCCGAACTTGTTTGGTTTATGTTCAGTGGACATTAAAAGGTACCACTACTTTTATTTCGCACACGACTATATATATATATATATATATATATATATATATATATATATATATATATATATTATATGTATATATATATATATATATATATATATATATATATATATATATATATATATATATTAATATATATATATATATATATATATATATATATATATATATATATATATATATATATATATATATATATATATATATATATATATATATATATATATATATATGTACTATTGCATAGCCCCATGCCAAACAATAGTGCTGACTATGGATTCGGCCACGTTGACCCATTCTTAACTCGATTCTAAACTCGATAAAGGCCACAGATTTGTTCATTCGCATCACCGATCGTAATCAGATGGTGAACAAATACCTTATGCACTCTGCCCCTATCGAAATGGTATGAGGCCCCGTCCTGCTGAAAGATTAATGGATATTGTAGATCATCGGATGTATACTGTACGTTTCGGACACACATTTTAATTCAGTTTTCCGATAATGAATCACGATCTTCACGATACATCTCTAGATTGTAAATTTTCTTTCACAAAAACAACAGCCACTTCATTGACTGTCAGCACATTAAAGTTTTGTTTGCGTTGATGGCACATGTACCGGTTAGTTTTTTGCAGTAATGGAATCAGGAGTGCAATAAAAATTACTTATATAATAAATACGCTGGCTCAGTCACGTTAAGCGTGTTGATTAACGCGTATGGTTAAACGTGAGCCGATTTTCGGTAGGCGATGAGGTAGAGGTGGCAATATTTGATTGTTAAAAACAGTATGAAGAGCTGATTCGTTATCATTGAGTCTGTGACTTTCATCCGAAATATTGGAAGTTCATTGACATGAATATGGTGCGGTGGCCCAAAATTATATCCTTCCGTGTATCGATTGTATATTATGATAAAAACAATTGATTTGGTATTACGGTTTCTTTCATTTTTATCATATATGATCGTGTTCAATGGCATTTTAGACATAAGGAATTTTACTATCACCTGCACTAAACCAAGTACTTAACATATCTTTGTCTCAGTTACGTAATATCTGAGTGTATTAGAGATAGCTTCTATCGTGTTAGAAAAGAATAATACGCTGAGTTCTACGTACTTTAATGATATTCAAAGTTTGACATTAAACATATATGTATATGATTACGTGGGCTCATTATAATCGATTTTTTCCGATAGATGACGTTGAAATTTTTAAAAAAATTTGATCATGAGGATAATCTATCGCGAATACTTTGGTAAGAGCCGTTTCCAATGCCTGTTTGGTGGTTTGTTTTTGGGAACAAAGTATAGGGTTCACGACTTAAAACAAGAAATAAACCGCCTTTGTATATGTCAATTTTACTTTGAATATATTGGCACAAACACTATCACTATAATAAAACACTATCTTTGATTGATGATATGTCTACAGGAACAACGTTGTGATCATGTATTTAGTATTTTCCTGGTTGATCTGAAATTCAATTTGTTGTGTTGTTACGGCGTTGGAAGGGTGATATTGTTACTCCAAAATGTAAAAACTAATGACAGCATGATCTAATGACAGATTAAAATAAGTTTGGTCTATAGGATCCCCTTGGTGCACTTTCGTTGTTATTTAAAGCCTGTGAAGTTCCTAAAAACTTTTGGTACTATTACATGTTTTTGAAACGTCTATTCATTCCAGTTTTAGCCATAAATCGCTTCACACCGTAACAATAAGCTGAAAGAGTGAAGCTATGTACATTGAAGGTTCATTTGTGTTAGCTATTCGTCGTTTGGTTTCAAATTTTGTGATAGCATGGGATAATTAAAAATGGGCCACATGCCATTTTGGAGCTAGTGAATCTACTTTGAGAGTTAGTTGCTCCTTTTAAAAAAAATTTTGCCTACTTCGCAGAGGGCAGGTGAGGACTGTTTCATACTCTTTAGCGGGAATGGGAAATCCACATTGAATCCATGAAACGCCATTTCATGATCGATAAGTGACTGTTTCGCCCGAGTTATACGCGAGACCCATCATTGGGTTATAGTTTTGCAGAGAAAACGAAACAATCTATGAAAATCGATATCGATAAATGTTGGCGCTTTATGTCTGCCCGCAAACACGTGAAAAAAGTCTTGACTCTTACTGGTTTCAACAATACGGTGCGCCTGCCACACTGCAAATTAAACTTTTTGCCCATATAAAATGACCACTTAATTGATGTATTCAAATTTCTTGAAAGACTTAAGTCCAAATAAATTGTAAATACAAAATTGAATAAATAAAATTTCGACCAAAAAGATGCCATCTCGTAATGTACATCTAGTCCAAATAAGATAAGTGTTCCTTTAAAAAGTATTGCTTGTATGCTAAGAAATAGATGAATGTCACAGTGATATTCTCCTAATGCATCGTGCATGGTGCTGCTATACGTGAATGAAAATCAGAATTTACTTCTCTGACGCATTTTATTTCTCATACTACGAATATTTATCCCTCTTATAACATTTCAGCAGCTTGCCTGTTTGGGTCGAGTAATGCGAGAGACCGAACCTCAGATTTAGGCCATAAGTTAATGCAATTTCTAGCCAACCAAAAATGTAATCATTTCAATTAAACGATAAATTGTATCACAGATTTTATCATAATGTGCTATAAAGATGCCATAAAAAATCCATTTTATAGCATCTAAGCCCACAGAATCTCTGTGTATACGAATTCAATTATATTTTCACAAGACATTACACACACCAAACCATTTTCCATATCTCTAGTTTTACGCACAAGCACAAAAAAAACTGAATTCTAACAAGCCAGAAACCATCAATCAACATCTACCATATATATACTAATAATCCAGTATTAAATCCATCTAAACCGTAAAACCAACAATATGTATACACACACACAAAAAAATTGTTACAAAGAAAGCTGTAAGAATTCTTGTTTTTCTTCGATTTTTCTTTTCGATTATTTTTTTTTTGTGTTGTGTGTGCTGTTGCTACTGCTGCCGTTGTAATACACACACACACATATATATATATACAGCAAAACACCATCGAAAGCCATAAAAAAGGCTGCACGTTATAAAAACACATGTTTCAATTTTTGTGTCAAGTGTCTAAGATTTTTTTCTGGTTAAACGAAATAAAAAAAAAAAAAAAAAAAAAAATCATCCTACCACAAAATTTATCATCAAACTCGTATATAGCATAAGAAATGTACTCCAATCTTGTTTGGTGGAAGAGAATCGCACAAACAACCCAAGAACACAAATAAAAGTGATGTGAAAAGGAAAAATCCGCTTTGAAAGAATTATTTTTTGTTCTTCCAACTTTTCCACATTGTTTATGTGCATGTGTGTGTGTGTGTGGTTTTCCTTCGTTTTTCTAACACACATATACATATAAATTGAAAAATTTATATATGTGATATATAGACTTAGGTATGTACCAAGTTGGTGTATATACGACGAAAAACTACAACAACAACAACGAAATAAATAAACACGTGACTCAAAATATTTTCCCATATTACGTTGGATTTTGTTGTTGCTATTTAAGAAGAAAAGTTCGGAAAATTTATATATATATAAGTAAAGCAGTTGGTTTGGATTTTAAGTGAGATTTAAGAGGTATCTTATATTGTGTGTGTGTGTGTGTGTGTGTGTGTGTGTGTGTGTGTGTACATACATGTACATATATATATATACATATTTGATTCTTGTGGATTTTATTTTCGTTCTGCACACACAAATAAGTCACCACACAAAAAACAAATTAGAAGAAATGTTATACGTCTTGTTATCGTCTATATATAAGACAGTGAGATAGAGGGAGAGGGTGGAAAAAAAAGTCAAGTAAGTCGATGATGAGGTAATTAAGGGATTGTTTTACTCGGATTTCAGTTATGCTGCCACAATATATAGTTATAAATAGTTGGGAATACAGAGCAGATAATTTTTGGGTTCCCGGATTATTGTAATTATGGCCAATTTCGTTTTGAGATAATTTATAATGATGAAAATCGACACCACATCAAATCTACCTGTTAATCGTAATCTCACACTCCGATTCGGGAAATTAAATTGAGTTGATTATATAAATTGTTGTGAGTATATAAATTATACGTTTCTCACTATTGTTTGGAAAATTTCTGCCTATATACATAATAGTCGTTTGTATAACTATAGAAAAGCGTTATTCATATTCAGAATTTTCCTCGTTTTGTTTATGCCTTTTCCCCACATATATACACTCCCGAGCAGCTACCTCGACTCAAATTTCTTTCGATGAACTGTCTTTACTCCACTGCGAAATCGTCATCTCATTGGTTCGAGACAACTTCGCGATATGACTGTTCCATCAATCAAACTCCAAGACGACCTGCTAGAGAACCATAACTGACAGCATGCCAGTCATTTGAGTGGATTTAGTTGATTGTTGTTGTAATTATTATGATTGTACATATTCCAAAATAATGTTCACGCTATACATGAGCATAGCCGAGTACATCATATTAAGTTATAGGGAAATCATTTGTGGTTTCTATAAATGAAGAAACGAAACTAAGATGAAAAATATGTTTTTCCTACATTGTTTTAATAAGTTTTTCTACAAAGGAAAACGATTCGGAAAAATGATGTTTATTATATCATATAACGGGGTTTCCAATAAGAGCTTTCATTTTGATGAAAGCTCTTATTGAAATTTGATTGCGGCTGAATGTCTTTGATAATCCATTGTGGTATTGGCATAGACCTTATCCTTCACGTGACGATCACCTTTTTATGATCACGTCTTCGAGAAATAACAGGGTCAAGAAACTTTTCTTACAAAATTGCGCCAGTCCAAAACCGACACCTCCGAGGTGAAAAGGGGCCTCATCACTTTGGTGCATTTCAAGGACCCAAATTGCGAAGATACAACATTTATGGTGAACGACCAGCTTGAGTTCTTGTGTTAACTGAACTTTAAAAGCCTTAAGACCTTTACTCTTTATGCCAAATACCATGTGATGTCGTTTGTGGAATGCCTAATTCCAAAGATCGACGAATAATCGACAAAACTTGGTTTCATCAATACCACGGGCTACAGCAGCAATATTCTCAGTCGTTCTTGAGTGACTCACACGGTTGCGATTTTTCACTTCACTAACTTGTCCGAACGGCTCAAATTTTTTCACCAGTTTCACTATTGCCAGCCGAGAAGGAGCTTCACGACGGCCATAAAGTTCTTTAATTTTCCGTACTGTGACTAAAAAATAGACAGCTGCCCAAATAGCAGACTATTCAAAATGAAACCTCTTATTAGAAAACCCTTTATATAGTTTGGTAGAAACGAGGTGGAACGCTGATCCAAGAAAATTACTCCATATAGTGGATGTTAGCCAGTTCTTTTTGTTTAAAGAAATTAAACATTTTATTTTCGAGTATAATTTCGAGTGGGTTATTTAACCTCTTCAGCAACAAAAGGGTTGATTTGTCTTTGATGTGTATTTACTCAAATTAAGATATGTTTATAATTTGTGTATCACAATACAGTGCTTTGGCATATGTATAATTATCGCCTCTCATTGAACAATTACATATGAATCTCAGTCAGATGGCAGTAATTTATTGTATAGCCAAATGCTCTCTTACACGGTATGCGTTTTAACTATTTGAGTTACCTGAATAAATTTACAGGTCTTAAGAAAATAGCTGTCATTAAGGAGTAGTGTTCGAAATGGTGAAGGAAAATTTTGAATGTGCCGTAATTTACAAATGGCATAAAATGCTTTAGACAGATAGATAACGCACCATGTTTTCCTTGTTGTACTACTCCATGTGGCTAAGGGGCTCCTACAAACTGGGTTTAAAATTTACGTTTATGGATCACAGAGATGAGAGAACCTACATGAAATGGATGAAGAACCATTGTCATCCCCTCTAAGTAACTGTTTATTACAGCATTTGCAGTAAAGGAGTGATACCGATGGAAACACTGTAATCGAAGCTGGTTAACGCTAAAGACAGATAAGGTTTTTTGCCGTAAGTTGCAAAAGTTAGTCTCAAGCATTATTGTTTCCAGCACAACAGCCGCACAATTGCCAGAATCTTTTATCTTCCGTTTTTGTTGATTTGAACTGGTAAGCCGGAAAGTCAGATCTGATAGTGCCAGACTATTCCTCCTAAGTCTTATCCAAAAATAAATTACCTATTTTAAGTCAAATGTTTTATGAGCCTCTATTCAAAATAAGATTTCATCACTCGTCTTTCAAAGAATTTCCGTAGTTCAAAATGTTTCTTCCTTATAGAATTCAAAGTGTTGAAACGACAGCCATTAGTTTATGCTCGTAACAACAGGTAATTGGATAGAAAAATATGTGGAGAGTACGCCGAATGACATAGACTTCCAATTTCGAAGTAATTTTTAACCATTCTCGTAACATAAATCTAGCGTTGTCATTCGCAGAAGAATATGCTTGAGTTTTCGCTTTAACTTGGATTAAACAGCGTCTACTAGACTTTAATATTCTACTCTATTCGTAGATATAATTTTCAGTTGCTTCGTGATTTTTACGAGTGGTTTAGCATTACGCAGCATTATTTTCCAGGTGACTCTCCCCCAGGTGATTCCTTTCCAATTACATTCTGTTATTATATTATATCATTAGACCCTTTACTTATAGTATGTTTAGATCTTTTACTTTTTTTGTGTCTCCCGTTCCTTAGGCTCCAATTTACGTAGGACCATTTGCGCATTGCATAACTCCATGCCAGCCTATAATACTGACATGGAAGATGGGTTGGCAAATGAACTCAACCGGCGTGCATAGGTGTGTTCATTCACACCGCCGATCGTGATCACATTGTGCAAAATCCACATGAAATCCTGCTCATATCGGGATTGGAACCCAGTTCCTCTCGCTCCAATTGCCGCAGCTTTTACAACTGCACCATTTGGGCGGTACCCTTCACTTAGTTTGGATATTGTTCGAATAGAACTCGTCTTTCCTTCTGTAAAAATGCAAATCATAATTGTATTTCTTATTTTCGGCTAAAACCTTGTCGTTATAATTCTGCTATTTATAGATTTCCATTCGTATAGCGCCTTATTTCCTTTACATGTCAGAATTACTACGCCTTGTTCATGTTTGTCATGTCTACCGTCTATTCTTTCACCAAAATTCACTGAGCCCTAATATTTCGATGGTATACTGCTTTAACTCCTTCTGAACTTGCGCTAACCTAGAGTTCTGATAGGTGGACTGGTCCATTGAAAGGTTTTCATTTCATTATGGTTTGCACATTTTCTTCTGTGATATTCTCAAGCAGTCACCCAAATTTGTACTGACTACAGCAATGGTTGCTTCAGGTTGTTGATAAGCTGAAGCCATTTTAACTATATTAACTTTCCTAACTCAGCGGTTTAAAACATGGACCCCCATTTCTTAGCTTTTGTTCATGTTATGGGGAACTGGCTGTATTACTGCCTCATAAAATTTGTACTGAATATAATTTCGGTGTTTTTTAACAGATGTCACTTCAAGTTGCAAATTTTGGAAATTTCTTTTTGAGTATTTAAATACATAATCCTTGCTGTACACTGCTCGGCAAATTATCCCAGACACTTGAATTTCTTCATAAATATCCATTTCTAGACCAAATTACGCATTGTTTAAGGGGATACTGCCATATTGGGCCTGAAAGAGTAAAGCGGATATCAGGAGTGTACCATATCACCAAGAGCGCCATTTCATGGCCACTCACTTATGGTAGCCAGATATTTCTATATAGATGGCCGTATCAACCTTGTGTTTCTACGAACCGGCACCATAACTCTCAATCAGTATCGTGAACTGTCTAGCAGATGTTGTGGTTCCATAAGCCCTTTTTTTAAAGGGAAAATCATTCCAGAACCTAATACCTCAAGGGGCCCACGGTTCAACTCATATACACATACCGATTAAAAACACACAATCGTGATTGATGAATCGTCATCACCCCGGGAGTCATCGAATCCGAGACCCCTCGAATGACAAAGCAAGTACGCTATCTTCTCTGCCACGAGAGCGACAAAAGCCCTAGTTATTGGACAGTTATTAAAATTTGGCCGCTAGCAACCCTGACCTGAATCTCATTGTGTAAGTGTAGAATATGCTAGGGCCTCGTATAAAGCAAAGGAACGTCGTTTCAAAAAAAAATTAGATCAGCTTTAATTCAAAATGCTAAAAGTTACCGTCAACACAAATATATGGTAAAAAAATATAGTGTCTGAAATTTTGGACAGTCGATGTAGTAAATGTACTTTTAAAATTTTTCACTGTTGCATGGATCCCTGTAAATATTGAGGCTTAAAATTTTTGAAAATCTTCAATTTTATTCGTGGCTCACAGTGGAATATCTTGAATTATAAACATGGATGAAATTACTACGCCGTACATGCTTTTATTTTTTTATTTATAACCAGAGACCAATCCAGTCAAACTGACGAAGGCCCGTTCAAGTATTATTGCCCTCACAGACCGGATTGATTATTTTTGCTTATCATCGAAATGCATAGAAGTTGTCTTACCTCTTCAGCATGTGTAAAATAAGCTTCAGATTGTCAAATGTTTGTTATCCAGGAAACTGTTTGAGGTCCACTGAAAGGCACTCCAATGTGTTAAGGCACTCCAATGTGTAGGCACTCCAATATCTTTTTTTAATTACTGCTGAGGCCAAAAATTGTTTCATATCAATTCTGTATGACAATCGATATTGTACTGCCGTAACAGTCGTTTATCTACAAACTATGCTGGGCATGTATTGAAATATCATCAAACTTATTAGTAGCGGCGCATCGATAAGTGTGCTAGAAAGTAATGTTTCGAGTGTAATTGTCAGATTCGATCTGATTGGCTGTAATACTCTATTTGGTTTTTGCAATATGTTGCAGAGAATATAGTCAGTACTCTATCAATACAATGAAAGAGTATTTCTTTATTTAGATGAGCTATTAGTAATCATTTCGGTTACCTTAAGCCACTTAGAACTGTTAAGTTCCTACTCAATGCATGTTTGTCAAGAATTGTGTCAATAGTTTGCAATGCTTAAAGACGTGGTTCGTACACACTCCCCAAGCTAATTTTTTTTTTTTTTTTTTTTTTTTTTTTTTTTTTTTTTTTTAACGGTTTTTACAGGCCATTATTGGCCCGTACCGTGTCAACAATCTGACTCCATTGGTTTCGATCACGAGCCAGCTCTTCAAACCGTTGTAGGCAGTTTGAAGAAGCCAGATCGCTCTCTACGCCGTGGAGCCATCGTCGCCTACAGCGACCTCTTCGCCTACCGAAAGGCGGTTCACCCTTAAAGGTTCGCTGAATCATTCGGTTCGGATCAGCACGCAGAACGTGTCCGAGCCAGCGTACTCGCTGTCCTTTAATTTCATGCACGATATCAGGAATTTGCATTAAATTCCTGATCTCGTGATTGAAAAGAACTCGGTAAGTGCCATCGACGTCGCGTTTTGGACCATATATCACACGCATGATTCTTCTCTCGAATGTTAGAAGCCATCTTTCGTACTCATTCGTCAAGGTCCAACTCTCACATCCATACATGACAACGGGTCTGATCAACACTCTGTACAGTTTCAGCTTATCCGTATTTGCAAGATATTTTGATTTCAGCAGTGGACGTAGAGGATACAAAGCCCGATTGCCAGCGGCAAGGCGGACCTTGATATCCTCTCCCACACTATTATCGTGAGTGATGAGAGATCCAAGATACTTGAATCTCATCACTCCTTCAAACGTGTGGTTACCACTACTGAAATCAATTGCGTCTTGGTCTCTAAAACCCGAGATTAGATATTTGGTTTTTGACTCGTTGATTTTGAGACCAACAGAAGCTGAACACTGTTCCAGTGGATCAAGTATCTCTTTCACTCCGTTGCCATTTAATCCAATCACACAGATATCATCTGCATAAGCAAGAAGTTGATTGGATTGTCGGAATAAGATGTTGTCCTGAGGTGTTTCACTTTTACGAAGGATGTATTCCAACATGAGATTAAAAAGTATCGGGGACAGCGCATCTCCTTGTCGAACACCAGAAGTAATTGCAAAAGTTCTCGATAGCCTGTTCTCAACTTTGACACAGCATTGTGACTGCGTTACTGTCATTTTACACAGATGTACATATTTTTTCGGTATTCCTAAATATTCAAGCGCATACCATAATCTCTCTCGATTGATCGAGTCATAGGCTTGCTTGAAATCCAGGAATACCTGGTGTACATCGCGAGATGTTTCGTAGTACTTGGAAAGAATCATCCGTAGCGAAAAAACTTGATCAGTGACTGACCGATTTGGACGGAATCCTCCTTGGTAGTCACCGACAATTTCCTCCGCCAGAGGAGTAATTCTTCCCAAGATAATGTATGACAGTAACTTATATGCTGTGCAAAGGAGAGCTATACCGCGATAATTCTCACATTTCAAGCGATCACCCTTCTTGAAAATTGGGCATAACGCGGCCACTTTCCATTCTTCGGGCATAACTTCATTTCGCCATACCAATCGAACAAGGTCGAAAAGACAGTTCCACAAAGTTAGCCCTCCGAATATCAAGAGCTCTGAATTAATGCAATCAACTCCAGGTGAACGATTTTTCTTTAATTTCTGCATGGCCATTGTGAATTCCTCATAGGATGGATCCTCAATGAACATCTCCGCGGTCTGTATTTGAGGGTATTCAAACACAGCTTGTGATACATGTGGAACATTAAGTAGATCAGAGAAATGTTCACGCCATGTATCGAGTACCGCATCGACGTTAACACAGAGGTTTCCATCCTGGTCCCGAATGGCAGTTGACCGAGATCTTAAGGTATGGTGCAATTCGGTGATTCCTTTAAAGAAACCACGCGAATTGTGCTCATTGCTGAGTTGTTGTACTCTTAAGACCTTGGCCTTCCACCATTCTCGCTTCTTCAGTCTACAAATGCGTTTAGCTGTCCTTCTAGCGAGAACTGCTTTGTTTTTCCTTGCGATTGTAAACCGAGTCTGCGCTTCATTATAGGCTATATTTCGTTGCTCAACAGCAAGACGACACTCCTCATCAAACCAATCATTTTTGGGCTTAGTTTTCACTATACCGAGAGTGTGCTGGGCAGCATCGACAACCGAGGTTTTCAATACTTCCCAGACACTGTTCACATCATCAGATTGGTAATTGGATTGTATAATGCTATTGCTGACAAGATCTTGATATTTTCGTTGCGTTTCTTCATTTATCAGACCTTCACAGGAGAATCGCGTTGTATATTCTCCTGTCCTCCCTGACTTGTACGAAAATTTCCATCGTAGCTTTGCAGCAACCATAAAATGGTCACTGCCTACGAATTTTGTTGACGACCGATATGATCTCACATCTTGGACAACCCGAGCCCGCCCTTTTGAAATCAACACATGGTCAATTTGGCTTCGGGATGTTTTACGTGGGTGTGTCCATGTTTCTAAGTGGATGTTTTTATGAGGAAAGAATGTACTTGCTACTTTGAGATCATGAGCGATCGCAAAGTACATCATTCTTTCCCCATTCTCGGTCGCAGTTTCGTGTCGGGAGTACGGACCTATATTGTTACATAAGTCGGTCTGATTTCTGCCAGCTCTAGCATTAAAGTCACCAATCACCAATTTGACATCGTGCTCCGGTATAGAGCCCATCAGATTATCCAGATTATTGTAAAATGAGTCTTTATCCTGGGATTGGCTTACATCAGTGGGCGCATGTATACAGACAATTGACAGGTTGGCTAATCTCATGTGCAAGCGAAGCTTACACATTCGATTATCGACTGCTTGAAAGTCCAAGACAGCCTTTTTTACCTGTGGCCCAATGAGAAATCCAACCCCAAGATTTCCGAGGTCATCTCCACTGTGTAGCAACGTATAGCCTTGGGACACATGGTCTCCACTTTTAGGCCATCGAGTTTCTTGGAGAGCTACGAGTTCCAGCCGATACTCTTTCATGCATGTGATAAGGCCGTCCAACGCGCCAGGTTTTCTTAATGACTGCACGTTCCACGTGCCGATCTTCAATCTCGTGTCCGGGTACATAAGCGGGGGTTCGTTTTTTTTGTTGTTTTGGCGGTATCCGATTTTCTTATTTTTGTTGACATTTTTAACAGTGATATTTTTTTTTACGGATGCGGGTCGTCAGCCCAGCGATCCAACCAGATTTAGTCGCCTCCTACGACAAGCTCTGGATACTGTGGTGGTATTCTATGGGTCTCATGTTTCGTTCGTAATATTTACGAAACACGAATGCCCCCAACCACAGGGCCCCAAGCTAATACTATAGACAAATATCTGGTTTCGTAGCTACAGTTTCAAGTTAACCATGATTTCGTAGTAATGTGTCACTGCTAACCATGGTTTGAAACTTGGTTTAAACATGGTTTCAGAATGAGCTATTTTTTCTCATGGCATTTTAGTGACGACAGTGCCAAGTTATTCATTTAGTGAATAGCGAAAACTATAAATATTGGTTTTTTAATGTATTAGTTTATTTTTTTTTATAAAAATTGAAGTTTTCAAAAAATATAAATAAATACAGAATTCGATAAATTAATGAAAAATAAAACTTAAAATAAAAATAGGAAAATTTGTGTGGAGGGCGAAACAAACATATTTTTAAACCACACAGTTAACGTAAGAATTTTGATAAACTGTCAAATTAAATGAGAACTGTAGGCTGTAGTGTGTCATGTATTCTCATTTCAAAAATCTTAGCTTCATAATCATGGTAACGAAACTAGTTATGTGTCTAGGTATAAAGCGATTTGTAACGTTTCGAATTCATAATCAGTAATGGAGGTTAAAATAGGTTTCAGTCATCACTCATCAGTGAGCTTATTGTGATTCCTTTTTTCAAAAACTCGTTTAATGATCTCATATTGCTGCCTTTACACCTTCGTAAAACAGCCCAATCTCTAATGAATAAATTGTTTGCATTAAAGAGTTACTTATTGAAGAGGAGCTGAACTCGCATTATCTAACCATAAGCCATTTATATAGAAAACTGTGTCAAGTAAACAACAATATTAGTGAGCTTCTCTTTCGTTGATTAACTTGTCACCGAAGTGCTCCATCTTGTCTCTAATTTGATATAACCTGTCAGTACGGCTTCCACAGTTTTATCAAAGCATACAATTAAATTATTTTAGTTGTTAAGTTTTATTTTTTATTGAGACAACTATTAAATTTATTATGATAGTTTTATTATTTTCTAGTCTACCTATCAAATCCAATTACATGCATAGACAACAGTCGAAGCGTCACATTAACTGAATTTTATATCCCATAAGCGCATCAACTATGTATCCATCCATAGTTTTCTACACCCAATTATTTTCCTAAACTCCATATCTCGATATGCTCTGCAATGCACATATACATACACATATTTCCATTAAATCCATTCAATTGCAGATAAATTTTCGTATTAATATTTTCCTCCTCGTAAATTTTCATGAAGATTTTGTAACAAATTGTTGAATCTCGAGACTCAACTATGTTGTGTATGGAAAACTATATAGTCGTTTGTGTACAAAGAGTCTCCTGTTTTGTTGTACAAACAAAACGTAATCCTATATAAAAGGATATGTGTTTGTAGTGTAAATTTTTTATCGTCATTTTGGCGCCATTAAAATCGAATAATTTCGGTGTGTTTGAAAAAATAATCATCACAGTGATATAAACATTCAGGCGAAGTGTAATTTGATTTGTGAAAACACTACTATTGTCGACATGCTGTCGTAATTATAAATTAGGACAAAAAAATCTAGAGGCGGGGAACAAATTTTTTTTTTTGGAAAAATCTAAAAGGAAAATGAAAAACCTTTTTTTTTGTTTTGTTGTTTGATAAGTTTTGTTTTATTAAGGATATGATAATAATGATGTCACTCAACTCTATCAATCATAAAAATGCAAACAAAATTCGGAATAAATAAATAATCGCTTAGTTCTTCCATTTTGCCCACATTTCCACTTAATACATAACTAAAATAATAATAATAATAATAACAGTCATCACCATCACTGTCATCATCGTCAACATCATCATCATTATCTTCATCAATATCAACCAACCTAGTCGTCAGGATAGTAACTGACATAATTCCAATGTTTAATTTTTTTTTCATTTTTATTTATTTTCCCTCTGTGTATGTATGTATGTATGTGTGTGTGTGTGTGTGTGTATTAATGGGTATGAAAATTTATTTATCATTTTCATCATTTTCTCTGTTTTGTTTACTAATAAAATATGTCCGGACAGTGTGGCGCCTATAAAATGAAATACTTGTTACGCATATCTCCCTAGTCGTCCTCTTTCTCTATATATACTGCAATATTATATGGGCAACCTCTCGTTTAACCCCAGACCCTTTAAATTGATATCCTGCTAATAACTTCCACCTTTTTTCTGTTTTTTTAGGATATTATGTTTTGTTTGTTTATTTGTTTTTTTATGTGCTATGTGTGTTTAACAATAACAACAACAACATGAGAAAAAAATCATAAAAATAATTCTTCTCTACGCGATGGTACCCACACAATGATGCATTAGGCCTAAATGTTTACTATGTATGTTGCCATTAATGCAGAACCTTTTATACGTTAGATCGTTGGTTTTGGTGATTGATGGATTGAAGGGGGTTTCAAGATATTGGTTTTTTATCGATATATTATGGTTTAATGTTTTTGGTGTGTCAACAGTAAAGAACGATTTTGCCTATATGCCAAGTTATTTCCAGACTCTCTCCACTGCACTGGTGCTCGCAATTTACTTTATTCCCAATTTTCTTTCACTGTCGCACTTTCTTTAATATCGAACAGGGCACCCAGTGAAGACTGCCTACTTTTGAAAAAGGCTGTGTACATTTACTAAAGTTACCTTACTACTGTCAGAGAGGAAGGATGAATTATTTTGGTCCCATTGATGGTTTTCTGTGATAGGAAATATTTCGACACTATTGGACAATTATGTGAATGCTTATTTTACGCTCTTTTTGTTCGTTTCTTACCAGCCCTACAATCTTTGGTATATACAGCACTACTATCTAGGCCACCAGATGTGTGTGGCAAATGAATATAGAGAATGTTGAATGATGATTTTTAGGTTATTTTTGGTCCTCCTATTTTCCATTTGCTTGCAAGATCAGTGACATATTATGTCCTAATTCATCTATCATTCAAATTCTAACGACAGTCAGCTACTCTATATTTTCTCTAGGGTCTCAAAAAAATATAAGATGCACCTATCTAAGACCTTTAATACCCATGGGGTGACAGGGTATGCAATGAAGACTGACTTTATTTAAACCATCAGGTCATATTTACTGTAACTATTGTGTTCCAAACAAGCTTGAAGGAAACTTGGTAGTCAATTGTCCTTAAATTACGAATTGTCTCCCATAGGTCCACTCAATGATTTCAAAATTGCGGTAATTTCTACTTGAACCTCAAGTTGACTACTAGTTCTTCAGAGATGTAGGTTGGGTTCTAGAACTGTACACTATTGAACACTATTGCGTCCTATAGTGAGTAGGCAGTTATATAGCAACTCACTTTCTTTGATATGGAAGTGCCAAGTATAACTTGTATGATTGCTTCTTTGCTGCAAGCAAGTGACTGTACCTGCTACACTGTCACACCTTCTGAGTTAAAGAATATGCAGCAGAGACAGCAACCACGAGTACTAGAAGGTTGTGGTAGCAAAACTCACCTCTGCGCATGAACTTTTTTGAATATTCCATTGTTGTTTAGTTTGGCTAGCAGTGAGTTAACCACACAAGACACTCCAAAAGCGGAGATAAAACCTCAAACGGTCACAACATTCGTAGTAAACCTAAGTTAAGTTAGAGCGGAAGGTACCGGGTTTGAATTCCGATAGGGCCAGGAGGAAAAAGACACTTTTCTGACGCATTGGTGCTTCCCCATACATCAATTCCATATGTCCAGACCAGCTTCAGCACTTGTTTATAACACAAACATTTTTCTATATTTTAATTGGAGCTCTTCCGCTTTCTTTTCCACGTGTACTTTACACTTTAACTTTGCATAAAAATGCATACCAAGGTATTTTGCTTGCTTTGAATGTGGTACAGGAATATTATTAAGGGTCACAGGTCGTGATTCTATTGATCTATTAGTGAAATTAATGTGAGTAGGCTTGGATTGCATTCAATGTTTTTATATAATTTATAGCTGTTTGTAATTTGAATCACCGATTGTGTCACCAACAGCTAGAAATGCAGTGTCATCTGCAAACATAGCGATAATTGTATTATTTGTTGGCGGTAAGTAAACAGAACAACAAGAGATGGCCCTTAGACGCTTCTCTTCGGGACTCCTGGTTTATCTTCTTTTATTATGGAGTAAACTCCTTCCTGCATAGCTCTAAAGTATTCCCCTTTCAAGTACGACTTTAACTGTTCGCAATACTCAGGTGGCAAAGTTTCCTCTAATTTAAATACTAGACCATCTAGCCAGAACAAATTGGTTTTTGCTCTAAGGATTTCCTATTAAATCTTTAATTGTATGGACTTGATCGATTGCGGAGTGTTTCTCTCTAAGTCAAAACTGATGTGACGGAATGGGTCCTGACTTTTCTCAAAGAGTCTCTCAACCAGTTTTGACATAATTGGAAGAATTATATTGGCATGTATGAATTATTGGAAAGACGGGTCCATGTCAGTACAATGTGTTGGAATGCAGCTATACAATTTGTAGATGGGTTGTAATGACGTAAAATAGGACGAAAATAAGTGAATCGAAAAAGAGTTGGGTGTTAACAAAAAAATTGCAAAACTAGAAACAAATAAAGAAATCAGAAGTCACCAGTGAATTTTTTGGATTTAAGCGTGGTATTAAACTATTTTACTAAACTAGCCTCCATGTTATGTCCAGCAGGTAGATGAAGGATGTATTATGAAATGCACCTTTATGTCCAAAAAACAACCCCACGAAAAATTATTTCAATTCTTCTGGCATGGAGCGTTGTTTCAACAGATTTACCTATCTGATATACCTGTTGTTTCGATTGATAGGGTTTACTATCAAGTCATTATCGTTGAAATACCTATCCACTAATCGTTATAACCAATTAAGAGGGCAAGCTTGTAAGGGTCCGCCATCTAAAGTTTTTTTTTAACTAATGCTTATTTCGTGAATGGTAACACTTAGCTCATGTCTGATTTGACAGATAATTAGTTTTATCCTTCCGCTGAACGAATATGGTTGTGTATACGCTTGAACGTAATTTTGCAGAATGTGTGCGAAAATTGCGTACGGATTTTGGAAGAAGAGAAGCACCGTCAGCTCCGTATGTTCGTTATCTTGTGAAAAAAGTGAAAGAAACTGGCATCCTCATCGATAAACCAAAGCGTGAAAAGCCAAAAACAGTGCGTACACCCGAGAATATTGATACTGTGGCAGAAAGTGTGCGTGATGCGCCATCAACATCAATTCACCGTCGTTCTCAACAATTGAACATTTCGGAGACATCATTGAGACGGATTTTGCATAAAGACCTTGGTATGACGCCATACAAAATCCAATTGGTTCAGGAATTGAGGCCAACTGACCATCCAATGCGTTTTCGGTTCGCTGAGTGGGCCTGCGATCGACTTACAGAAGATGCCGATTTTGCAAAAAAAAACATCTTTTCGGATGAAGCTCATTTTGATCTTGCCGGGTATGTAAACAAGCAAAATGGTTGCATTTGGGGCACGGAAAACCCGCACGCATACATTGAAAAACCGGTACACCCAAAACGATTCACTGTTTGATGCGGATTTTGGTCCAGAGGCATAATTGGGCCATTTTATTTTGAAAATGAGCCAGGAGTGGCCGTTACAGTCAATGGCGATCGTTATCGGACCATGTTGAACGAAATTTTGTTCACAAAAATTGAAGAGGAGGATATTGGCAACATTTGGTTTGAACAGGACGGCGCTACGTGCCACACAGCTGAAGCTACACTCGATGTTTTGCGCCCTGTTTTTGAAGATCGCATTATCAGCCGCAGAGCTAATGTTGTTTGGCCACCTTGGAGCTGCGATTTGACACCGTTGGACTATTATTTGTGGGGTGCCCTCAAAGATAAGTGTTACGCCGACAAGCCAGAGACAGTTGACGCTTTAAAAGACAATATTCGTGAAGCCATTGGCGAAATACAGCTGCACATAATCGATAATGTGCTTAAAAATTGGACCGATCGTGTAGGCTACTGCATGGCCAGCCGAGGCAGCCATTTGAATGAAATTATTTTCCATTATTAACCGGAATGATTGACTTTTAAATAAAAAAAGAAATTTGAGAAAATATTCAGTAGTTTTTTTTTATAGCATTTTCAAAAAAAAAAGTTATTTGGCGGACCCTTTAGAACAAAAAAATTTGGTCTGGTCATTTGTCTGGCTTTCCATTCTTGATGTTGAAATTACCCTGATCTTCCCCCACAATTTGAACAGGTAATGGTCTAGAATGATCTCTGTATAAGGGATCAGAAAAATATCTCGCCTCCAGGTTAGTGAAGATGTTGTTTTAAATTGTGAGGAGACTTTCGGTAAAATAAGTCTTACGAGTAGCCCCTTTAGGGCTTTTTGATTTGGACTCATGTGAGTTTCATCTAACTTTCTAGCTTTATAAACGGTTTTCAGTCCAAAGATTGTCAAGGAGCAAGTTTAGTGCTGGCATTTTGATGGATTATTGTGGTTCAACTTGTTAATATCAGGACCGCACAACCGAAATAAGAAAGACGTTTAGCTTAAGAGATATTATCTATTGATTATAAATATATTAACTATTTCTTTTTTTCTTTCCAGGTAAGTGAAGATTATTTACTTTATTGAAGCACGTAAGTTTAAGTTTTGTGAATATATATAGGGAACAGCTCGACTATATCGTTTAGGGTCTAGGTCACGATCCTATTATCTTGGTGTAATTATATATGCCTGAAAATTAAGTGTGTAACTCAATAACGAGGCAAACAATACTTAATTCATAATTTCCATTAACACTTTGATTACACACACACACACACACACACACACACACACACATATGTATATACAATATATAAGAAAATATAAAGACAAAAACAAAACCACCCCAATCCATTAACACTTACATTACACATCATGTGATATGTTTTTTTTTTGGATCCTGAAAATGGGAAAAAAACGGAAAAAATATTTCAACATAACTTTAGGCGAATAATAAGACAGTAGCACAAAAAAAATACAAGATTTCTTGTTTCACATATTCTCGGTATCTATACTAGCATGTAGTCGATTGTGTATAGAGACAATTTTGTGTTGTTTTTGTAACTATCGTCCAAAGGGAAAAAACAACATCTAAAGTGCAATAAAAGCAGAAGAAAAAAAACCGATTGAAGTGAATTGGAGTTTTCTTCCTTTTTTGTGTATACGTACGTCATATATGCTTCCTAGAGTTTTTCTTCATTCCAACACGTTCATTTTCACACAGTATATATGTACAACAACACGACAAAGTCTTTTTTTTTTATTTGATTCCATACACAATCTTCCATTTAATGCTATTGCCTTTGGTTAAGAATACTTTCTAGTTTTTCCTTTTCGATTTTCATCTGTTTTTTTTTTATTGTATTACATGAAAATTTTATTGCAATTTCTAAGTTCTATTTGATAAGTTCTTGTACGATGTTTGAAAATAAATAACATGACTGACTCTACAGTCTATATAGCCATAATATTATATTTATACATTATGTATTGAATGAATATCGTCTTATTATTATTTTTAGAAAATATAACGACGATTTTCTTTTGTTTTTCTTTTTGTGTGCGATAAGGCAACCATTTTGTTCAATTCAAAACGAATTATACATGTCTAATTCAATCATTTATGTTTTAAGTGGATATACATGTATATACAGCTCGTGTTGTTTTTGGTAAATTTCGTAAATTGGATTTGGAAAATGGCATACACCCAGCGAATCACCAGGGTGGTCTCTTTATGGGAGTATATATACCAATATACCTATATATAAAACTGATTATAGGATGACGTTAAGATAGAGGAACTCAGTTCTTATACTAAGTCATTTTCAAAAATTATTATGAGTATTATTATTAAAGGTGGCTGAAAAAATGCCACTGTGGATCTATTGGGGAAAATGGAGGATTCCTTCCAAAACCATATATGCGCCAAACAAGTTCCATTCGACCCGTTAGAATGGCGATCAAAATTTTCAGTAGATCACTCTTCAAGGACAGATCGTATCTGTACCTCAGACTAGATTTACTAATGAAATAAAGGGTGTCCGCCGGGAAGGTATACTAAATGTCGTTTAGTCCATTTCACGCAGTATTTCATTAATTTCATCACGAATATTTTGTTTGAGTTGCTCAAGCGTTTCTGGTTTGTTTGCATAATCCTTGCTTTCAGATATCCCTACAAAAAGAAGTCCGGACTCCGAAGCAGTCAAATCAGGCGAACATGGAAGCCAATCAACATCACCATTTTTTGAAATAACTTATTGTGGAAAGAGGTCTCGCAGTAAATCCATCATAATCCTGGCTGTATGCGATGTGGCACCTTTATGCTCAAAGCATGAAGTTGTGGCGTTAAAAAGTTTTCAATCATATCACGGTATCGCTCCCCATTCACAGTTACCGTTACGCCCTTTTTCGTTTTCAAAGAAGTAAGGTCCAATGAATCCTCCTGACCAAATTGCACAGCAGACTGTCACTTTTAATGGATTTAAAGGTGACTGATGAATAATTTGAGGGTTTTCCATTGCCCAGAACGGACTATTCTGTTTATTCACATATCCATTCAAATGAAAATGTGCCTCGTCATGGGCGATCTGTAGCATCCTTTTGGCATATGTATGGCATATGCGTAAATGGCCTTGTGTCAACTGAATCTTAAATGGAAACAAATGCAAATCGTTGTGCAAAATTGTGGCCAATCTTGTTCATGGAAGACCAAGCTACTGAGCACTTTCTTGAACAGTAGTAATGTTTTCAGCCGATCTTACAGTACGTTGTGGGCCATGCTTGGGTCTATCACCTACAGACCCTCTTTCTTCGAAATCACTACTACACGATAAATAGTGAGTATTGTTGGCACGTTGTTTCTCCCAAAAATTTCACGTAACTTTCTTATCTTCACAGTAATCGATAATTGATTAAAACTCGTTGGTTTATCGAATATTTTTCCATAATAAATTTGCCACGTGTCTACTTCACGACTTCCAAATATGAACTGTCAAGACTAATGTTTACCAAACTGGTGGCAAAATAAAGTAGTATACCTTCCCGGCGGATACCCTGTACTTCGTATACTAGAGAAACTACATCATAAGTTTTTTGTTTGGTGATGGGCGAAGTTTTATTGATAATTATCAAAGCGAAGGGAGTTGCTGGTTTGAGTTTGATCTAATCAAGGACCGGCTGAACAGGACAATAGGTTCCAAATCGCGAAACCAAGCGAATGATTTTAGATTTATGAAACTTTGAGATATGCACTAACTCTCGATGGATAAGCAATCAAAAGACACATCAAAAGGCAGGAACAAAATGGTATTTATATGTTCCAGTAATGGTTCCGCTTACCGTAAACTTTTGAAATTTTACTAAACCGGAATTTAAAGTACCCTTAGGCCACCATAGCTATATCCACCATAGCTATAGCTATGAATTTTCAAATGGTCTTCTACGTGGACAAAAACTGGCAGTTATTTTATTTACAAAGTGAACTATTTAGGAGAGTTTATTATCTAAAGAACCTACCAAATGACAGACGACGTCAGAACTATGTAAGTCTCACAAAAAGAGAAGGGCCAGACAGTATGTATATAAAGTTAGCACAGGTTTCATCCCATGAAAACGCAATGGCAACACAAAACATGTCACGACAGTAATTATCATCCCAGGAGTTTAATGTCAGCCCAAAAAAATACTATCATGATGGCTACTATCTATCGAATCCATATTCCAAGCCTCCTCTTTTAAAGTATAGCTTTCTTTGTGTCAGAGTGAACCGGCCTTATTGATGTCACAAGTATCTTGTTGGTATTTTTCTTGCCAAGCGGTGTCTGTTTGAGTCACGTATTTCTTCCTCTAGATCCCTTATGTGTACTCTTTTTGATCACTGGAACTACCATCAACCTTTCCTGCAAAATCCTCTTTAAGAGTTTGGCTTTTGTTTTTTCCACTTTTCTCGACTATTTCCTATCACTTTAATATCGACACCTGATTTCACATTATCCATAGCAGATTGGCATACGATTTCCCCTCCGTCTTTACTGTAACCACCTCGTATTTGTTCTCCTTCTTCCTTTATGTCCGTTATCCTCAATATAATCGTTCTCTAGCTTATTCTCTAGTCTATCAGTATTGGGTTAATCACCTTTTTTTTCCAGTTTAGGACCTTTACTGCCGCTTTCCTCCTGCATAGCAGATTACATTTGTTCCGCTGTCTTATGGGAAATATTCTTTCCATAAGATGTCGAAACTTAGGAAGATCATCTTATGGAGACAATGCTTGTTCCTCACCTCGAGTGGAGTTCTTCATTTTCTTTGCACTTCAAGGCACTGTTGTTTTAATATAGGCGCTTTATATTAGTGATACTTCTCTTGCTTTAAATCATTGGTCACTCAGTAGAGCACTGAACTCCTGGAATTGTTCCTGGTCTATTAGTTTAGGCAAATCTTGATTGGTTGGACAATGTGGGTATTTTAAAATTCTCCGTACTAAGTTGTTGGACCGTAAAAAGCTATTGTGTCTCAATACTGTCGCAATTTCCTTTATTACGCTCGGCGTCATCATCGTATACATCCTGCTTTTATTTTCATACCTAATGCTGTCTGACAAGCACCACTCTCACATTTTGATTATTGGTTCCATTTTCTCTCCCACTTAATAGCACGATAAATACGATCTATGCGAGAGCTCTGCATTATGATAGGAAGGCTATGATCGTAATCGTATGGTGAAAAATCTCTTTTGCATCGTGCGCCTATCGGGATTCGAGCCTGGTACCTCCCGCTCTAATTGCCGCAGCTTTAACTACTGCGCCACCTGGGCGGTAAACTATGGTTATGAACCTTAATGTACTAGTCTGCGATATAACAGCTCGTGAAAAATAAACTTAAATATCGTTATATCGACCAATCAGCATGCTTCCAACTATTTGAAAGCTTTTTGAAAAATGTACTTACTAAAGCTAAACAAGTATTGAATAAGTGACAGATTGACTAGACCATCAATTTGGATTCAAAGCCAAGATGGAACTATCGAGAAACTTCATAGAATTGTTAATGTCATTAAATACACCTTCGACGGATAGCCGCTGCTTTGTCCTTCTGAATGCAGCTCAAGCTAAACCCCAAAGCATTTAGTAATAGGCTTTTAGTTTTAAAAAATCATCTTCTTCATAGACAATATATCGTTTAACTAAACTGGCTTTAATGAAAGAAGTGCACAATGCAGCCTCGTTGGACCAATATCCTTGCCTAATTTTACCCCTAACCCATTCATTCCTTCAACAGGAATTGCTTCCACCCACTAAAGCTTGTAAATTTACCGATGTATGTCTGTGCGACCGATCAGCTTTTTGCAGACTATCTTTTCTTCAAATACGATGTTTGAATCAAGGTTATTAGGTCCTGGCGCGCCATCTCTTACGTATTCCTGGTTATGTTGGTGCGTTCACTGATGTATCCTTCCGTGCCACCTGGTTTTGCTCCAATACAACCGAGATGTAAGAATTTCTCAATCTCTTTGATTCACATATTATTGATGTCGGTTGACTTTTGTTAATATTAATTTTAAGACCCATTTCCTTTACGGTGTCTGACAGCTTCTGTCAGATAATATCACAACAGGTAGATATCATCTACGAAGTTCGGATAGAGTCGAGTTAGTCGTCCCCATTGAATACCATGTGAGGAAATTGGGTTGAGTTTGAGCATGATGCTATTAAGCATTAATGGAAATGACAGAGGAGATCATGCACAGTATTGCCTTACTCCCTGCGTGTTGAAGAATTACTTTCTTCTCCTTTGCATTGAACTTTGTTTTCAGCATCCCGATACATTTCTTTGATTAGTTCAATTATTTTATTCCGGATGCCAATTTTGATTGAGTCAAATAGTCAACCAAGTGGAGGTAGCCATGAAATCCAGTGGCAGTTCCTTCCTGAACTAAGGCCACCTTGTTTAATTCTTAGTTGTTGGTTTTTTAATGGGGATATTCCCTTAAAGATTCTCATCGCTAATACTTTTATCGTTATGGTTAAACCATCTTTCCATTTCAGTTGTGCACCGCCTTTGAATAATTCAGCTGGTACATATTATATTATCTGTAGGGGCCTAATTATTTTTCAATTTCTGGATGACAGTTCTAACTTCCTGCTCTATTGTTGAATTGGTGTTGATAGTTTCGTTATAGTTGTCATCTGGAAGTTCGTAATCCGACTCGCTTTTGAAGTTGCCCTCAAAGTATTTCTTCCATTTTTTAGTTGTTGCTCATGTGTGGATATGCTTTGACCTTTGATCGGTCGTTTGCTCATATCTGCTTCTTCTTTTTTGTTGAGAATGTCTTCATTGTATTTTCTGTGATTATTACTTACCATTTTCTTCAGATTTTTCACTGAAAAGACTTTCATATTTTCTTCTAGTTTCCGTTGTATCCTTGTGGCATAGAAGGACTCCAGGTTTCATTAGTAATCCATGGTTTCAGAGTGTTGTCTTGGTAGTTCTTACCAGTTGACGGTTGCTGTGCATATCTTCTTCTCTTATTATCCTCACATATTGTAGAGAGGTTAGAAATGTCTTCTTGATTCTTGGTTCTATCATTTAGTGAAGCCCACGTGTGTTGATGTACATCTTTTGTACGCCTTTGTTGTATGTGTTTATACGACCAGAGAACATTAAATTGCGCTAATTTAGACTATTTTCTGTTAGAGTTCTAATGGATTTGCCGATTTGTATTATTTCTAGCATTCGTTGCTGTAATCATTGTATGTTTCAGATTAATGAATTATTGTTTCATTGAATTAAATCCATACCAGGACTTTGTATTAGTTAAATTGTTCATTTTTATCGTTGCAAATTCAGAACAACAATAACTAAAATGTCCGCTTTGAGTCAAGAACGATTAACGTGGTTTGTCTTCATGTTTGACAAGTGACTAGGTTTAATGGATAAAATCCCCGTGAAATTAATGGCATGATTTACCAGTAGTACAAGTTTAACGAGTATATTCAACTCTAATTGACTCTGAACGAGTATGTTCCAGTCTCAGCGCCATTGTATCTTCAATTTGAAATAAATTCGAAATTTTTTCAAAGATCGCTCAAACTATTGTACTTAAAACATTCTTTCCTAATAAAATCCTTGTGATGACATTCGCAATCAACATCCCTACTGCGGTTGGTAACTTTAATGCCCACCATAAAGAATGGTTGAATCACCAAAACACGAACTGTGCTTGACGTCAGACGGAGTGGCTTGCTGTTTCGCATGGCCTTACGCAGATTGTTGGTGATTCTGTAAAAAAAATCTGTGCTTAGGAAGCAAAAAGTGCTGACAACAAGAAAGCCGCTTCCAAGTTGAAAATCTCCGATCGCAACTTTTACCAGATGTCGCATCGGTTGCCAATATTTCTAAAAGATCTATTTCAGCATTGAAATGTGCAGATGGTGCTTTGGTGGTGGATCCATATTTGCAGGCCGACCTACTGACAAACGTCTTCACTTCGAACTCGATTTTAGTTGACCCCAATGGAGTTACGCCTCCATCAATTCCATATTGTGGTTTCAAAATGGATCCTGTTAACATCTCGGGAACCTGAAGGCAATGGACATAAATAAGGCTACCGGATCTGACGGAATTCCTGTTCGAATATTGAAGGCGTTTACCAGAATTTGGAGCCCTCCAGGGATCAGTTTTGTCACCAACTTTGTTTTTTTGTTATACATCAATGACTTGTTAGATAGCACTGTGAACCCTATCCACAGTTTCTTTGATGATGCAACATTGCACTCTTCTATTTCAAAATCAGGTCAAACTTAACGAGAAAAAAACACAAATATGCACGTTCTCGCGTAAAAGAAGTCATAACGAATACCCTTTTGTGCAAGTAAAAGGCCACGTTCTCGTGGGTTGTGCCTCAATTCGTCTGCTTGTCGTTCAGATTAGCAACAATTTAAAATGGCATGAACACATTATAGCATTGGCCAAATCAGCTTCACGTAAACTCGGGTTCCTCAATAGATGCAGACATTTTTTTTAGATCGCATCAGGTTCTCCAGATATATAAAACCTTTATTAGACCGTGTATAGAATATTGCTGCCAGGTTTGGGGTGGAGCATATGGCATTGCTCTCCAGTTGCTGGATATAGTTCAGTGGCGTGCATGTTCTGCAGAATTAAAGCAGAAAATATCACCATTTGTTATGCCAGGACGGGTAACACGAGGAACAATCAATGCACATAGGTTTACGGTGAATACATTTATCGAGCATCTAAAAAGTGGAATTCGTTGGACGGTTTTCAGTTTCCGTCGGAGTATAAAATGCACAAGTTTAAGACAGTCGGTCCTTTACATGAAGAATCGCACGTTGGGTGCAGGGGTTCTGACAGTTACAAGAAGCTAGGACAGTCTGCACCCATTTAAAGCTAACCTTAAATAAAAGCTCGCAATGGTACATTTATTAAGCGAGACGTTGTTTTAATGATGTGAAGCTCTCAGCTCGTAAGTCCAGATCTTAATCATACGAGACTCTACTGTATATTTATAATATAGTTCTGTATGATTATATTAACAGCAAAACCAAAAATTCCAATATCATTAAAAGCTTTCATTTTCCCATCTAAATAAAGTATATTCATTACTTTTATTATGTTTTGAATCTCTGCGTGTGTATGTGTGTGTGTGTTGTGTATCGGTGTGTGTATTATCCTTGTGAGAATTCGAATATTATGATAACACAATATATACATACATACATACACACACACAACAGTAATAATATAATCGGTATTTTTAATCTACCTTTAAAAACGAAGAAACTGTCAAAATAATATTATGTTTTCATTTGTTTTTCGTTTTGTTTTTCCAACCGAAAATTTTCCGGATTCATTCCAACTAAAACAAAAATAAAAAAAAATAATAAAATTTAAATTGGAATTGATTTTGACATGATTGATGATTATTCGATTGATATACATATTGTATGTATGTATAGGAAAACCCTTAACCGAAAACGAACGAGCTTTTCAATTCTATATGATTTTTGTTAACAGAAAAGGATTTTTTTTTTGGGGGGTTTTTGGGTACCTAAAGTACTTTTGTTTATATAGATGTATGTGTACTGGTCAATCTCTTAAGTACTTGATAATGTTAACAACACATATACAAACACATTTTTACATATGTATTTGTATATCAAACCTCAACATCATTCATATACATGCATACTTCAAATATGTCACATCTGAGTTAATGGGAATGAATAGGAGACATATAAAAGCTTCTCTCATTATATAATACACATCTACATATACAGAAAATAATAAACTTTTATTTTTAAATGTCAATTCGATTTAATTTTGAAAAATTATTTTGATAACGAACAAAACAAAAACAAAGTTTGAGAGTTTCAAAATGTGATTCTGTGTATGATTTGGCATACATTCAGATAAAAAAGTTTAGTAACTTTATGAGGGTGTTTTTGTATGTGTGTGTGTGTCGAAATTGGCTTTGGCAGGTTAAGCACTATGTAATGGACACCAATTGTTGACAAAATTATTTTTGATTTAACAACAAAAATCTTAATTGGGTTTGTTCAAACTATATCGACACTAATTGTACCTAAATCAGAATCTAGCGAAACAAAAGTTTCGATCTGTCTTAGACAAGGAGTCACGATTATTATCTCAAGTGTGTGCCATAAAAAACATTGGAAAAATACTGTACCACACAATAAAGTGAGACAAGGAGGTTCAATAGTCTTATTCACTTCGAAGCAACAGACTATTATGGTACGTTCTTATCCGATTTGCCTTCCTGAGAGAAATATCGAGACATGTCAGTATATTAGGTCAACTTCCAAAAACACCACGTGTTTTTGGAAGTTGACCACGTGGTGATTTTGGAAGCTCAATGTAACACAAAACAATGTCCATGCTTTTTAGCGGTACGTGAGTGCAATCCAGATTTGTGTCAAACTTGTAGCGCCAGTCAATATTTTACACTCAACAAAATAACATGTAAAAATGTAAGTGTACAACGAGGATTAGACAAGCATTCGTTAATGGCACGAAATGTTGGTCAATAACCGCAAATTAATCATCAGAAGATTTAAACATTGTCTATCGATCCGTCCAAGACATTTTGGTTAATCCGATCCCATATTCAACAAAAGAATCATAACTGGAGACGAGAGGTGGGTTTATGAGCACGACACGCAATCCAGACATCAGGCAAGTGAATGACGTTCACGAAAACAGCCGAAACTAAAAACCCACGTCGTTTTCAGTCCAAAAAAAAGACGAAGATCGCGGTTTTTATGGATTACAACGGTGTAGTGCATCATGAATCATTTTTGCCAGAAGGCCAGACCGTTAACAAAGAGTATGAGACGTTTGCGTGAAGCGATTCGCCGAACGAAACCAGAATTGTGGGCAGAAAACGCACCGTAACGGACAGGTGTAATTTTGGACAGTAAGCTAAGTTAGAAGCCCAACATTTTGTAAAGAATAAACAAGGCTAATATAGGCATGTACTCCTGATTTGGCTCCCTGTGACTTCTTCTTGTGCAGGAATGCCATCGGAAAAAGAAATGGGACCTGAAGCCGGAGCCGGTACACCTGCCGAGACAACACTTACATGTGGCTTGGATTTCATCTTCTCCTCGTCGATATTTATGGTAAGCAGATGACGGCGATTACGGCTACCCGACTATCAGCCATATCTCAGTGGAAATGTCTTGAAACAGGACACTCGACCATAATTAGATCGCTAAAGAAAGAACTGACGACTTTAGACTATACATTACACAGACTTTGTACATCGAGAAAAGGTTCCGAACTGCCTGCCCTTAAGAGAATCTTGGAGTAGCGGGTCGTTTGCAGAAACAGAAGCACAGAGTTCTTCAAAGATTGCTCCAAGCTACACGGTAAAGTAGAAGCTGGAGTCTTCTGTGATAAATTGAAGGCAACCACATCAGTTCGTCTCCCTGATCACTGCAGCCTGTACCAGGCAGAGATGATAGCGATTGAGGAGGTCCTGAATTGGTTGAGACATAATGTGGTATCATCGACTGATATCGAAATCTATGTGGACAGTCAGGCGGCAATCAAGTCACTGGATTCTGTTTCTCTGACGTCTAGAGTGGCTTTGGGTTGCCACTTGTCTCTGCATGAGATGAGTGAGCATTTCAACAGATATCCTGGATTTCAACCATCTAAATTTCATTCAGATATCCTGGATTCCTGGCCACTCGGACGTCATGGGGAACTGCAGGGCAGACGAACTAGGAAGGCAGGATACAACTCTCCAACTGCTACAAAGAGGCAATAGAATCAATGAATGAAAGGTAGACGAACACCCTCTCATGTAGTGTAGCAAGGCAAGTCTGGCCAAAGCTGGACTTGAAACGCTCAAAGACACTGATCTCCCGACGAAGAGGGTAAGAGTAGTAGCAAATGACTTTTGCAGAAGCTGTATGAACGAGGAGGAGGAAGAGACGGTAGTCCACCTTCTATGCTCAAACCCGACTTTGGCACAGAAAAGACATGATAAGTTCTTAATGGACTGCCTCTCTGATCTCGAAAACTCTAAGGTGCGAGATTTGTCACGCTACATAAATAGCTGAAACTGGTTCTCATAAAGGTAATAGTAAGATCCTGTGGTATCACAACGGTCAGCCGCTGGTCTAAGTGTGCTATAGCAGCCTTTCAAGTTAACCTTACCTAACACACCGTCGCACCGTGTCATCATTATTCGTAATTTTTTGGAGAAAAATGCAACAAATACCTATCCAACAGCCATCGAATTCATCTTATTTAGCTCCCTGTGACTTCTTCTTGTTCAATCGAGTTAAAAACCCCATTACGGGGAACGCGTTTCAGCAGCCGAGAGAAAATAATGGAAACATCGCAGAAAGCATTGATGGACATACCGAAAACCGCATATAAAAAATGTTTCGAGGATTGGATCAAGCGCTGGCATAAGTGTGTTCTAGTCGATGTCCAACAGTTAATTCAAGCTCGGAACTTCTTAAATAAAGGATGCTGGTTTATATTTTTCAGCCTATATGCATAGACCGCATCATCTACAGCAGAAAGTGAACATAGACCATCCGTCCTTCCACAGAACCCACCCTAAGCTGGTCCAGATTCGCCAGGAAGACGTTCATCTTCGCAATCCATATCGGAAGCGGCTTAAACTTGTTGCAATAATTGTGTTTGTTCCTCACGGGTCTTATAAAAAAGTTCATAATCATTTTCTATTCCAACCAAATGAGTAATCACTTTGTAACTATAACCCTGGTTGACCAAAAACCGTTGACGTTTACGAGAGTAGCCCATCTCCAGGACACTCTTGCGACACAAGAGTGCACAAGAATGCATTATCCTCTTCAACGGTAGCACCTTTTTTGGTACGTAAAATACAACCGAAACGCTGTGCTTCCTGACGTCGGGAACCACCATGCGATGAAATCTGATTCAGCACATTAGCCTCGGGCAAAGCAAGCCTCTCTTACAAATACTTACGCCACCTTACTTAACATTTTACAAGATCTGAATTCGTTCATTTTGTGATGTAGGCCCATAAATGTACGGTTTATTCATCTTTATGGCGTAGTGCTTTAATGCAAATACATTATCACTGAACACGATTGTTTTATCGCCACGGCGTTCGTGATGCTTAATCAAAAATTGTGTGGCACGGAATTTTGGTGGATTCATAACGTAAAGTAACATTTTTTTCGAAGTCTTGCAAGTGAAATCGGGTGATAAAACCCCGTTTCTGCAATTCCGACCAATTGGATTCGTACAATTTCGACCCAGTTAAAAAGTTTAGATCGGCAATTTTATCGTCCTCACGAAGTACAATATTCAATACTCGAGGAAACATTTTTGCTGGAATCGTTTGTATACCTTGCCGAGCACCATTATACCCCATTCTTGATCCTGTAACCAACGCATTGTTTGTTCGACCTCCCAAGATATTTTTTTCCACATCCCATTGGTTTTTCATGGGCTTCAGACGTGAATCGACAAATCATACTGTCATCGGCGGTTGACAACATTTTAAACTATTGCTTCCACTGTTCGACAGAAATACTACTGTTACATAATATTAGAGCTCGGTTTTAAATCTAAATTAATATCAGGATTGATAGTATCATTGCGGAAATCATACTCGGCCAGTAACGGATGTCTCTATACACCTTTTCTGAAGGAGCTCAATTTTATCCTGATTTATCTCGAACGAAACAATTTTTAAATTTAGCTCATCTTCGTCTTCTTCGTTATCGATTTTGTCATAAAATTTAGTGATATCCGCCAGAACGGCAGCTGGATCTTCGGTTGTTGCTTTATCGCCCGGTTCCGTTTGATCTGGATCTGCCTGTATATTTTTGCTTGGTTTTGTCTCAACTATCTGTTTTGGGATCGAAGCACGAGTATCATCTTATGCCGAGACCACATCTAGGTCGTACGACTGTATTACATGACAATCTATAGTACTGAAATGGAAGATTAGTCCTCGAATGAGTTCTCCACTTCAAGAGGTCGTAAGTTATCCAGATAATCGATATGAGGAATGGTTATACACCATCGATCTGCTCGTCGAAGTCCCATATCTAAATTCTACTTCCTTTGCACCATTAAATGTGTTAAATTTTCAAAATTAATATCTTTTATATAAACCAATTTTCTTATATTATGGTTTGATTGTGTGTGATGCGAGAAGACTCATGTCTTTTATTTCCTTTCCGGTACCAAGATCGTTTATTGCTTTTAATGTATATAAACTATATACTACACATGTACAGGTGAACCACGTATATGTTGCAATATGTGCGTTATTCAAATTCGAACCTGAGTGCAAAATCCATAGGCTGACTCATTTCTCTTGTTGGAGTTGCGGATGGTCAATCAGAAAGTGACCAATCCAGCAGTTTTTTATTTCATTCACGATATCAGAAATTTGACCCCATTCCAGATATCTAAAACAGTTATTGATGCAGAGCTCTTGTCCTGGAACCTAGAAAATAACTAGCAATATTACACCTAAATGTTGGTATTTATGATTGATTTTTCCAATTGTAGAAGGACTAAAGAACCAAAGTCAATTATTCCAGGAACATTTTATAACGAAAATTGTAATTCCTCATTGAAAAATTGTCTACAGCATCATTCAGGAGTTTCGATCAATGACAAATTAACCTCCAATTTTTATCACTGTATGTGATAAAATGCAAAATGCATTTTTTATGCACGGGGACGAGAAAGAGAGAACTTGACCAAAACCGAACCTCGGGAAATTATACCACTGAACATGTTCAATACTGCTCCAACTTTCCTTCTCGCCCAATGTTCACTAAATGGTTGTAGAATCGACAAAGGGTAATATGTGACCACGGTTGCGGATAGTGCACTTAACTTATTATAAACAACTCGGTTTTGTTTTTATCTTAATCCGAATGTAAGCATCTTAAGGCCGAGATTAAGCTTTTACTGTAATAGAGAAGATTTATACTGTTGCTATTTCAGTTTCTGACTGTCACATGGAGAACTTCTCAATAATATTAACTACGAGCTTGGTTTTTTTGCACCAACTACTCGTTTTCTCGAAACACCTCATAATTTCTTTGCCTAGCCTAAAGACTTGGTGCTAGGTGGTAAGAGTAATATCTAAGAGATTTGAAAATTTCTGGTTTATGGAGTTCGGTATTCAATAATATGTTGACCAATGAATAATCATCAGATGATCGATTGTAGGCAATTGACTACTTTAACATTCGAGTGTGCTATACCTTTCGTTATACCCAAAAGTTATTTAAACCAGGGATTTCCTTTTTATCTGCAGAGAAGTTGTCCGATTGTCTATTTGATAAGTAATCCAAACTATTTTCTTGAAGTGGTATGCCTTTCTATGATGTTAGTCTTGTACTTAAGTGAGTAAGTTTAGTATTATAATCACCCCCGGAACAATTTTAATCTCAACTACGTTCATAAATTACCAGAGGTTTTTTTAATTGTGTGTGTTCAAGTGTAGCGTTCCATTCAAACATTAAATATTTACGATTCTAATTGAACCATCGTTTGCTGAACCTTTCTCGTACACAAAAGTGGACGATTGTTACTCTTTTGAATCAGATCTAATTGTCAATGGATGGTCAATCAATACATGTGCAGGTGAAAACTATCTAGATTCTCCCTTATACCTTTGCATTGTGTTAAGTCGAGCGATTGGGATGTTCCATCCCAATCGCTCGACCTATTTTCAATGTTTCGATTTCAAATTGATAATTCATATCAAATCTACTAGCATCACAGCAGGATAGCTTACATCATCTCCATGGTTCCTGCTGGCTCCATTACTTAAAATTTTTTATTGGGAAATTGTTGTTTGAACTCTGCAACCAATGGAGATTCTGCCACCATAAACATGAATATTTTACTCGTTTAAGAGTTCCATCTCGTGACACTAAATCGGCCGGATTCCTTGCTGCCTTCCAAGCGCGGTTGACGACTTACAATTGTTTACGAAAAATAATATCGCTAATAGTACAGCTAACCGCGATTCAAGTTTACGTATTGTACATGTACTGATGGTAGCTACCTTGGATTTGCTCGGGCCCTATGTTACCTTTCCGGCATAACAATACCCATGAATCACTACTTCAGCTTTGAAATTAGTTTCGTATAGAGAGCATCCTAATGGACTGCTTTGCTTGTAATAACAATTTTGACTAGTATAATACTGGAATAAAATAACACGTTTTGAGTTTATCTCGGGAACATCTAACTTCACTTTCTATCGACATCTTCTCTTTGAAGTTCACCTTTACACACATATCCAAATCAGATACTATTATTAGCCATTGACGAATTAGAAAAAAAAATTTTAGCGCCATCTAACTTTTACTAAATATACTCACTGTAAAGGTATCTCGTACTTTAAGTAACGCAACTTTGATTCATTCACATTGTCCGTGGGGATATTATCTTGAACAATTTATAAAGCGATTTTCAGCCGATATAATGTGCTATCATCAAATGGCTTTGAAGAAATTGTCAATAGAATTCATAAAAGAAATGTTTCCTCATTTAAATTACACCTGGATACTACTTGGCTTGATTTTTTTCCTAATGTATAGGTGCTTGGCTTAATAGATTTGGAAATAATCCGAACGACTGTCACAAATTATGTCTCATGTCGACTTTTATAACCTCCATGGTTTAGCCTCAAACAGTTTAACTAAATCCTTTCTATTACCGTCCATCTAACAAATGTGGAACGAGGTGGCTTGTATGTTGTTTTGTTGGACAATATCGAGATTCGAACCCGGCACCTCCCGTTCCAACTGCCGCAGCTTTAACCACTGCGCCACCTGGGCGGTCAAAATTTATTTCGGCATGGATACGTTTTGGGATTGGGAAGAGATTGAAACTTTCCCAGGTGATTCATAAATTAAAGTGTTAACGCTGACTTTCTCTTCTTTGTTAATTTGTACCCCATTGCGGAATTCTGATGGTGTTATTTATAAATACTAACGAACCAATCAAAATTTGGGGATACTTGGCTGCGAAAGAAAATTTGTGTTATTATTTAACGAGGGAGCGTTAAACGATATACTCCTGTTTTTGATAAAAATAATATTGGTGTCGAAAACAGCAAAAAGCTTTAATGTGCTTTTAATTAAAATGAAATTTCTATTATTAATAATAAAATAAATTTAATTAAATAATAAAAATGATGCCTTTTAAATAAATATTTTTAAGAAATTTATTTATATATATATATATATATATATATATATATATATATATATATATATATATATATATATATATATATATATATATATATATATAATGTTATCTATTGATGCCTATATATAGGAAATTAAAATTGGCAATTAAATTATTAATTTGTGATCAAATATGTCTCCAATATGTACTCTACATGTTCCGCAAATGCCTTGATATTTAGTCAAGACTTCGACACCCTTGCATACACACATACACAAAAAATGTATGTAGTAATAATTTCCACTATGTACTTTTTAATTATTTTCATGTTTATTTTTTGCTCCGAAAATTGAAAATTGTTTTATGACTCTTTAAATATTTGTGATAATATCAGACGTATGGATGGATGTACATACATTACATATACGTATATGATGTATGTGTATGTGACAAGTACGTAAGTTGCCAACAAAAAAATTGTTTCAGTCTCATTGTGATAATCTAATTATTTTCAAACGCCCCAAATTTTTAACTCTTTTACATATGTGATACGATGGTTAAGAGGAGGAATTATGATAAGACAAATATTTGAGTCTATATATCGTACACACACACTCGACATCGAGCTCTTGCTAAAATTGAGTATATAGATTCAATATACAATGTTCGGTTTATCTCTTCATTATACTATACACTCTGCATACATGTACATGTGTGCAGGGTCCCCGGGGTGCCGACATTAACAAAAAATAAATAAATTGACTAAAACAATTTGTTAATTGATAATACAAATGTTTAGATCTCATTCTTTCGGTCTGGGTGTTGTTAAAGTTTTTTTTTATCTATTTGTGTGAGATAATTAAATCATATATAACAGAAATATAAAACTTGAATCAAAATAAAACAACAAGAACAGAAAATCCCAGATAAATAGAATTCCCATTTGGGCAAAAATATACACGTACATTGAGCTCCGACTCGAGTCGAGAGCACAAAATACACAAACACTGGGTATGAAGACCATAAAAAATGAAGAGCAACGCCCAAATACAATATTGTTTTTTTTTGGGTGGTTAAATATGTATGTTTTCCATTTTCAATTTGTTTTTCTATTTAATATATAATTAAAAAAGAATTATCATTTTGAAAAAACAAAAAAAAATTATATTTTAAAGTTTCACATCGCGCGCGCCAATCAAACTACAAAAACCATCAATTCCAATTTATGAAACATTTTGAAATGAATATTATTTCTACCTCGAACAATATCTTCACTGTCAAATCATGACAAAAATTGTTCAAAATATTTTTTCCACCCTCCCTCGATATATGTATATAATTTCATTTTCCCGTGAAAAATTATATTTTGATCCACTTTGAATCGTATAGACAAACCAGCAACAACGTTGCTGCCATAAAAGAGTTAAAAATACTCAAACTATATACGAACAAAACAGTTTATATAAACTTTACCATTAATCATTTATCATAATATTTTTTGTTTTGTTTTTCCAGAAGAAAAGTTTTCTTGAGTTTTTCAAAAAAAAAAAACAACAAAAAAAATACATAAACTCAATTGATTTCATTCTTTTCTCGTGATAATCCAAAATCTATTTTAATTTTTATTGAAATGTAAACTCGATTGAACTTTGAGGTGAAAAAATTTGGTTTTATTTTATCGAATTACGAACTGAACCTTTGTTGCTCAATTATAGCAATTGAAAATGTCTAAAGTTGGGTTAAGTTGTCAGGTGATACCCTGATAAAATGCATCTCGTTTACAACCATTTTACTAATGTTCAGTAGAGCGTGTAACCTCCTTAAGCTTCAATTTATTTTGTAGGCTAGTTGTAGCTCAATTTGATGATTTACTTCATGTCATAAAAATCTCAGCACGTTGAAATGGTTGAGACAGTCGTATTGCTCGATTAGACCGAATCGTGCCCTGCTTTGCTCAGATCTGGCTAGTTTCAACACGAATTACATATTGGACGTTGCTCAATTATAGTAATTGAAAATGAGGAAAATGTATAAAGTTGAGTTAAGTAACATTTTCGGTGATCCTTTGATGAGGGTACCACCGAAATCCTTAGCATCCATCTTACTTTTAGTGTACTAAAAACTTCGGTTACTTATGTAGGATAGTTGTAGCTCAATTTGATTATTTACTTTATGCCATAAATTGCTCAGTGTTTTAGAATGGTTGTGACATTCGTAATACTCAACTAGACCGAATCGTGCTGTGATTTGCTGGCTAATTTCAACTAGAATAACATATTGAACTTTTGTTGCTCAATTATAGCAATTGATAGAAAATGTGTTTTATGAGGCCCTCAGATGAAATTAATCTTCATAACGTTCATCATACTGATGTTCATTAGATTGAGCAGTTATTGTACTAAGTTTATTTCAGTTTGTTTTGTGCCTGACTAGGATAATTGTAGCTTAATTTGATTATTATCTCATTACTTCATGTCATAAAATTTAAAGTATGCTCGAATTGTTAAGACATTCGTATTACTTGATTAGACCAAATCGTGCTCCTAGTTTGCTCAGATCTAACTAGTTTCAACAGGAATTACATATTGAACGTTTGTAGCTCAATTATATCAATTGAAAATGTGGAAAATGTCTAATGTCGGGTTAAATTACTTTTTCGGTGGTACCCTGATTAAATGAATCTCCTTAGCATCCATTTTACTGTTAGTGTACTTCTATAAACTTCAGTTAGTTATATAGGATAGTTTTAGCTCAATTTCATTATTTAGTTCATGTCATAAACTGCCCAGTATTCTGAATGGTTGAGACATCGTATTACTTAATTAGACCGAATCGTGCTGTGGTTTGCTCAGATTTGGCTAGTTTCAACTAGAATAACATATTGAACGTTTGTTGCTCAATAGCAATTGAAAAAGGTGGCAAATGTCTAATGTTGGGTTATGTTAGCTTTTGGTGGCCCTCAACTGAAATTAATTTTCGTAACGTCCATCGTACTGATATAAGATTGAGCAGAAAGTTTATTAAGTTTATTTCAGTTTGTTTTGTGCCTGACTAGGATAATTGTAGCTCAGTTTGTTTTTTTTCTCTTTACTTCATGTCATAAAATGTCCTCCAGTCTGCTCGAATTACTGAGACACTCGTATTACTTGATAAAACTGAATCGTGGCCAGGTTTGCTCAGATCTGACTAGTTTCAACACGAATTACAGATTGAACGTTTGTAGCTCAATTATAGCAATTGATGGAATATGTTATATAAATTATATTTTGAAGGCCCTCAGATGAAATTATTCTTCTTAACGTCCATCTTATTGATGTTGATTAGATTGAACAGTAAGTGTACTAAGTTTATTTTAGTTTTTTTTGGGCTTGACTAGGATAATTGTAGCTCATTTTGATTATTTCCTCATTATTTCATATCATAAAATGTGCAGTATGCTCAAATCATTGAAAAAGTCATTTTACCCGGTAAGATTGAATCGTGCCCTGAGTTGCTCAGATCTGGCTAGTTTCAACACGAATTACATATTGGACGTTTGTTGCTCAATTATAGCAATTGAAAATGTGGCAAATGTCTAATGTTGGGTTATGTTAGCTTTTGGTGACCCTCAACTGAAATTAATTTTCGTAACGTCCATCGTACTGATATAAGATCGAGCAGAAAGTTTATTAAGTTTATTTCTGTTTGTTTTGTGCCTGACTAGGATAATTGTAGCTCAGTTTAATTTTTTTCTTTTTACTTCATGTCATAAATTGACCAATTTTGTTCGAATGGTTGAGACATTCGTAATATACATCATTAGATCGTATCGTGCCCTGCTTTGCTCAAATCTGGCTAGTTTTAACACGAATTACATATAGGACATTTGTTGCTCAATTATAGTAATTGAAAATGTGGAAAATGTCTAAAGTTGGGTAGAGTTACTTTTTGGTGTTGCCCTGATTAAATGAACCTCCTAAGCATCCATTTTACTGTTAGTGTACTTCTAAGAACTTCAGTTATTTTTGTAGGATAATTGTAGCTCAATTTGATTATTTACTTCATGTCATAAATTATGCCCAGTGTTCTCGAATGGTTGAGACTACTCGATTAAATCGAATAGTGCCTAGAGCTTTACTGAGTTCTGGCTAGTTTCAATACGAATTGCATATTGAAGTTTGTTGCTCAATTATAGCAAATGATGGAAAATCTGTTTTATAAGTTAGGTTTTGGAGGCCCTCAGATGAAATTTATCTTCTTAACGCCCATCGTACCGATGTTCATTTGAATGAGCAGTACGTGTACTAAGATTATTTCAGCTTGTTTTGTGCCTGACTAGGATAGTTGTAGCTCAATTTGATTATTTTCGCTTTACTTCATGTCCTAAAATTCCAATATGTTGATCCATTCGTCTTACTTGATTAGACCGAATCGTGCTCTGTTTTGTCCAGATCTGGCTAGTTTCAACGCGAATTATATATGGAACGTGTGTTGCTTAATTATAACAATTGATGGAAAACGTGTTGTATAAGTTAAGTTGTGTTAGGTTAGGTTTTGGTGGCCCTCAGATGCATAAATTCAGTTTATTTTGTAGGATAGTTGTAGCTCTATTTAACTATTTTTTTGCATGTCATAAAATGTCCAGTCTGCTCGAATAGTTGAGTCATTTGTATATTATTAGATTCTAGTGGCTAGCAAAAATTAAGGGATCGTATAGACACAAACTCACACGGGTGTACTCTAGTGTTAGTCTATCCTATCGAAGCGTCCTTGTTACTTGTAAACTAAAATCTAGGTAGTAGGTATTTTTGGCAAAATATGAACAGTGTCACAATTGTCCATAGTTGAGTCCATAGAATTTGTACCTCTGTCAACCATCCAAAGGGAAATCGTATGGTCGAACGTTTTTAATAAACTTAAAAGTTTACTCAAACCCCGTGGCAACTATGAACTAAGTATGTGTTTTCTAGAAGACACAAACAGTTCAGTTGTTAATGAGCTTTAGTATTTAGAGCTTCGTGAATGAAATTTTAAGGGTTCATGGATAGTTATTAATATCTTGAGACTATTTATTATTAATACAATATGTTCCTTCTGACACTCTGATCTATAAGATTTGCAATACTCGAAAAAAAGCTAAATCCATTTGAAGACTCTGCTTCGTAAAACGCCAGGAATATTACAATTCCACCTTATCATTATGAATCAGTTGAACCATGCGATATATCTGGAATCTGAATTTTCACATCTTGTATAGGATGTTGATTGGTTCTGGTTACTGTTGACTATATAACCAAATGCTCACAATTTATCGCATCATCGCCGGGATTATTTTCCACTATCTTTTCGAATGCTTCTTCGGTACGTTTTTGAAGTATCCCTAGATATTATTCTGGTGCCAAAGGTTCCACAAATTCTAATAAATTTGATTAACAACATGCCACCCAGTGGGTGTGCTAGAATTTTAGAATCAACATCGCCTTAAACTTCTGATTAAGGTCAAAAATCTGGACCGCCGCGTTCCATAAGCGGTGCTCCTCGTAGAACTGCTTAATAGCAATGGTTCATTTAGCAGCAGGTGAAGCAATTCATTTCAAACATTTCTTGCTGAAGTGTTTATGTGATGTTGATTCGCTTGATGTGTGTGGTACCGCGTTCGAGTCCCGACAGATGAAAACCTAGTATCGGTTGGTAAATGGAAGAATTTCTTAATAAAGTGAGTTCATGAAATCAACAAAAAATCCAATTATTGTTGAACGGTTAGCTAGGAACGGTTCGGAGAGTTGTGAACAATACCGTAGGCAATATTTCTCTATCACTATGTTTCTATCGTTCCGAATAATTATATTCGGATCTCATCGACATGTGCAGAGACACTACGAGCATTCAATTGGGATACATCCAGTGAAATTCTTTAATTGACTGTGATTCAATTAGATACACATTTAATTATTTTTGTTCTTAAAAATATTTCTTAATGTTTCTTACTTAATTATTCTGTAAAATACTTTAAGTAAATATATGCATCCACGAAAACATCATCCCCTAAATTTGTAATACAGTTGACACATACTATGAAATTATCTTTTTTTCAATTAAAAAAATTATTAATTAAATAATAATAATAATTTTTTTTTTTAAGAAAACATAAATTTTATGTTCAAACGTCAGTGTGAAAAGCAGAAATAAAAAAAAAACAAAAGAAAAATTAAGTAAATTTTCTCTTCGTCGTTTTCTCGTGTCTTTTTATGTTTTAGCATATTTTTTGACATTTTAAGTGTTTTTTATTCGTCTTAAGCATGTAACATATATTTTTTATGTTCCATATCTAGTAAGTCAAATGTCAGGGGTGATACAAAGTTTTTCATGTAACCAAGTTGATTACATATGGTGCGACATTTACAACAGTTTTGCAGTTGCAATTTTGTGGTGTTCTGCAATTTTTCCTCTTTACCCCTAAATGTTGCTAGCAAATTGGTATTGGTTAAAAGTTTCGTGTTCATATACATATGTACGTCATTATATTATTAACAAAGATGATTTTCCATGTACATCGAGATATGAGTATATACAATCCCGAGCAACTAAATCGCCTAAACGGCCGCGCGTACTAAATGGTATAACTTTTAAAATCAAGAGTAACCAGGTTTCAAGGAAAAGGTACCTGGAAAAGATACCACCCTAACTTCACTGCAAGAGTCAAGTTCGAGAAAGAACGACTCGAATTTCTTCGAGAAAACTTCAATTGGTGCATAGAGCAATGGAGGTCTGTCTTATTAATATATAGTAGGCAGATGTAGTAGTGATTGGAGTGTTTGTTGAATATATTTTAGTCGATAGGGCTTTAGCCGAAACGAGTGTCTTAAAAAAAAAACGTTGATAAATAATATTCTCAGACGTCGTGTGTGAAAAAAACTACGCTGTCGGAATCCATCCCCCATTTTCGTAGGCTGGTTCATCTATTATATCTCGACATACTACTAGCAAATGGCCGCAGGTAATCATTGCCCGCTGGACTAATATTACTGGGTGACATACTGACGGTATAGTATTTTTTTGCTCGATATTTCGGTACTCCACTGGCTGATAATTTTTACTAATCCATTTTATAAAGTATTCAGTGTACACCAGAAACGAAGTTTGCTGGTATTTTATCCAAGAACACCTTGTGTAATATATATATATATATATATATATATATATATATATATATATATATATATATATATATATATATATATATATATATATATATATATATATATATATATATATATATATATATATAATCCCAGATGGCAGTTAACTATAGAGTCAAAAATTTGTCAAAGGAACCCGTTCGGTAAAGTTACTAGGTTTGGCTTGGTGCCCGACTGACGATGCCTTTAAGTTAACAGTTGTACTAAGCTCCACAGCGATTAGAACCAAACGTAGAGAAGCTGCCGAAATATTTTCCTAGGGTGGTTATCATCAACTACAATCAATATCAAGGTTTTATTTCAATCTCTATGGTTGCTCAAATTGTAGTGGAACGATCCATTGCCTGTAACTGTTTCGAAAAAATGGAATGAACTTCGAACTGAGTTAACCACAATAAATGCAGTTGCCATACACGTAAGCTAGGTACCGATAGTGAAACTTACCGACTTCATGGGTTCTCAGACTCATCTGAGTCTGCTTATGCAGGTAGTTGTCTTCTGTCGATCCGAAAGTAAAGGAGGTAATGTCCAACCCCACCTATTGTGCGTAAAACCAAGAGTCGCTCCTATAACACATGTCTCTATTCCACAGTTAGAGTTATGAGGAATTTCCAAACTTGTTCGAATTATTGCTATTACATATCGTTTCTACAGTAACCTCAAACGATCCGTTCGAAACCAAACCCCGGACATCATACTATATCGCCTTGTGATTACCGACATTCTACCACTATCTTAGTCAAATGAACGCAAACCAACAGTTTTAGTACTATCTTCTGTCTCCAAAACGACTCAGCTTTACCAAAAGACAGCAAACTGATGTCATTAAATTCGTTTATACGTTTATAGACGATCAATGCTAAGAGTTGAAAATCGACTTCAGCATGCGAACATATCCATCGTCAGAATCCGATAAAAACTTTGAACATCTCAAACACTACACATGTAAAATCAACAGTGTGGTCAGTAGGAGTTCAGTTATGTTTACTTAGAGGTGGCTCTCAAATGGTGTTAATGGGTGTTCTTCTTTAAGAATTAGTAACAAAATTCAATACGACTATCCGATAATTGAAACAAATTATTTGACTCTAAATCTTTATATAATTGGTGACAGTCGAGCTATATGATCGAAGCAGTGTACTTTTCATATAAAAACATACGAAAAGGTAGGATTTATGCGGCCCAAATCCTTCTTCATAACTTAATCAATATTGCCTTGTACGGTGGCAGTTCGTTAATGGTGTGGTCTGGCATATCGCTTAAAGTAAAACTTACTCTTGTTATCGTAAGTGGTGGAGGCCGTAAATGATATCTGACCACTAAACGATTTCAAAGACATTCTCTTGGATCACGTAGTGCTGTTTTCCCCCAGTCACTCAGGCTCGATTGGCTCATTGTGACATTTCTTCACAGACGTACACTCTCAGTCCGGAAATCTGTTTGTTCTTCTAATAAAGTCCAAAATATCTGATATTCTCAAGGTCTCGTGAGAATCCAAGATCCTTAGAGTGCGTCTATCATAATTTAAGAAGACCTGGAACCTTTGCTGTTTTATTGATCCAAAGAAGAGTTTATACAGTCGACAAGAAATGAGGTTATCCAATCTTTTTTGGTGCAGATCACCACCTCGTTTAAGAAATAATGACGTCACTCCTAAAGCTGGCTCAGGACCCAGAAAAGTAGAAACCCTATTTCCATGTTCGATTAAAGGCAATTATCGTTTCCAAAACAAGTTTCGTTGTATTAGAACCAATCACCTTACGGGCACCCTAGCTGTCAGATGTATTGCTTTAGATACTTGGTATATTAGGGACTATCTCATATTGATGCATGACAATGTCCGATGTTATACAGCTCAAACCATTTGGCAGTTGGATAAGATGTCGATTTAGTTGCTCGGCAGTGTACATATACGATGACAAGGATGACGGGGATGGCGTTGATAATAATGTCAGTCTTAACATTATTATTATCTCCGTTTCAAAAAAAAAAAGTATATCACTTAAATTATACAGAGGTTTTTCAATAAGTGCTTGGCGAAAAAAGATCCAAAAAAAATAAAAATTTAAAATTTACTTTTCTTATCATCATTTCTAATGTAATAAGAAGACAAAAAAAACTCGTACAACACCAACAACAACAACAATAAAATGAAAAAGTTAAGTAAAAACGATCTTTTCATTTTTTTTTTTTCGCTTTTCTTTTCTTATAAATTGAATAAAGCGTAAAGTAACAATAAAAATCGCGTGAAAAACTTTCGAAATGATTATATAATTTTCATTTTTTATTTTATTTGATTTAAAATAAAATTGAATTAAAAATTAAAAAAAAAATGTATATATAAAATAAAAAGAAAATAACATCAAAAAGAAAAACTTTGTTGTTGTTTTTCTTTAAATTTTCGCTAAACGAATGAAAATATGAAAAACATTCGCAAACGAAACAAAAATTTTCCTAAAGTGAATACACTGAAATGAAAGTAATTATGAATGTTGGAAAATTGGTGTGTGCGGTTTTATGTAATACGATAATGGAAAGGGGCAAAAGGGTTTTCATTGTTAATGCGAAATGAAAATCGAGTCAGATACTCGTTCAGCACCACCCTTTAACTAGTTTTTAACAGTATGCGTTTTGAATTTTTAAAATTAAATATCGAAATAATAAAAAATGTTGTCGCTTCGTTCGAGTATTTTTATGTCTTCCGAATACTTTCAAAAATATATAGTCTCGATGGAAAGTAATTTCGAAGTAAATTTTATGATTTCACCAAAAATTTAAACGACATTAAGTCCGATACAAGTGTGAACACTTAAGTTTGTATCGTTTTCAAACACTTTCAATAAACATTGAGTTTTAAGCACAACTCCAACGACGAGTGTTATGTAAAATATAACGCTCGATAAACTAGTCGATTATATTGGTGACTTTGTTCTAATCCACATGAACTTTTTATTTTTATATAGAGAAACAATTTTACGAATAAAATTTAAAATTATTAAACTTTCGATAGCTTAAAATTTAATCGAGTAAAGCTCATCGTTTTATTTGCGACTGAAAGCTTTGGGCTTTGAGTTTGAGTGTCCCCATATAAGATTTGAATGTGGAGAATCCCAATATCATGCAGAGGGTATACAATAGATGAGGACTATAACTGGTTGGATCGGTAGATGCCGTAAAAAACTGAGTTAAAAATGTAAACGCGACCGCTTTCTTCTTGGTATTTAAAAAAATCCAAAAACCTTTTAAGATTGAAAGTTAGTCTTCCTCAATCTGTAGAATGTAAACACAAATTAATACTCGTCAACATGCAACCTATATAAAGTGTGGAGCTTCGTGACGATTTTCAAGCCACGCCAATTCAACCTTGTATCATGGTTGGCGAAGACGACATATATACCGAAACAGTTTTTTCGATGGTTGGTTTAACATGTTCATTGAATCATGCGACACTATATAGTCCTTACCAGACTTATTCCAATTCGAGATGGGGAGAAATTCGGAGTGTGATTGATGCTCGTACGACCGGTAAATACTTTGTAAAACAACTGAGAAACGACCGAGTATATTCTGTTGCACATACAATGGTTTTAACGTAAGTGCAGTACAGAAAGTGGGCAAATACTTGGGAGTAGAATATACCAGTATATATGTTTTCAGTTTGGATGTATGAGTTTTCCGATCAAAGTTAGTGCTTAAAAGCAGTCCGGGGTAGTTTAATAGAAGTTAGCAGCCTTAATATTTAAAATTCTGGCATTATGACAGCTATAGAGTTAAGACAGCCAGGACCTATAAAAACCTATTAAACATCAATAAACTAGCCAGTGCAAACGGCTTCCAGGGTTCTTAGAAATCCCAACATTGTAGATTCAGTACTAAAACTGAAAATTTCTGATTAAATATATTTAACAAGAAATTGAAATGATCGGGAGTCACTGATGAGTCGACTTTATTCAAAAAAATATGAATCCAGTCTCGTTTACTCAAGACGTTCACTCATCAAAACCATATTCAGCTTTTGGCTTATTTACACAACGAAAATTATTGCTAGCTGACAAACCCGTATTTAAATGTATGGTATTTCGATAAGATGCTAATTCGAATCCGTGAAGTTCAATTGTTGGTAATTTAAGATAGGAAATACACTTGGACCAGAATTGACCCAAAAATTAGTATTGGTGAAGCTTAAAATTATCACCGAAAAATATTTAAAGATGACACACACCCAGAACTACGTAGCGTAACATCCTTCGAACCTAACAGTGTCAACTGAAATGAAAATAAAATATATAATATCAGAATTTAACACTCTGACGCTTGGTTTTATAAAATCGTGGAATGTGATTAAAAAATGATTATAGCTGCCGTTCATCCTGTTCATCAATTTCTAACCAGCAAACATATGGCTGGACAGGCGTATTTCAAATAAGATCAACAGAGTACAAAAATTATCACCTTCATCTAGAGTTGTGGTAGATACAAAAACCATCAATTCCAAATACAAAGAACGAAATCCATTTGTAACAAACATACACTGAAGGACCTATATGTCCAAAACAGTTAAACTTGCTTAGAATAGCAAGCTCGACTAACAAACCCCCGACACGCTCTACATTTATAGCTAGCCAAAATATTCAACGGCCAATTTCCAGACTTTACCTTCAAATTATATTCTATTTAATTTCTATTAATGAAAATCACCATGAATCTTCGATGTGTACTATGGGAATACAAACAACCGAGTACACCTGCTTCTCATCCAAAAAACCATAAGTGAAACCACCCAAACAAACTAGGCCAGTTAATTATAAACAATATATTCATACTACACATGGTATGTATGTATTATGTACATCGCAGGTACATCCAACAGCAAAGACACCGAAGATGCTGTCTCCACGAGATGATGTAGTACTCTCACAACCCTGAACCCATTAGCATCCATTTCGAGACAACACCAATCGCCCAACAGTACCCTCAAATACAAAACGTTGATCCAGTTAACCGCCAAAACGGTTGTCCCAACAAAAACAAAATCCCGACCAAAATTATCTTGAACAGCAAATCCATAGGTCAATTCAAAACATAAAACATATTTCCGTTCTACATAAACAGTAAGATAACAGTTGAAGAACATCGAAGATAACAGTTAAAGAACATTGATAATCGAAGATCGGAATGATAAATCGAACAGAGAGAAAAACAATTATAATTGTAACATGTACGATCACGAATGTCAACGGTTAACAACCAAAACAAATAAAAGTTTAAATAACGTGTTAGAGCCATCTAGAACATAATAGCTCTGGTTACACGAACAAAATATATACAATAGGGAAGGAGACAAACATATAAAAAATATAAACCATGTGCATCCACAATTTTCACTAATGTTTTATTTAAATTCATTTTTACTTTTACCCCGATCTGTGCGATGATCACCAACACTGTAACTGTACCAACAGACAGGTAGATTATTGCATTATGAAAAAAAATACTGACAAAATAGTCAAAGTAGGATAAAAATATAATTTTTTTAAAGTGCGAGAGAAATAAAAAATATTTCCAGTATAAAAAATGTATCCAGTACTGAATAAATTTTTATGGTTACTGAGAAAATTATAGCAGTACTGACAAAATATGTCAAGAGAAGTATTTTTATTCAGTACTGGAGAAATATCTAATAGGAAAAATGTAATGAGAAATCGTTTGTATGATGTCATTATGAAGCATTTTATAGTAGTTATTTTATAACGGTCAATTGTTTTATTTTAACATTTCGTTTTGTGTCATTCATCTTAATTTATTGTGAAAATAATTTAAATAATGAAAAATTATGTTAAGTTTATTTATTTTTAAATTTACTGTTGTGAATTCAAAGTGAAAGTGTTATTTGTCTTAAAAATTTTGAAATTTATTGGTTATGTTATAAGCATCTGTCAAAATATATCCACTATAAAAAAAAAGAAAAAACGATCTCTGTCACTCTAATGGTATTTTTGATTTTTTTCTCGCTTTGGTTTTTCCAGTAAAAAATACTGACAATTTTTTTTCATAATGGCAATCAGACTTAAACGGTAACTGCTAATCTGTTCAGTAAAAACTACAATTAGATCCTTATGGTTCATATATTCTCTAAAAGTTTTCTTAAAAGCGTTGAACTATACAAACTACTCCATATATATTCTGCGAAAGAGTAGGGAGTGTTCTGGCCCCAAGATAGATAAACAAACATTATATAATCGACGATTATTCCACACAATTTATTTAACTCAAATTTAATTGTTTTAATATATGTGCTCGTGTTATAAAAAATGTTTTTTTTTTCAAACATCAATAATAACTATTATTGCATTGAAATTAAGCAAAACTTTTCCGATATGCATACATAATTAATTGAAGCAAAACCGAACCGTTTTTATTCATAAGCTTTTATTTCATGTAGAGACAAAAAAGAAAATCGCCCAAAGTCTTGTCGATGAGAAAAGTTTTCCTTTATTAGTTCTCATAAGTGCGAGCACAGATTTGGCCCAGATTGTAACCGATCCATTCAGCTGTATGTGTGTGTTTGTGCGCTCAAGCAATACCAACAAGTAACAAAAACACTGTATAATTTTATTAAGGTTTTGTCCTAAATTAATTTTTTATCTTCTTACGATGGCCAAGATACTGCTCGAAAGAGAGAAAAAACATATCACAAATTTCCACTATAGACTACTAGATCTAGATAATTTTACTCTTTATTTAATTGTTTTGCTCAAAGATTTCCCCAATCCCAATTCTGGTTGTACATTTCGTCGTAAAATCCGTAACAAGAACCAAACAAAAAAAAAAGAAAAATTAAGTGGGGGGTTTGTTATACACCGATACAATACACACACACACACACAACAATATTTGTTTTTTGAAACTCGTTTCTCATTCGTCGCAGTCGTACTACACATAGATTTTAGTAGCGAACGAATCGAACAGACGACGACGACACGCCACCAAATCATCTCAATAAAATAGAATTGGAAAATTATTTTAAATAATTCTAGTTAGTTCAACTGAATATATCGTTCGAGCAACATGTGTCTGCTTGTTAAAAAATAAAATAGATATTTGGAAAATTGGTTTGATTCAATATTTTTCCTTTTATTTTTTTGTTGGTGAAAATTGTGAAACTGTAATAAAAACAGGTGTGAAAATTAATTTTTGTGAATACATGTATTTAAAAGAATACATTTGGGCTTTTTTTTTTAATGAAAATTGAATTTAATGTGTTGATTGCTGTATTTGGAAAAAGAAAAAAGAAAAATTATTATTAAAGACAAATGAAAAATGTTTTTTTTTGTTTGAGGGAGGGAAGGTAAAAAGCAAGGGAAAATGAAAATTTGTATTAATCAAAAGGTAATTTGTGTTTTATTATTATTCTTGTATTTTGTTGTTGCTTTTTTTTGGTATTATCTGTCTTAACGTTTGTTTTTGTAGACGATTTTTAAGGTAAATTCAAATTTTTTCCTTTTCTAATTTAAATTTTCGATTTGAACGAGATTATGGTTTAAGATTTATATTCAGATTTTGTTTTTATGTTCTGTCGAAAATTCTATCATCTAGGTATATCAGCAGGAGATTTTTCGATGAGCATATTTCGACATGAAATAATTATATATCGGAATTCAAAAGTCTAATCGAGTTGAAATTCTTTTTTTTTTTTTTTTTGATTAATCGAACGGGAAATAACTGTAATAAAACTTCACTACGATACTATCCGGACCGAAAAAGCAATATTCATCCAATCAAACTTAACTGTAATTTCTGTTTCGAACCAAAGCACAAAACATACACACATATAAACTTTATCAATTGTGTCAAAGTTAACAAAAATCGAAAACCAAAGTTTTTTTGTTCTTAATATTTTCGTTTAATATTATTATCCATCGAAGAAAATTGTGCTTATCATTTAATCGAAACATGAAAATATGAAAACATTGCCTAAATGACATAAATCGGGAAAATATCATCAAAAACATAATATTAATAGCCTTAAAAAATTGTTTTTCTTGTCTTTTTGTTGTTCCGTTAAAGGAGGGGGAGGGAAAACTTTTCCGTTTTTTTTTTTGGCAAAAAATCAGAAAAAGTTTATTTTTCGACTTAACCTCTTAGCACACTCACTCGCACCACCCGATTCGAAAACAGTGAATATACTCTCGTCGAATTTAACGTACCGAATACATATGTTATCGATAATTTTAGTTTGGGAAAATAAAATTTTCGAGATAACATTCCGGAATAAAATAGTTAAGATAACGAAAAATGTAATGTTGATTACGAACCTCGATTTTTTGGTATTTCGGTATATAGTAATTAACTGCGTCGATAAATGTTGGGTGGCCCCCATTCCAAAAAGCACAACTTGAGTTTTTATTGCGGCCAAACTATATTATATATAGACTCCAGTCAACTGGAAAAAATTTACTTATGTTTCGAAAGCAACATCGTAAATTTTGTGGTTTATGTGTTATGTATATACATACATATTTTGGTTTAATTAATTAACAAACACAAGTATATGTTGAAAAATGTATAATATATACATAAAAAATCCCTTAATGAAAATTATTTTTAATTATCAATGTAATCATATAATCAAAAATAATTAGGTTGGTTTTGGAACAAGATTATTACCACATATTTAAAAATGTTTACTTTGTAATTTAGGTTTTTGATTTGTATTTTTTAATCCGACCTCCGTCTTCGGTTGGTTTGATTAATGGTTGTTTGTAATTCTGTATTTTTTCGTCCGTTTGTAATTTACTTAATTATACTTACGCCTTTATGTATTCTATTTCAGTAGATTAGATGATCACTGATTTTAGTCAATAAACTTAAAACCACAATCACAAAGGAACCTTTTGAACTCTTGTCAAAATTAGTGTCCCATCTAGAAATACCCATTAGTTATAACCTAGTTGTATGGGCTCTTCCTGCATTCTTCAAACGGTTCTCCAGATTCCCAAGTATTAATTGCAGTCTTTAAACTCTCTCTATATATATATATATATATATATATATATATATATATATATATATATATACGTATATATATATATATATATATATATATATATATATATATATATATATATATATATATATGTATATATATATATATATATATATATATATATATATATATATATATATATATGTATATATATATATATATATATATATATATATATATATATATATATATATATATATATATAGGTTAGGTACTCAGTTCATAATAACCCGTTGTGAAATCTTGTTATATAATGTATAAACAGCATATTCTAACAATTCTATCAATATGCAATTAATTGGTGTTTTGGTCGAATTTATTATAACTAGTAACTTTTACTTTAACCACCCTTCAAATGTTTTTTAAACAATGAAGTGCTAACGGTTCCATTCACAAGTCTCAATCAGTTTTTAACGTTCATAGTATATTTCAAAAGCGTATTGCTGGTAAATCCACAATTCCAATTGATTCAGGGTGCGGGGTGTTATGAAATTATCTGATATTGGAGTTTTTCCGATATCGAAAAAAGTTGCTTAAATTTATTTTGTTATGTTTTATTTCACTTTTAACGATAAAATCTTCTGTGTAAGATTCAAAACGCATAAATTCGATTTCACCAAAAGAAATTCGACTACTAAATGGCAGTCGGTTTGTGACATTCGATTTTCGGAAAATCCGATTTTTGGTATCAGATTTTCATAATAGCAAAATCTGCTTTCTGATCCGATATCGAATTTTCATAAAAGTGAATAATTCCTATCTAGTGAATGCGATAGCAAATGCTATTTGGAACATTTGTTTTGTAATCATTGAACGATTAATGAATATGATGAGTCTTGACGAATTATGTGTTCCATAAGAGATTTAGTGATTGGGGGCAGACAAATTAACTATTTTCTGATGTGCTACACCTTGCAGGGTCGCGAGACCCTTAAATAACGATCACTTTGTTCTTGTGAAATCAACCCAGAAGGGCCTATTGCCACGAAATAATTCTTTTGATCTTTTTGGAGTTGATTTTTTAAGACATCATAAAATTTTTGACACTTGGTTTTTAACCTGCTGCTTATTTTTCAAGGTTCGTCAAAATATTGCTTATGTCCGTATAAATTGCTTATGTCCAAATTATTTGCTATTTTTGGTGAACTTCAATCCGGTTTACGATACAATTCCGGTTTATGATACCAATTTTATGTGTATAAATATTGACATTATTTTGCCATAATCTGCTTAAAACAGCAACATTGATTTTCTTAGTCATCGGAACAGTAAATTGTTCATATTTGGAACAAAGGATTAAAACCAAACCAATCTCTATTTGTGTATACACAACACTAATGCTCCATTTTAAGAAGCAAACAAGTAGAATATTTTTTAAAATTGTATACTGATTGAACTTTAAGAATATGGCCAAGATTCTTCATTATCCCAATAATTTTTGGTTTGCAGCTTTGAATAGCTTTAGAAGCTTATTCATAAAATTTTATGACAGTGGAAATTACCAAATTATAAGATTTAATTAAAGAAGATACTTTACGTTTTACCATGGCTCCGATACCATAAAATAGTACCAATGGTAGCATGGAAATGCAGTCGTTTGATATTGCATGCATACAGGGTTCAGATTGTTGCTCAGATCAACAACTGTATAAATAAAATAATGTTTAAGAATGATCGTACTTTGATAGAATATACACTGAGAAAACACTTTCTTTGCCGCAACCGAATTTTCCGCCTCCCGAATTTGGCAGTTACAGTAACTAAATTAAAATCGCCCATATAACATCGATTTTCGTTTGAATCAACAGAATATACATTACTGCAACCACATATAAAATTACTGCAACTTCTGGTTAGTTACAACAAATGATGGTTTTAACAACGGAATCGAAAATATACTCGTTGCAAATAAATTTCTATATCAACAACTTGAAAGTTTGGTTCTCTCTACTAATATTTAATTGCCTTAAATATGTGAACTCTTCTGTAATATAAAAATTAAGTTGGGACAACTAACATTTTATTGCAGCAAATAAGATTATAGTCTTTATACTCAAATGAAATTTTGCCTATACTAATATTTGCTATCTGCAAAATAATTTCAATTTACAGAGGTAGCAAATGCTATTTCAGTAATTGTGTTGATGATTTAAGTAAATCATTCAATCCTTGTGGATATAATCTTACAGATGAACTGTAAGAATTCGGAAAATTGTAATAAAAGAAATTATAATTGAAATGTTTATTAAAAATTTATTTATTTATTTAAATATAGTTTTCAGTACAAAATTATTATTTAAAAATATGTGCTAATATTTGTGTATTCCATATCACAAAATTTTTATTGTTAGCGCATTCGTTAATAAAAGATGTATGGTTATACTTCAAAGACATAATATTATGTAAGGTATGGTTCGATGACACTCTATTATTCAACTATGTATGTAGTTAATATCGAAATATCCTGTTACAATAGGTTGTAAACAAACCCAAAAATGTTGCTCTTCCTTTATTTAAACCTTGATCAGACCGAACATTCGTTCATCATTATCACTATATCTAAAACTTACTTTATAAAAGCAAGAATATATTTTACTTAAATTATACATAACTACACATAAAAATTACACCAATAATATTATGATACATGTATAATTAATTAACTTCCACAAATCAACACTTCGTTAGCCCTGTGCACGTCTAATCACATTTAAAAAAATCACATTAAAAAAAATCACATTTAAATTATGGCGTTCTACTTTTATTCCTAATACGTCAACTAATTTTGTAAACAAGAACGAAACGAATTTACCTACAACGAACTTAATGTTGTCCCAAACTAATTTTATTTGGTTCAGTTGGGACAAACGAATGTTAGTTGCTTGAATTAAATACAGATTAAATAAGTTGTAGTTAACAATTTTATTTGCGACTATAAATATTTTCTTTTGGGATAATATTGTCGATGGTTGTAGTAAGTGCGGTTCAAAAACATAAGTGGACAACCGAATCAAATTTCGTGCCATATTTACCCCAAAGTTCTTTTAGTTGCTGGAATTGAAAATTTATATCCATGATCTTCTGAACTTTAGGATAAAAGAATGTGGTTCATGATAATTACAATTCAATATCCATAAAAGAATTTTAGTTATTTCAATCGTTTGCCAACTAATTATTTTTCTCAGTGTAGTCGCTGTAACATCGCGTGTTTTGATTGAATGAATAATATTTTTGAGTTGTTTGTTATAATTCGCTATAGGCCGATTTCGATCTGATGATGACGTCATTGAATGACTAATCGAAAAAATCAAATCCATATCACGCATATACTACCGAACTTGATGTGTGTACCTGTGCGGTTCGTATATGTAGTGTTAATAGTGTCGCAACAGTGCTTGCGAATTACAAGAACTTAACTCGAAATTTATTCGATTTATTCGATGCCACATCGTTTATAATTTCGGTTTTCATCCAAACTCATTTTAATAGGAAGGCGATTTGAAAAAAGTTGTACAAGATTTTTGGATCTCATGTGGTTGTCTCGGTAGTAAATCTCACTATCGTAAATGTTTTTCCAAGTTTAAGGACCTTTATGTATTATCCATTTCTCGGTTATCGGCCACATTCTGTTTTTTTCTCGTATAGTTTTCTGTATTTGCTTCCTCTGAAAACATTTAACGACTGAAGACTGTAGCCAAATTAAGGCATTTATAGAAATAGGTCCTATTAGTATTTCAATAACACTATAACTTTGGCCTTGTAAAACTATAACTCTCAAAATTGATGAAGCATGTATTCGACCAACAATTAAAGCATCAAATTACTAAAAATAAGGTGCAAAATGAAATTCATCTTAGATGCTCCCGATAGATACAAATTTTATTACTATGAGTGAGGAAGAAAGAAAGAAGTAATTTTATCGTCATCATACCAGAACAAATAGATTTATTGTTTGAGGCTAAAATTCTTCCTCTCTAATAAAAGATATTAAAAGGCTCAATTACATGTCCAATTGTTTCCAGAATTGAGTACCTCAGTGCTTTCCAGATTCCACTTCTTCAATATTGTTAGTAGTTTATAAAAGTTTCCTCTTTTTTCAAAAACTTTGTTCCTTAGGTATTCGTTTGAGTATCACGGTCAATATTTAGAAATTTTAAATATCTGTGCCTTTCCTAAGCCAAGATGACTAAATATGTGAATTTCTAAAATTTCGTAACAGCCAAATCCACAGTTCAAACTTTGTTTCCAAAGTACTCTGTACTCTTAAGTGGAACACTTTTTACGTCCTATAACTTACACTTAATCTGAGATATGTATATTTGACTTCACTCACTTTAAGTACACTAATCGCCTTGCTCCATACCAGCCTATACAGATAGTAGTCACATAAAACATGAATCGGTCCAATTTCTGATCTCCAACAGAGGGTCAAAAATGCACTTTCATTTATATACAGAACCGATCGTAATCAGATGATGAACAATACATTCAGTCATTTGATTAATTTTTAGTTCATTTCAATTTAAATTCCATATAATTTAATTTATTATTTTTTTTATTCAGTGGGTTGGAATTAAAAACTATAAAATGATTGTTAAAATAGCGACACTATCATAATTAAATATTTCTAGTTATAGATATGTTTGTAGTTAGTTCGACATTGGATCAATTATTTCACTAATCGTGTCGGAATTATATATTTGATGTCCTGATGTCTTGAAACATCGGACGTATGAGAATAGTCTTAGAAGTTAGCTATACGTTAGATCAGATGTTTATGATATGTAGTAATCTGATAAAATTTCTAACCATAATTCAACCACCCAATCAAATCAGACAGTATGTAGCGTTATCGATAGCGGTAGTCAGATATATTGAATTGTCTCAATTGAATTGTAACAGGTCGTATAGTGTATAGACACAGGCAGATTGAATTGGCCCAATCGTACTGTAGGTCTGACAAGTAATTTATTATGAGTTTTAATATTTGGGTTTAACTGTTGATTCATTTTGCTTGGTGTGGATGGTCCTATACAATATTGTCAGACTATTTTGTTGCTTCAAGCACTTAAACGTTAAAATACTCACTCATTTTGAAAATTGTGTAACGCATTTTTATCACACGACAATTTGAAATAGTGAGCAAACTCGACTTCTAATCATTTTTTTATGAGACCTTATTAGTTCGAGTTGCGTATATAAAGTCATTATATAATGACTTTAAATGTCTAAACGCTCTCAGATTTAGAGCACATCCAATACAGCTACATCAATATTTAATTCTACCGCCCAGGTGGCGCAGTGGTTAAAGCTGCGGCAGTTGGTACCGGATTCGAATCCCGATAGGGGCAGGATGCAAAAGGGATTTACCTATTAGCCGTATGTCGGTTTGGCTGTAATGGCTTAAGGTAGGGACTTAAATAAACGAACCACGAAAGAGTTGGAAGTGCCTCGAGCCCTGAAACAGATTGTAGAGATAAAAAAAAATATTTAATTCTATTATCCAGATATTAATTCAAATCTGACATGATTATGCTGAAAACTCTTGTCTTTTTGTGATATTGACTTTACCTCAAGTCACCAGACAAAATTTCAATTATGATTACAAATTAGTTAGCGGTAACAATTTCCACAATACACATTTCAAATTTGTAGCACAAAATGTAAATTCTTTATGACACGGTATGCATGTGAAAGCTTTTTCTTGTTATTATATAGTTTTTCGATTTAAAATCGAACTGCATTTGACATATTGTTTAGTAAACTACTCATCTTAAAATACGTGAATTAAGATTTTGTATTTTATCAATTTTTCTTAAAGATTTTCGCTATAAACAATTTAAGAATATTTTGTAGATTCATACCAACAATACTACTGGGAGAGGGCTTCAACGCCAGATTTCTGTTTAATAGGGCAAATGCAAAGAAAATGGCGGTAATTTGTAATTGGAAGACAATTGACATGATAGAAATTGTCTTGACCTTATCAAAATATTTTAAACGGGCTTACCGTTTCACCGGCTCGTTTTACCTAGTGACGCGTTTTTGGTGCAATAGGCAAGGATATAGCTGGAGATATTCACCTCAATTAATTCTTATTCAATACATTTTCAAATTAGAATTATTTACTATGACTTTTTCTAATTTGGCGTTAAGCATTTCCGAGAGATTATTGTAGCTTGTAGTGACCTAAATTTTATCCGAATACTCACCGTATAATTCCAAACCAGCAATCTTAAATATGTCAATTTCGTTGCAGTAAGAAAAACACTAAATGATGGCGTACTCTCATAACATAAACAGAAAAAATATTGTTGGCGGATTAAGTTACTATTTTGCCTCCTTCTCGTCCAGCGACACAAATTTTTTCCTCAGAAAACTTTTTTTCTCTACAAACCTAACTTTCATCTTTTTTCACTCATTAATGGTTGCCTAAATATTGTGGTTTGAATAACAGATTTCTCTCAAAGCAGGGCCCTTATTTGGGAACTCGATATCGAATAAACGACGATATCGAATAATCGGTATTTTTATATTCGATAACGTACAAAATGAAAACGAACACCAAAGCAATGGCGTATAAAAACAAACGACTGAGAATTTCCCTTATTTGGCAGTTCAATTTCGAACATTATTTGTTCGATCATGATCAAATTTATATTCGTTGTTAGTTTTGCTAACGAGCCCATATAAAGAGGATACAAAAGTAAAAATTTGCAAGTCCTAAAATGGAAGCCGATGCTTTATTATTTATAAATATGTAGTTAAATATATTTCTATATATATATATATATATATATATATATATATATATATATATATATATATATATATATATTTCTATATATATACATATATATATATATATATATATATATATATATATATATATATATATATATATATATATATATATATATATATATATATATATATATATATACATATATATATATATATACATATATACATATATATTTATATATATATATATATATATATATATATATATATATATATATATATATATATATTTATATATATATGTATGTATATATATATATATATACATATATATATATATATATATATATGCATATGCGCTCATACAATGCAGGTTGCTTTAGCATCTTCTCTCTACTCCCAAGCCTGCCATATCGTGGTGAATGGTGAATCCTGTTAGCCTTTGGGTAGCAAAATGTGCTATGGCGTTCGGCTGGAATGGTGAACTTATCACCCTGATTCCCTTAGTCGTGTCACATAATTCGCCGCGAGAGTTGTCGTGTCACTCATCTAAAAATTTGTATTCTGCTAGTCGGTTGAAGTGACCTGATGCAACGAACGTTAATTGCTGACTTAATCAAGGAATACTAATAATTTCAACAGAATATATCGACTGAAATTTTCACGCGTCTTTAAATGTCGTTCCAAGTGACAACAAACTTTTCAAACGACTACTACAATACAAAGTTTGTCGCTTCAATTCATAATTGACGAACAAATCGACTAAGAGAATATCAATATTTGATTGACGCTAGAAATGACAAGTGACACGACTAAGGGAATCGAGGTGTAAGAGAATACCAATATGTGTCTGTCGCTATAAGTGACAAGTAACACGACTAAAGGAATCGGGGTGTATAATCGACATAACTTACCGCTTAAGCACTCAAGCTAAGATGGCACTGCATACGCTCATGACTGCGTGGCTAAGGGGATGCTAAGTTTCTAGTATGGTTAGTCCAAATAAGGTGACTTTTGGGTTTTACAACATAGCCTTCCAACGATAATGCTGAGATCTGTCATATAGGTAACCATATTTCTCGTTAGTAGAAAATGATACCAAACAAACAAAGTGAGTGATGCTGGTGGTTTACAAATAAACCAACTAAAAGAGTGATAATGATGAGTACTAGTAGGATCAGTGGAAATGAGAGGAAACAAAAAAAAGCTCAGAGCCGGAGGGAGGATCCCTCTATACAAGCAGGCATCAGTACATAGCTGGTGGTAAAGGGAGTATCCACACAAACATTACAGAATGAAAGCCGCCTACATGTACACTCAACATACATACATCAGGATGTAGTCGGCGATGATTTCGAACGAAATCAAGGAAATTGCAAATATGGACACACAATGTATATTGGGAGACTGTAATGAGCCGCACCAGCTTTTTGAGTTCCACCACCTTAATAGTTAGTACGAAGAAATTTTATAGACCCACGCTGTCCATCCAACCAAGATTTAGAGTAGGTTCCATTTTGACAATCAACTATTAACTTCAGATGGCTGGAAGAAAGTGTGGACCGATTTCAAATATGATATTAAATTAAACGTAAAAGAAGATAAAAATGGAACTGTCATACGATTGGAACATTTTTAAGAAACACAGTAAATGATTGGAATAACTATGGCATTATTTAGTTTGCTGATACAAGGTTTAGTGTACCAATCAACCCAATTTCACCATCATCTAAATTGCTAAGTTCTATTGATAATGAATATTATGCTATCAGCGACCAAATAATTCAACTATCAAATAATAAACCGAATCAAAATATAAAAACAAAAATATACTTTTTAAATGTCATAACTCAACAATATGAGAAATTTTAGGATAGGTATGACCATTAGTACAAAATTTCCCTTCTCATTATTTGGCAGTGTGCATTTCTTTTTTCGATCGTATTACCAAATACCAATTCATGTTCGAATCGATTTGATGATTCGAATCGAATAGCAATACGAATCGAATTCCCAAATAGGCCTGCAGTATTTGCCGTGAAACACTCAAAGCAGTGTTTGTGACCTTTACTCTTTCGGACCTTAGATACAATATTTGTCGTTTCAACAAAAGACTGCTATTTGTCACTCTGCAGTGTACACTAAAAATAGTTTGCTAGAATTGCCCCAGAAAGACTTTAGAACGTAACGACTTGGTTGTTACAAAGTCTAGGATTTTGCTATTCTCAGAAATGGTTCTGTAAGTATTTTGGACGGAAACTTGAAAGAAGACTAAAACGGTATTGGGCGTTGACAAGTTGATATAAAATCTAAAGTGTTTTAAGTTTGAGATGTTTTATACTAATTTATAACATATTTTCTTTTTTATCTTTTTAGGTAAGTCAAAAACACCATTACCGCGGATACAATAACACGAAGCCATATTGATCGATAATCGAGGTGGGAAAAAAACTTAAATATGACAGTAAAAAATAATTGACTGATAAAATATTTAGTAAAAACAGATTTAACCTTTTTTCACTTCGACATATTTGTACACCCTATATGTAAACACAGCATCTTGTACACAGCAATCGAATTAACCTGCGACTTGATATAACAATTTAGAATATTGTGTAATATTGCTGTAATATTGCCGTAAGAATAACAATCCAATTTTCCATGCCCTAATACGATAATATGTTCGACGACGAACGAAAAAACAAAATTTAAAATATTAAATTTGATTTGAAACTATCCAAACTTGATGATTTTCTTTTCGGTTTTTCTCGCGAGAGAAAATTTACGTTTAGGGGAATATTATAGTCTATATACTTCTGTGTACAAAATTTGTCAGTCGATATTGAAATTTCAAAGTGTTTAGGTGTGTTTCGTTCGTCGTTCTCGTAAAATAGTTTATTTTAACTATTGCCCAAAAAAAAACAAAAGAAAGGTTTGTGACAGTGAACAAAACATTAATTTTTATAGTTAGATTTTCCGCCTAAATGTGTTCCCGGGTTCACAATAATAGAAAAACAATCAAAACGATGACGACGAAGAAGAAGAAGAAGCTAAATAAATAAAATGTTTTTCCTTCAATCGTTTTGTTGGTATCTCGCACAATATCGAGGAAAACCCCAAAAGAAAATGAAAAAGTATTTTCCACTCGATTGTAGTTGTTGTTCGGAAAACACAGTAATAATGTATAGAGAAAATTTTTGAAATATTTATCAAAAAAATTATTTTTAAGTTATATAACTAAGAATTGAGTTCAATCAATATTGGATCTATAAATAAAAATCGGTTTGTTGGTTTTTTGAGTGTGTATATCCTCTATATATGTATATGTACTCGTACGGTCGTACCTTTGTGTGTGTGTGTATATATATATATATATATGCGGATCAAAAAAAGTGTTAAACACTGCGATATTATACATAAATCATATATATGTACATAGACTCAATAATATTCGAGATGTTGATTGATTTTTATGTTTTCTCTTCCTGCTTGTAATAAAAATGATCATCGTTTTTTTTTAGTCAATTACATTATAGATATCGCGCTCATTATTTAGTTTTGATGTGGTTTATGTATATACATAAATTAAATTAAATCTATCCTATATAATGCTGAGTATATATATAGTGTGTGTGTGTCTTACTTAAAACGGAAGATAATGCCGGCAAGAAGACATATAAGACAAAATTTAATAAATATTTTTTGCTGTTGTTGCTCTTGGTGTCTTATGGGGTTTGGTGTTGTTTTGTAATGTACACATCATTCATATATCGTCGTCGCTCGTCTATATGTCTCTATATATCTATCCGTGTATATATATATAGATGAACAAACATATATTAAAATGCATTGAATGATTATGATGATGACGATGACGACGACGATGTTTATGCTGCCGTTGTTGGTGTGTATATATATATACAGTTGAAATGATTAGAATATAATGAATTTTAATGGAAATTTAATAAAGAAAATATATATTTTATGCGGAAAATTTATGGGATTTTGATTTTTCTTCTCGTTATATATACATACTGTACGAGTATATGTATGTATGTGGAAAATATGTTGCTTGTCAATCAAATATTTATAATTAATTTCTTGTGTGCGGCTCTTCTGTCGTTTTCACTTTCCTCTGGTTTTTTATGTATTTTGTTTTCGGCACACATTTGGTATAGCCAAAACGTTTGAGTGACAGAATATGTTGAACAGTATATATATAAATATAAAGAGGGTTAGTATTTTTAAAGACATTATCTTTAAATATTAATAAAAGAGATTGATCGAGTCCCGATATTTAAAGCTTTAGATTCATGCTAAATAAATATATATGCCAGTATATATATAATGAATATTGACGCGTGAATTTGATTTCCCAAGAGTGGAAGCATCTTTATAGATATTAAGCTCTAGTACAATGACATTTGGGCGAAAAACTTAAGTAAAAATGTTAATTTGGTTCATTTATAGAATAAGATTACATCAAGGTCTCCAATGGTAACCTCAAATCCGTTTAATTCGACCTTTGTTTTTCAATACATAAAATTCATCTTTGTACTTCCAACCCGCAATGTGAAAAACATTTTTTTTTTCGTATTTATTTTCAACAACCTTTTTGCCATAATTACTTCCTACAATTATTATTTTCCCTTTTTTTTGCCCTCGATTTCTCCCGTCCGCTTTGCGGCAAAATATAAAAACTTACTTCCACGGAAACCCGAACACTAAACGCACTTAAACACATCATTCATAAATTTATTATCCCCAACTTTTGTTGGGATACGAAAGCAACCTTTCTTTGGTGGTGTCTGTGTGTGTCCTTTTTCACAAACCCAAAAAATCGAATAAAAATATCGTCCTTTTTATTATGTTCCTCGGATTTTTCTTATACAATTTTTCTCTCTTCCTGTGTGTCAATGTCTTATATATACAAATTTTGTTCGTTGAGTCAGTTTTTAAATAAAAATAAAATTAAAATTTTATAACTGAAATAAGATCAACATTTAACTTATTTACATTGTTGAAATAAAAAATTAAGGATGAACGAAAAAAGAAAAATAACGTACAACAAATATTAGGGATTAATTACATTTTAATTGAGTTCTATAAATTTTCCTCATTTCGTTCCATCCCCCAATGTGCGGAGTGAAGTGGTACACACACACACCCGATAAAGTTCAGTTCGTTTATATTTTTATTATTCTGGGAACTCATACTTCCGTTGTCATTACAGCAAAAACAAAACACAAAAAGGATAAAATAAGAAAAAGGATAAAATTGAAAAAAAAATTTAAGTTGAAGAAAACTTTTATGTTGTAAAATGTAAAATTTAAAAATCGACTGAGATTTTTTGTTTGTTTGTTATATATTCTGTTGATGGAGGAAAATAGGTTGGATGGAAAAAATAGGAGTTAATGAAAATGATGTTAATGATGATGAGATGGTTAAAGATGACGAAGAAGAAAGATTGCATAATGTACATGAAAATATAAATTTTGAAACATATTTGTTCGATGTTTTCTGTTCTTGTATATAAATATAAAGATGTAAGATAAGAAATAAAATTAAGATAATAATAAGTCGATTAATTTTAGATTTAATCTGGTGAAGTTTGAATCTGGCAATTATTTCTGGTCAATTTTCTCAGATCAACTTTCTGGTCCATACATAAATATTAAGTTTAAGCGTTGAAATGGTGCAAACCAGGATTCTGATAAAGGCGAGTAGACCGAGAGACAGAGGCCACATATCAAAACTTAAATATTTGTAACCGAGCTTTAGGAATACCGGAGCATTTCATATATTGTGTTGCATAAAGCTAGGCTCAATCAATACCATTAAAAAGGCAAATTGAATAATTAACTTATCACAGTTGACCTTTGGTTTGGTTCATTAATAAAAATTCTAGTTGTACCTACCTCGTCAGCTTCAGTGTTGCAACGAGTCAATGTCCACATGATCGTGACACTTTTGCTTGATTAATTTGGTGACTGTACATAAAGTACTGGTTTTATTATATAGAATAATTTTCAAAGCTTTCATAAGGGATTCAAAAGTCCACACTTAATGCAGTTCGAGAGTCATCGTAAAAGAAGACTTATTAACTGACTCAACAACTCCGAAATCTTTTGAAGTATATAGACAACTGAAAAAGTATATTCTTGTAGCAACCTATCATTGATCATAAGGTACAACTATGATTATTAGTAGAAAATCTGTCTATACTTCACGAAGAAACTTCAGACGAATCGTTGTAGACGTAAAATAGAGTTTAAGCGTAGGAAGATACAAAAATGGCTTCTATGCCAGGAACATGCCATCGCCAAACATGTGAAGCAAACGTTAACTTATAGGCAACACACGTGTCTTATAAATTAAGAAAATAATTTATCATAAGACCTTCTTCATTGCCGAAATATTGAAGAGGCCTAGTATGCTTCTTCCAGTATAGTTAAGATGTTTAACGTAATCTATTTTTTTCCTGTATCTCCAATTTAGGAGCATAGGGCGTCTACTAGACTTTTCCATCTTACTCTATTTGGGGCCACTGATTTTATTTCAGCCCATGATTTTTAGATATGTTTGGCTTCCGCAATTATCGTACGCTTCCACGTAACAGGTGGTCTTCAGACTCTTCTTTTTCCTTGTGGGTTCCATTCCAGTGCCGTTCGAGTTATATCTTCTTGTGATTTCCTTAATAACGTAACCTATACTGGGAGCTTTTTCACCGAAAAGAGATAAAATATTGTGTTCATTGTCATGCTGTTTTATAATATTGTTACGACTCTTGCGGTTCGTATCCGGATTATCAACCAGTTTACTTAAAATTTACCAGTTTACTTATAATTCACTCAATAAATTGGAAAGATAAGCCGGTTGCCACTGGTGGTACTAATCTTGTCACCACAATTTATCACACTTAACTAATTCACTTTTAATTCAAGACTAGCCGCTTGCCAGTAGTGGATGCTATGATACTAGTCTTTACTTCACTTTTGAACTTTTTAACACTTTACTGATTATACAGCAATTTATATAAGGAGTGCTTTATATACAAATCATTGGGATTCTCGATCTTTCCATTCTAATCGCAACAGTCAATGTAGTGGTGCATAAACTTCGATGTATCTTTTGAGATGTTTCCATGTGTCTTCTTCATTGATTATTACTTTTCAAGCTGAATTCGACTAGTAATATCGCTTGAGGTGTCTCCATCAAAAACAAACATTGTATTGTTCTCAGCTTGGATTCGAACCAACTACTATTTTGACTACTACCACTATAACGACTGTTGACTATTAGATTTAGCAAATAATCCTAGTGACACAACTCACAAACCCCTAATGTGGTCTCTTTAGTTTCATGGTCTCTAGGGTTTCATCAATTGAGTGATTTTATCGGAATTCAAATTAATGATTTGAAATAAGATTTCTCTCTATTAAAGGTTTTATCCTCTTCAGTTGTTCGAACAGTTTTGATCATCCGTATTTATTAGAAGAAAGGTCTGAATTATAATCGCTTGAAGCCTTTTATTTATCTTCGAAAGAGAATATATGAAGTTTTTATTCTTCAGTGGTTTGATTTCTTATTCGTGGGATCAGTACGTATATAGGCTTTTTCAAGAAATGGATCAATCTTCAGGAATATGGATCAGGTATTGGTTACTTATCCGGTATCTTTTACTTATTTTATCAACCGGGTGAACAACCAAACCGTTGACGTCAAATTACTAGTACAACAGGACGGAACAAAAACCGAGCTTGTAAAACCTCGCATGGCATGTATGCATGGCAACGCGTATAATTAATATCAACCGTTTGAAAATCTCACCATCCCGTATTTGGTCGACTTCTCCTTAATTAGCAAAAATTAGTTTTAATGCATTGCTTGGTTGAAAATTCTCCATGTCATCCTTTTTGAAAGGAAAGCAATAAAATAAAACAAAACGAACTCTTAATATGTTAGACCCTTTTATTCATCAATATAGTCTGATCCAAGAGTGTTATATTCATTCGGACGCGCCTATAACATTTCGAGGCTTCTTTTGTAGAATAGTTGAGCCTTAACCTAAAAAAATCCTTTGTTTCGTCTATGACTCCAGCATTTGAAGCAAATCAAGTAGCCCCAGATTTAGACAACAAACCAATTCGAAACCAAAATAGTAGGCAAACTGCCTTTTGTTATTTTAAGGATTCAGCTATCCTCACACAGATGCACTTTACGGTATTCGAAAACCATTCTGTCCAAGAAGGGATGTTTGTTGATAACACTCAATCGAGTAGAATCCTCATAGTATTGCTATAATGTTTTCCCATCCAACAACAGTGTGGTACCAGCTCACGAGTTGTTTCTTTCATTATTTCAAAATATTAAAGTTATAGCGTTGGATCCAGGTTTGACAGATCGTGAGCCTTTAAGGTGAAAAAAATGATGTAGTCCCCACAATTTTTTTGGCAAATCATTCTTTCAACATTTTTATATGATGAAACTATGTATTATAGAAGTGTATTATGAAACTTAAATTAAATCAGAATATATAAGGAAATGCTTCAAACTTCTGGTGAATGATACAAAAAACCAGCTGACACTTCTATGAATACCTTTTTTCTACGCCCTTCTTGGATCCTTGTAGCGATTGCATTTTCGAATTTTGAAATATTCATAGTGAATTCCGAATTATTTTGGCTAGAGGCGGTCGAGATTGTGTGTTACCAAAATCACTTAACTCCATGCAAATTGTTGCAGTACTGAAAAATGGAACACGGTTTTGCTGCTAAACTTTTAAATGAATGGACATCATCAAGATACCGATTCTGTTTGAATGTGAATGCCCATTCGAAGGAAAAGTTCTGGAACTTAGAGCCAGTTTCCGTTGAAGGACGTTTCCTTGCAAAGAAATACGCAAAACAACATTCTAAATTTCAGCAAGTTATGCAGTTATGAAAAAGTTTGATGGTTTTTCCATGTGATCAGTAGTTGTGCTTCGCACACGCGATTCAGTTAGTTGTAATCCAGAAAGTGACAACGAGGAATCAAAGGATTAGGGATACGTAGCCGAAGATTGCGGTTGCTTGATTGTATAAATTGATAATGAAGCTGAATTAGAGCATGTTGTGGTAATTGAAGAATTTTGATTTAGTTTGATCATCAAAAATTGAGAAAATCGGATGATATTCTTCAATTTTTGATAAATAAACTTTCAAAAAGAATTGAAGCTTATTATGGACACTAAGAGTCGAACTAGATGGAATAGCTTAGTCCAAATGCTTGAAAGATTTAGTCAACTAAAAAGCTTTGATTGACATCTCATCTGATATTTTTATTACACATATTGAAATAACATTATTTCTGCACTTCTCCCAGTGAAGCTTACTGTTGACACCTTCTGTCGAGAGAACGCAAATCGTCTTTCTGCTGATGCGGTACTATCTCTTATGCTTGAGAACTTCGATCCGATGAACTCTCACTCAAATTGAAACACGCTTTAAAAGAACGAATAAGCCAAAAACGCACAAATGTTACAGGTTCTCTTCAGTATTTTCATAATGGTGGAATAAGTGAAACTGATGCCTCTTTCACCAGACCATTTAAAAATATAATAGTCAAAGTTATTGAACGCTTTTCACAAAGATCGATATGCATCACAAGTATGGAAAATTCGTCAGAATCTGACGATTTATTCGTCAGAATCTGACGCTCAACTCAACAAGCAACAAATCGGAGCTGAATTTTCAAATTTAAATCGGAATGAAATTCTTTGAAGCGACGAGAAAATATTTTAGAGTCCATATACTCATTTTTGATTTCGATTCCACCAACGAGCGTAGAGTCCGAGCAAGCTATCTAAGTTGCTGGAACCTTTTGTACAAAGGTTCGATCGAAACTAGGTGACGTAGTATATGTAGTGATCTCTGTTTTATTAAAGCATATTTTAGGCAAACAAACAATAATACACCATTTTAAAACATTGATTTATGTAGTTTCAGAATTCAGTCTCGCGTTTTAAAACATTGAAACGCGAGACTGAATTCTGAAACTTCTTTGTTCTTAATCTTTAAAAATAGGTCGCGATCCAAAGTAATGCAGTTTTAAGAATTTGTAGGATAGGAGCCCACCAGTCTCTTGTTGTTGTTCGCTGGACTTCCTCGTGATGACGATTGATTAATTGTTCTTAGAAAGGCTTTTGGGTAAACGACGTAAGATGACTTTGTAATATATATTGTACCTGTAATACTAAGAATTGATTTATTAAAATTTTAAGTACTACGATATAACATACTCAACTATATAACAATTTCTTAGATATTACAGGAATTCCTACAAACTTTTTAATTTTATTTGAATCGATACATTACTTCTTTTATGAAACGATACATAATGAATACTTCATTGTTACCTAAATATCGTTGAACATTCTTTATAAAGAGAGTAAAAAAATGTCAAGACTTTGCAAATACGCGAAGAGTATCACTTGAAATATTCTTAGTACGCCTATATACGCCAAAATAACGAATATTTCCTGAACAATAAATCACAAAACGTATACTATCCCTCTTGAATCCTGTCTCTGTATTTTAGCGCTTACACACACACACCCAGTTGATGTGAAAATAAATAATTTATTCCTTAAAAATGTCTTCATGATAAATAAATTCCTTAAAAAATACAACAACAAAGACGCGTTGAAGTAAAAAGGGGATTAAAAAAGCAAATTTTTTTTGTTTAGTTCGACCAAATTAAAAAAAAAAATTTGGAGGAAAATTCACTTTTCTTCTCAAGTGAAGAAAATGAAAAAAAAAAAGAAAATTCTTTTCAAAGAACGAACGATTTTTTTTGCCATTATTATCGCACAATATATTAACCATCCATGAAAATTTTTCCATATTTTTAGAGTTTTTCATTTTTTTTTTTTTTTTTGTTAAATGAATTTTTAATGAAGTTCAAGGTGTGAAAATTTATATGTGTAAAAGAAGTTAAAAGAAAAAATTTGTTTCGAATTTTTATTTTGCGAGCGATAAGAAAATAAATAAGTATAAGAAAAAAAACAGCAAGAAATTATGTAAGAGATAAATTTTGATTACATCCTTTCTTTTATCGCGTATATACTACACGTATGTCGGTGTTTACATACTCGCTGTGTACAAAGGTGATATATAAGTCAAAAATGATAAAAACAAAAATGGTGGTTGCGGAGGCAAACTAAATGAGCTGAATAAATTTTGACATTTTGAGTCTATGTACGAGTGTCTTCGAAATTAAAAATTAATTTTATATCCTTTAAGACATATATTTTGTATATATACTCGTACAACCCAGAGACGTTAATTTTATTACGTAAATCTATTTACGAAACATTAAGTAGTTTTATCTGCCGTCTTCATACTTTTATTGGTACTCATCAAGAGAATTGATTGATTGGCTGCACGATCGACGTGATACCAATTTATTTTCCGCCTGAATAGCCAGCTTTAGAATTGAGTGATAATTGAAATAAAACCAAAATATTTTACACAATTCGGATATAGACAAGATAAGGTTACTATTTCGACCCTTATCATATGTCCAGAATGCTATATTATTTTATTATTTGAGGCTAGATGATTGGCAGAATATGTCTAAAATGTGTGTAAAGTGATTGAATATTACTGAATAATGCCTGAGTACTACTGGCCTTAATTATCTTGAAAATAGTTCATAGCATCCATACCTTAAGATCTCTGTTAACTGCGGTTCGGGACTAGGATGGAAGCCTCTGTATTAACGTCGATACATGGCGATTTTTCTGTCCTACTTAATGTTCCACAGCTATCACAAACTGTTTTGAAATACACTCAAATACAGCCCGCAGAGATGTTCATTAAGCATACATCCTATGAGAAATTTACTAGGACCTGAAAAATTTAAAGTGGCCGCGTTATGCCCAATATTTAAGAAGAGTGATCGCTTGAAGTGCGAGAATTATCGCGGTATAGCGCTCCTCTGGCGGAGGAAATTATCTAAATTTAAAGCAGCGGAGTTGCCATTTAAGTTGCTAAAACCAAATATGTGATCTATGGTTTTCGAGACCAAGACGCAAATGATTTCAGTAGTGGTGGTAACCACACATTTGAAGAAGTAATAAGATTCAAGTATCTTTGATCTCTCATTACTTATACGATAATAATGTAGGAGAGAATATCAAGGTCCACCTTACCGCAGGCAATCGGGCTCTGCGTCCACTTCTGAAATCAAAATATCTTGCAAATGCGGACAAACAGAAACTGTACAGAGTGTTGATCAAACCCGTAGTTATATATGGATGTGAGAGTTGGACCTTGACGGCTGAGTACGAAACATGGCTTCTAACCTTCGAAAAAAGAACCAAGCGTGTGATATATAGCCCAAATCGAGACGTTTATGGCACATACCAAGTTCTTTTCAACCACGAGATCAGAAATTTAATGTGAATTCCTGATATCGTACATGAAATGAAAGGGGCTCGAGTACGTTGTCTTGGTCACGTTCTTCAAATCGCATGATTTAGCAATGTTTTAAGGGAGAGCCGCATTTTGGTAGGCGAAGAGTTCATTGTCGACAACGATGGCTCCTCGACGTACAGAGCAATCTGGTTTCTTCTAATTGTTTACAACAGTATGAAAAACGTCGTGAACTAAATCGAAGTCCGATCGTTGACACGGTATTGGCTAATAATGGCCTGTGAAAACCGTTAAAAAAAGTCCATGGCATCAGATTGCGACCCGAAGCTTTTTAGTTTGCTTCATCTGGTAAATTTAGATGTGGAAGTACACTTACATACAACTGCAGATATTTTCAGACATTTCACTGAGAAATGAGTGCAATAGGGGAGCTACCTGATTGCATCATACTTAAAAATCTAAATCTCAAATCAATTTCGAATTGAAGAGCTGGATGAAGAACAGCTGGATGAAGTTATACACGAAAAGTTTACTTGCGTATAATTTGGGAAATGTCACAATGAGTCTCTTAGCATCAAAACTTAGCTTAATAGGCAATGGTGAGTTATTCACTTTAAATCTCCGTTTGGCCCAATGTCGTATTAGTTTATTGTTTTGAAAGGCTATTAAGATATTTGAATCTGTTTGGGAAAGGATGTAATGACGTTCTACTATTTTAAATTTCAACCTGTCTGTCTGTTTATATCTTTCCAATTTGTTTTGGAACCCAAAGCTTTTCCAACTCTTTAGCGTTTTTTTTTGTCCTAGTTTACGCCATTACATAGCCAAATTGAGGACGTACGACTTTAGTATGTAGAACCATCTGAATATTGTAAATTTACCGAATTTTTCATTTACCGGTAAATGGTAAAAACTCGTTCGATTTACCGGTAATTTACTGGTTTTTAAATTTTTGGACTTTTTGATATTAATCGCTGCTATAGTTAAAATTTACTTCGTGATTTCTTCTGAATATCGAGTTTTAATCTTTTTTTCATCGTGACCGGCTGTAGTTCAGAAAGTATTTCTGGATACTCATCAATCTGCAATTTTCATACTTAAACGCTCAATAATGCTCACAATATTTTTGACAGTTGCAGTTTTACTTAGAAAATTAAATAAACCATAATTTTGATTATCAGTTTTCTGCCATGATCCAACGGATTTTATAGAATCTGGAATACATCTGAATAATTGGTAATTGCAATTCCTTAGTACGTAGTGAATTCTATGCAAATAATTCATCTATCCTGAGTTCAATAATATAAAATCTGATAAGCTTAACAATTCTACTGCTAATTTTAATTCACGAGAAGTATTTCCTAAACATTCTTAAACCTTAGTTTTTTTTAAGGACAGTTTAGGAAAAACTTCATTCTTTTGCTCAAATACATGAAGTACTTCCTAAATCAAAATTATGTTTAATTGTCGAAAAAATCGTATTATTACAATTTATACGGATAAACCGATAAATTTTTCTAGAGTTTGACCTGGTGGTAAAAATTAAAATATCTTACAAATTTCTAAAGAAAATTAATAGTCATCAAAACATAGGGGATCTAGTGGTTTAGCATACGAAATTCGTAATACGGGTAAATTTCATAGGTACTACGATTTTCCTTTAGGTTTTCCGGTATTTGGAAAAACCAGGGCCAAATACTACGACCACTTTTGAGTTGTTTGGAGTCAAACCACCATCATTTAAAAAGTTATAGGGGATCTAGTGGTTTTCAAACGATGGTGATTTCCTATTAGTTTGAACTACAAACAACTCAAAAGTGGTCTTAGTATTTGGTCCCGGTTTTACCAAATACCGGTAAACCTAAAGGAAAATCGTAGTACATATGAAATTTACCCGTATTACGAATTTCGTATACTAAACCACTTATTTTGTTTGTTTTTCTTATTTAATCAGTATTATCATACAATTTATTTATATTTTTGACAAAAAAATTATTAAATTTGTTGTTATCATTAATTTACTATTGGTAATTGAGCTACGGAATTATACCGGTGTAGTTAATCATTGATTATTAATTGCTGAAAAATAATTCATGAAATATAGTTTTCTTTATTTTACGCGTTATTACGAATTTTACACTCACATTGAAAAAAATTGTTTGTTGTTGGTTTCAGAATGTTTAGGAAATACTTCACTCTCATTAATTTTACAGGTTCAAGTGCCTTTATGTTTTCATTAATTAGGTTTAGTTCATGATGGAAAAGCTGATGCCGATATTTGTCTAACGAACTTTTTCGAACAGCAGATTTTAATTTGAGGAACCGTTCCAGCACAGTCAATAAGTTGTTCCAACGGGTTTTGCTATCCAGAAATGGGTTAATGTCAAATATTTTTACTACTCTTCGTATTTTATTGATAACCGGATATAAGTCGCCATGGGATATATTGTATGGAATTTGCGAATCAGTCTTTAATTCCAAAATTTTGTTGACTATATAGATATTCATGTATCGACGGTTTAAGATTTGGAGGTCATTCGTCGAGTATGAGGCTAAAATTGTCACATTTTTTAACTGGTTTTCAATTGGTTTACAAATTTCATCACGAATTTTTTCTCCGTAAGCCATTACGATATTTCTTTTTGAATTTGACGATTTTGGAACGAAATATGCTTTGGCGATTTGTAACATTCTTAAATTATAAGAGGTACAAAATTTTGCGAGTGTAAGACTATAACTTTGGCTAATATTCTTGAAATTAAAGCCGGTAGGAAATAATCAGTTGTTTCAAAATTGTTAAACTTAATTTTTATCGGTAAATATTTGATATTTTACCGGTAATTCCGTAAAGAAATTTGAACGATAAACCCGGTAAATCGATTCACCGTTTACCGATTATGCATAAGCCTTAATTGCATAGCTTCATGCCAGCCGATATAGTACTGACATGGAAGATGGGGTGCTCCATGAATTCTGCGCTCCAACAGAAGGGTATATTAATGTGTTTATTCACACCACTGATATTCCACCATCTTATTACAATGAACCCAGAACCTCCCGCTGAAATTGCCGCAGGTGGTTTAAATGAGTTTTTTTCTTTTTCTGTCCATCAATATGATAACTATATTGATGTTGTTGTCAGTCGATGGTGGGATAAGTGAAAAATAACGAATATTCTAGCGCAATCTGGTCACCTTATACATTTTAATGAGCTCAAAAATAATTGTATACTTATAAGAAACTTCGTTCGGTTATAATTTGGCGCCTTACGAAAATCGACTTTATCGCATAGACATAGTATGTTCACTCTGTTTACACGTGACATTCTGTGTGGTAGAATTAACTGTTCAGCATTGTTGTCGTCTTTTAATGTACACTCTTTGCAGTGTTTTTGGCCTAATATACTTTTTATTTCGTCGACTACTAATTTTATAACTTCTAGGTCTCATATGTTGCATTAAGTGATAGCAGATAAAACATAACTAGCACTACATATGTCTAGTGATATGAACAGTGAACTGCATTTACTAACAGCTCCGATATGACTCCGATATCTTGGAGAAAAGTGGACAGTTAGAAGGCTGCAAACTTGATCTAATTGCAAATCATCTAGTACAGTTTTTAAACATTCATTCCAGACTATCTATTCAAATTTAGCGGTCATCACGGAACTATGATTCATAGAGTCGTGCTTGAAATCCGGATTTGCTTTGCACAAAAACCAGAACTGCCTTGTGGTTTTTTGAGATATAGCCCAAGCGTTCGATAAAGTATCGCATACAGGAGTTATACATAATATGAGAGTAGAACTACTGGCCAGTGCCTCTAAAATTATAAAAAAAAGTATGAGCTCAAGTATGTGCTTCCGATATAAAAGTATTCAAGAGTTTCTCAATTCAGTGTACTTTATAACACAAATCCATACAGATATCCTTGTACACTCACTCCCAGTAAACTAAAGTAATTGAACCCAGGACAATTCGTAATTCCAGGTCCAAACAGAAATTTTATCTATTCATTTACACCCACCTGCTTCACAGTGAGCTGAATTATTTTTATTTCGTCCAAACCATACACCAGTGTTGGCTTCTTACTTCTGCATATCCCAATTGATCTTGTTTGATCAAATGGAGATTCTTGAAGCAAATCGATACCTTTCTTAGGTGAATAGATAAAGAATTTTAGCCTCACTTTAACCCTCGATTTGAAAGTCGAAATCCCAATGGATTAAGTGCCTTAGTGATGTTAACTATACTATACTGTTTCAAGTGTCTTGGATTACACATATAGTAATAGCATTGGGTTGATGTCAAGATGACTTTCGGATATATTTGTATTTTGGATATATACATCCACGTTTGACATGTCCACGCCTTGGAAATGAGAACAAGCTTAAATTTACCAAATTAAATTTATTTTTAAGTATGGAAGTGACAGTTTCACCCAAAGACGGAACGATTTTTATGGTTGACAAGAGGAATAATATATTGGACTAACAAAACGGTGGGCCTTTATATCTATTATCTCCAATTAAACCTCAAACTTTTGACATTTCGATGAATCTAAGATGTCAATCAAGATTCAGAAAAAGGTTTTGGGCAGTGAGCATTTCTTCGCAATCATTAGTATAAAGCTGTATAGGCGAAACCCATGGCAGGATATCACTGTACAAAATAGTTTGCTCTGTAGATTCTTGTCTATGTGGTATTAGACGTGGTCAAGGACCTTTACTAGTTATAAGTCATCAACTATACCGTCGTTTATTTTCCCAACCTGTTCGTATGATATCGTACGTATGAAATCAATCGAACCGATCGATGTTTATAGCTGACTGTCCAATTTTCTTTATTCAATCTTTACTGACGTTGCAAGGGGTCAACTGTATTCTATATAATTTTTGAGTGATTTCACGTTTCAAAGCTACTCGAAACCGCAAATAGGACCTTCGATGATGCATCCCACTAATCGAACTATATCTCAACCTTGGTGGTCAAATTCCATATATGTATTCATAAAGGAAACCCCTATTGTCATAAATACATTCCATTCAAATGTTTATGTACATATATCATATAGTGCAAGACCATCTCCGATTTTGTTCTGCTATCTACACATTTGAATACAAAATTCATAATCCCATTATTAACCGCAGACAGTATACATAACCTTTTAAAAAAATCCTTCATTAAATTGAATGAACTTAAAAAAAAAATCTTTGTTCTTATAATTTTACTGACAAGCTCCTCTCTCTCTCGCTTTCAATCGTTGCTCTTTTCCAACTTTAAATCTCGAAATGAAGAACATATATATAAATTTTTGGCATAAAAATAGAACAAGATTAAGGTTAAATGGAATAAAAAGTAGTCGACGATGTCGAAAAGAAGAAAAAAGTCTTTAGAAGTGATGATGATGATGATGACGACGACGATGAAGAAGATTTTTATTATTTTGAACCATATGGTTTAGTTTCTTGTGAAGATTTTAATTACTAAAGACCGACCGGGTGGTGATGAAATTGTATATCCGTCTGTGTATGTATGAATCGCGTATTGAATATCCCATTTTTGGTCGTGGTTTTTTTTTATTGCCTTTTACACACATCCATTCATATTAAGAATGAACACTTCATTCGATTGCGTACACGTCTACGTACCTCGCCATTGTTCGATTGTCGCGTCGTGTTAAAGTATATATTTTCCATTTGTTTTCTTTTAACCAATGTTTTTTCTTCTCGTCTCGTTTCAGGTAAGATTTTTTGCTTTCTTAAAACAATTATACATTATATATCGTCCTGTGTTTACAACAGACGACCACTTCATAAGTGTAAGGCCACTTAATATTAAATTTATGTATGTTTTTGGACCAGAAATTATAATTAACAGATTTATGTATATGTGTATGGTATGTATGCGCGGGCGCTCAATAAAACCAACATATGGTTTCATTATGTAATTTATGTGATGATGTCATTGAAATTAATAGGTTTCTGCTGTTTTGTGTTTTAAATGAAAATTTCGAAAATTATACTGTTCAACAGTATAATGTTGTTATGCATAATTTACATCGCCAAGCTGACTAATTCTGGTCTTGGAAAAAAATGGGAAATTAAATTGGTCTTTAATTATATAAAGGTTATCAAAATCTTTAAGACAACTTCCACAGTATTTAAAAACTGAATTAAAATGATTTCTTGACTTGACTGTCACGACACTTTGGAATAGTTTCATCAGAACGAAGAGATAATGAATCTCGATGCAAAAGGCATTTTTCACCATCTGATTACGATCGGGGTGTGAATGAAACACACCTACGACACCCTGTTGGAGTACAGAATTCTTTGGCCGACCCGTCTTCTATGTCAGTACTAGGCTGGGATGAATTTGGATATGACTGCAATGGCGTAAGGTAAGATGTAAATAAGCGAACCACAAAAGAGTTGGGAGTTCCTTGAATCTCAAAACAGATTAGAAAGATAAACAAACATCTTATCAAGCAGAGAGAGAAAATCAGTCCGATGTTTGTAAAAGGACCTGTCAATAGGCCTCGAAGGCCATGCGATGCAAAGGCACCTCTCAACTATCTTTTGTGTTACCACGTAAAACCACCGGCTTGTGCTGAAAACGAATAACAATTTTTGCTTTGGGGGTGAATATTGTACATCCAGCAGTTCTCAAAAAATTGGTCCAAATTTGGACGCCTCAAAATACTATTCGTCAAGAACAGCCTCAGTGGTTCTATGAACGTAACTATTTTTAAATGTTTCTTCAGAAAAAATCAATCCAAGCAGAGAAATCGATAACTGACTTAAATGGCGCAGTTCTTCAACTCTGTTGGAGTGCAGGTACTATAGGCTCATGGATTTAAGGTGCGTAACGGCAGCCATTAAGCTAACGGTCAAAACAAAAATTCACTTGTACAATAAGCACATATTTTATTATTATTTTTTTTATTGTAGTGTTATCTGTCCCTCGGGCTATATTGGCCCATTGTGGCTTCTCACTATATTAGTTTACGTTCCAGCTATAGGTCCGATTAACGTAGAAACGGATTTTCTTTTCGCACACGCATTTTACCCTCAACTGGGTCTCAGATAAATTCATTCGCAGCACCGATCATACCGCCCAAATGATCGATGGTGAAAATCCCTTTTCGCATCCTGCCTCCTATATCGGAGGGATCCAAACTCGGTACTCCCCGCTCCACGCCGAAGCGTTTTAACCACTGAGCAACCTGGGTGGTTTAACAAAGCACATGTTCGTCAAGAGAATTCCCTGTCCTGACTGCTTCCACTGTCTTCTTTCATTTAAAGTTAAATATTGGCTTGAAAATTCGCCTAATTGTCAGTTCTAAATTCGGGTCTGAAGTGGACTAGGATTGTTATTTTCTCAAAATGCAGGACCAAATGCAATACCTATCTTACTAACAGCAGGCAGTTTACGTACCATTGTGTCTTCATTCATTATGCCACCCGAATTATATTCAAGTAGACCTATGCTACATTCATATCAATACTGTTTCGACAACGATCTATAACTTTTCATAAAGATCTAAGACTAACACACATTCCTATAGCTTGTATGAACTTCCATACGAAATAACAAAAATATCCTAAACGCGAAGCTTCTGCTATTGTAAACACACGATGTGCTTTTCTATTACAGATCCACATACAGATCAAGGCAATATTACAAGGCAATATTATAGAAAAAAATAAGCGAAGGAGATACTCGTGCCAAGACAAATACATATGAACGCAAAATTTCATGTTTTTAGAGATTGACTCCCATAATTGCCCATTCTCTGGGCACAGTCCCGTAAACCATTTCATTCTATACAGTAACGTAAAAAAACACGCTAAAAACTGTTGATCTATTGCAATGCTGCTTACGAAACAATATAGTCACACCAAATGGTCCAGTGGTCCAAGTTGCGGTAATTGGTGCGGAAGGTACTTAATTCGAATCCTGTTCGCAAAACAACTTTTCACCATTTGATTACAATGGGTGATGTGAACGAAAACATATATAACCTCCTTAGATATCCACAACTTAAGGGTCGAAAAATAGCAAAACCAATGTCGTCATTTATAAAACGTAACATACTAGTATTCGATATTGGTAAACCAATTTTATAGCAGTCTAAATCATAATCTCTTAGAATTTGATAGATTTTCTTAAAAACCGTTGCAAAAGTTAAATTGGAGGTGCTGACACCTTGCAGTTTTCTAAGCCTTGCCATTGAAAGAGTGCAAATAGGCAAAACATCGCATACTAATCCTCCATTGTAATCTTGCAAGCAGTCTGTTTGTTTATTTCTAATCGTAAGAAACTTTTTTGGGGCTGAAGATACCCTCAACTCTTTCACGGCTTGGTCACTTAATGTTTGCGTGTATAGCCAAATTGATGACGGACGGCTATGTCCGACTGGTGGTTCAAAATCCTGCCATTATCGGAATTCGAACTTGGTCCAACTCCTACTGTCCAGTCTTATTGGATTTTATTCTTAAAAGTCGATGATACATCACCAACTTAGAACTACCAACATACATCTCCGAAAGATAAGATTGCCTATTTTATTTGGATTAAATGTCTTTATTCGATCAGTACCTTTAATAAAAATATATAAGTGATTTAATTTATGGGTGAACCCCATTTAGAAAAGAATTAAAATGTAATTTCAATCATAAATAAAATCAGCCATTAAATAATTTCATTACACTACCACTGGCCTAGAGATATCCCCTGAAATGCTTAACCCCTCAGATGAAACTAAACATATATTTAAAATTAAATCCTAAATTGGGATCACAAAATTACCCGAAAATGAAATTTTAATTTAATTTCCAATCGTCTCGAATTATAGTGTGTATGTATGATAGAAAACATTGGGGGGTTTAACAAAAAATAGAATCAACATTTAGGCGTTTACTCCTAAATTATTAATATCCTAGTGAAGCAAAAACAAAATTAAATCAAAATATTTTAATAACATATTTATTTATGTGTCGGACTAAAGTTATGAGTGTGTGTGTGTAAAAAAGTGAAAATCATCATCCCCTGTATTATCCTTTAGCATGATAGGAAAAACACCTTGAGGCGTTAATATCCCTAAAATTTATTATTAAATATGCAATGAATAAATATTTTTTTTGTGCTGTTTTCCAATTTTTATTACAGGGAAATCGAAAAAGCGAGTATGTATGTATATGGAAAATCAGTTATGAAAGTTTTTTTTTTTATATGTTTTTCAAGTGTTCGAATGGAAAAGTGTGAAAAACGAAGGAAATTTAAAAAGGAAATAAATTTTTCGAAAGTGAAGCAAAAAATAAATGTATAACTCTTAACCTACGATATTTGCAGTTATTTAATCTGTTTTTACCGGATTTTTTGTGTCGATTTTATTGCCTCTTTGGCAATATTCTTTCATCGAGTATCGAGAGATGTCTTATTGATGAAGGATTATGCTCGTACATATTATATTTATGAAGAATAGAGTGAAAAATTTATTTATTTTGTGCCATGTTGATTTATTCAAGTTTTTTATACATGTTTTGTATACATAAGGATTTATGTTTACACCCGATTATTACCACGAGCGCGCCATTTGCTTTTTGTGAAGGATTAAGCTGTATCATCTCAAGAACGTATCGACGTTTTATTATTTTATTTAATCTTGCTGTCCTTTTTGATAAAACACATGTTTATTATTAAACTTTGATGAACTTGCAACCCAGTGAGACAGTTATAGAAGATTCGTCTGCTAACAATATTTATGCCTCTCTCAAATGTCCTCAATTACATTGAAACTCGACTTGCAACCTCTACCTTGATAGCAAGCTAGTCTACCATTTTTATATTCAACTGCTATTCCGATTTTAGTCAAATATTCATGTGTTCATATATTCATCCCATTGTTATATTCACCCCGATGACAGTACCCTTTTAATAGACTCCTTTTAGTTCACAAATTAGTTGTTGTGATATAGAGTGGATGATATTATGAAGCTGATTCGTAACAAGGCTCACAAATCATAATATTTTTCATAGCTAAGACTCTAAGAACATGTTAGGTCCGAGTAGATCCATACCGAGTAGCCATCTGATGATAAAGCCAAGTTTTTTCTCCTTCCCGTAGACTTTATGCCGTTTAAATTTCACTGAGAGCACCGAACCATGGGTCCTCCAGGAAAGAAGCTGAAGCTAATTTTCCCCTGGTATCTCTTCTATGACAGCTGGAATAAAAAAAACAGGTATTTTCCGATCTCACTAGATGGCACCACGTGCGGACTACTTCTATCACTGTCGTAAATAAATTTGTCCACATGTTTTGGCAACCTTCTATTTAGATTGACAGTTCTTGTTGCAAGTCCATGTTTAAACGTTGACGCCAGCTTAGTATGATGCAGGTGTGTCACTGTAGTTTTGTTTTCTAGCTTAAGTTCGGCTTTGTATTGTCTCGTCCAAGGCGTGTTAAAATAAAAAGTATGAGACTGCTGTGTCACTTTTCGAAAAAACCTCTACCTCGGCACTTCTTTGTGGCTTTTAATAAACTCAAGAAACCGTTTCATGGTGTCAAACACGATTTATGCAATGGTTAATTGGCTGAAGGCGCCTTTAGGAGCCTAAAAAGGCGTGTATGATTATTTTTGATAACAAGCTCACTAAAGGGGGGAGCAGTTGGTTCCTTCAAAGCTCTCAACGCAATGAATTTTATACCAATTACCGAAAAAGCCATTTAAACCTTTTTTGGCAGGTCCTCATATCTTTTTGTGTGAAACTTTCAGGCAGGAACTATCACTTAAAATAATTCTTAAGTCCTAGTCTGTCTTCTAATCCCTACTTGTTAAATCTGGCGGGATAGAACACAGATAATATGCTCACATTCCAACCAAACCGCTTCTTTAGTTTTGGTTTTTGAATTTAATTGATTTGTGTGAGTCGGCTACTGAAAAGTATAAGTCGCTTGATATTGCCAGAATCCACAAATTGGAATTTAGTTACCAAATATCAACTTATCATTTATGGGCCCTGTCAAGACAACTCCCACCATTCCACTTTTTTTCAAGATTCTCACATAAATAATAATAATTTTTTAATTGGTCGCGAGATGGGAATTTTGTACTTAAACAGCTCAGAATATTTAAGACTAGAGCATCTAACCAATAGGATTTAAAAAATTGATCCGTTGACCGATCCTCGTAGTTAGAAATGTTTAAGATCTAATATTTATATTTATTAAATGTTTGATTCATAGACAAAAGAAAGGTGCGCCCATGAGATATATATTTTCAAAGGTCGTTGTATGTATATTCACAGTCCAACTGCCACACCTGATGGATTTTTCCTGGGAGAATTGCACCATTGTTTTCCTTTTATATACGACCACTTACTTCCTTTCATCAAGATTGCATTACTTTTAGCTGTGTTTCAATTTGGGAGCCGCGGCACAGATCCTTCATCTATATTTCTAAAAGTATTGAACTCACTATTGTCAATTGGATTGTGTCTATATGCTTAAATCTCGCGTAACTGAGATGAAACCAGATGACTTTTCTGTATCTTCATCAAAGAGTGTACTCACGAAGGTATGTTTCCAGCACTTCTTTGACTCTTGGTTATTATCATGGTACATATTAGATTGCGGCAGTTTTCCTTTATTATTCAGAGCTACGCCGGAGATCTTATCCTAAATGTTTATAATAATATTTAAATGTTTTATCTAGATTAACGCAATATCATTGAATCGTGTGTTCTGAGAAAAATTAAAGTACGGACTCGATCCAGCGATACAGCTGATATATTCCACTACCATGATCAGAGTTCTCGCGGTCAACTCTCTCATTATGCAGCGGAACATTGATCTTATAGCTTTTGTTATGTTCATATAAACTGGGCAACTGTAAAAGAGCTTTTACAATACCAGTGATTACCTGTGATCAAACTTAGATGTCTCCAGAATATTAAATGTGGAGCGATTACTAGAGTTATGGCTTCGACTGCATTACTTATCATGTTGAGTACTGTTGTCCTTTACCATTTTCTCCTACGTTTGTATCTTTCTTAAGAAATGATTTTGCCGGTCTATATATTATATTCGTTTTGTACAATTTTTCAAGCTCTGCTTTCTTTAAGACCTATTTGCTGTAAATCCGGTTGTCTGTAAAAAGAAGGCCACTCTAAAGATTATGTTGTGTATGCGATGGAAAGGACGACGACTCCATACATTATTTTGCAGGTCAATTGTCGTGAATCACCCACATCCCATCATTGGTTTAAAATTGCCCAGCTTTCCATTCGAATTGTATTCGAAAATTGCGATATAGTCTTCGAATTCGAATCTCCTCCAATTCCAGCCACTTTTAGTTAATCAGCTCTATTGTATCCACTGTATAGTTGTATCCATAGTTGTCCATTTGTACTCGTACAGTAATTAAAACTATATTCTACTCGTTTATAGATTGTATTCGAAGTTAAAAAAAAAAATTATCAATCAAAAATGGCAAGGAATAAAGAAGCAAACTTAATCCATAAACTTTTATTTAAAATAAAATTATTTTATTTTCATTATAAATTGAAATTGAATCCTTTTTATTATTATTTTTATATACATGTATATTTATAATACTATATAAAATATCAGTTTTTATATTATGAATAAAATAATAATTTGATTATGTCTGGGCGAATAAAACTAAATTGAAATCAAACAATATACTACTCCACTCTATATAAACATATATATATGAGACTGTATACGAAGAATATAAATGATATTGATTTTAATTCAGGACAATCATCTTCGTTTTAGTCCTCGCTATCCTCTATTTCTATTAGGTTTTTTGTTTGGATATCGTTTATATAATACGATATATATATATATATATATATATATATATATATATATATATATATATATATATATATATATATATATATATATATATATATAGATTATTTAATAGATTTATATTTCTTATTATATGAAATAATAATTTACAATTAACCTTTTTACATCCTTCCTTAGAGTCACAACACTATTAGAACTATGTTTATATAGTAAAAAGGATATTCAAAGCTACCTAAGTATAAGTTTACACTATTCGTTCACAGTATTTAGGAAATAAATTTAAAATAGATTCAAACTAGGTACGACCTTTCGGCATCACCTTTTGTATCCGGTGATGCCGAACGTATTTACCCGTTTCCCATTATGTTGCAGCATAGGAGTTTTAATTGGAACTGTAAAATTTCACTCTTTAGAGCTGATATTTTCTCTAGGTGTTTTGTTCCGGTGATCATTAGGTTTTTCCAAGTCTATAGTTATGTGGCTTATGTCAAATGAGGTGATTTTGTTTTCTGATTTAACTTTGATCTTCTCTTATTTGATTGGCGTAGATTATTCGAATTTTTGAATTTCAAAGTATTTACCACTAGATATTGATTTTTCTAGCTTAGTTTATCCTGACAGAGATCCAGTCTAGCGACTTTTGGTTTTAAATGGTTGTTTTGCGAGTTTCTTTTACAGCTATTATACTTCTTTTCTGGCCAAAAATCTTTTCTGGTGAAATTCATTCAAGTTTTATCATGGCTAATATCGGGTTTTCCAAAAAGAGGTTTCATTTTGATATTTAAAAAAACGAGAATTTTTTAAAAGAAATCAATGAATGTTTATTTCATTGCATTCACACCATGGCTACGTTTGCACCACCATATCGTTTTCATAAAGTTATCCATGACCAATTCGCACATTCGCGGCTGTTTGTCCTCGATAATTTCACGAATTGCATCTTTAAGATCTTGAATCGGTATTAAATCGGCCAGGACACTTTTATAGCGAAACTGCTATTGTTTCGTTGCTTGTGTGGCACGTATAGTGCCGTCTTGCTGAAAATAACATTGTCCACAATACTTTTTCTCAATTCCGGCCATAAAAAAGCATTAAACATAGCTCGGCAGCGCAGTCCATTCACCGCAAAAGTTGCTCCAGCTTCATTTTCGAAATATTATAGTAAAGTTTAATCTCATCGCCAGCCGAAAAACCGCACCAAACAGTGAAGCGTTGAAGATGGAGATTTTTGTCAGTAATCACTCTTGGATTTTCTGAGTCCCAAATGCAACAATGCTGCTTATTAACGTAGCCTGCGATGAAAATTCGGATCATGGTGATGCATTTGAAGAACCCAATCAGCGAAGATATGACGTTTATGGTGATCGATCGGCTTGAGTTCTTGCGTTAACGGAACTTTAAAAAACATGAGACCTAAGACATTATGTAAAATACGGTGTAATGTCTAATTCCAAAGATCGACGATAAATCAACAAACCTGGGTTCTTCAACACTATACGGGCTACATCAGCCATATTCTCAGTTGTTCTTGAGCGACGCGCACGGTTTCGTTTCTTCACATCACTTACTTGCCCAAATAGCTCAAATATTTCCACCAGTTTCACTAATGGTCCGAGGAGGTGTTTCACTACGGCGAACTGTGCAGAATTTTCACCAGTTTTGTAGTGAATTTTAACAATTTCAATGCGCTGTTGAAGCGTGATTTTCATTACGCATTCCAGATCTCGTGGGTCATATTTAAGGTATGTTGTGTCCGGTTTGTCTTTCAGTCCCGTCTGTTTTCGGTATAGTTTTGTTGGATTAATTATAGTGGACCAATCTTTGTGTTCGGTCTTCAGATAAAGTTCATGTGCTAAAACAGAAAGCTGTACGATCCAAATCGGTTTTTTATATGCTAGTGGGTAAATGTCCATCTTATGGCATCCCGCTGATTCCATTTGCTGTTGCAATACTAAGCAGCACGTTCATTTGGAACAATAGCCCCAATATACCAATCAAACCCAGAATTGTTTTGTCGGTTAGGTTGATCCATCGCTTTTATTATATTTTGAAGTTGTAACTCGGCTTGCTTTTGAAGCTGGCACAAATTCACGGTAACGGTGTGATTACCATTCTCTCTTAAATTTGAAAATGATGTAAGAGCATCTAATAGCTAATTGAATAGTAGAAAGCGATGTGTATAAATTTTGATGCTGAAGTGTAAAAATCCCAGGCCTTACTTTGACATTGTATTGAAGCCAAATCTTTAGCCAGATGGTGTAGTTAAGCCCGCCAATCCAAAACAAAACTTTGATAATTATTGGTCAAGGTGACTAATGTATTAGTAATAAAATTGATTGACGCTGACCATAAATTGATGGCCAATAACGAGTTAATTCTATCAATTGCTTATACTTGTTTATTATTTTAATATTATCCAGTGAAGTCCAATTAGAATATGTGTTGACTACCGTCTTACATCCGAAAGTAAGTCTCATATCGAAAATACGAACTTTTAAGCTCAACTTTGACCCTCTAATTTTGAATACATAATAGGACGCACAATATGTACTTTTATGTTGTATCATTCAACCAATTAAACTTGACACATGTACACACATACAAACATAAATATGTTCAATGACGTGTCCATCGTACATATATCGTCTCTGGCCCTATCGTTTATTAATTTTTGTTTTTTTTTATTTAAATATTTGTCTCATACATGTATTCAATATACTTGATGATAGATTTTAATTTAATTTAAGCCAATTAAAAATTTCAACATAACAAAAAACAATAAAAAACATGATTTTGATTAAATAAAATTAATTTCAATTTTATAAGCTCGAAAATTATATTTAAAAAAAAAAAATAAAACAACAAGAACATAAAATAAATGAAATTATATCATCATCAGTTAGAGCTCTATGTACCAAAATCGAAACAATAAACCATAAAATACTGATCATACGAGCATACATACATATATGTGTTTACATACATAATATACAATGTGTATCATATAGAATGATGCAATTAAAATTGATTAAATTAACAATAGTACATTACAAAAACAAAATATTGTATAATTAAATTGATTTTTAATCACAACTATAAATAATAGTAAATATTATCACACGTAGATTAAATTAATTAACTTTGATGATTCATTCCGCCAGCTTTTCATAAATTGTTTGATTTAATTTTCAAAAGAAAATTTGGCAGATCATATACAAACAATAGGCGCCTTTTGTTGAAACATTGTTTATATTTGACAGTTTATTGATATCGTGGTTCAGATCGTTTTCGCTTTTATTTTCGTAATTCGATTTGATATTTTCGCATACAGGGTGATTCATTTATCTTTACTAAGGTCGAACAAGCTAAACTAGACTGTAGGCTGAACCAGTCAACCTCAACAGTCTAATGTGATAGACACATATCTAATTTCGTAACCATGATTATGAAACTATGATTTTCGAAATTAGAATACATGACACACTATACAGTTCTCATTTCATTTGCCAGTTTATTATAATTTTTACGATAACCTTGTTGTTAAAAAATGTTTTTGTTTTTGGGCCCTCCACCCAAATTTTCCTATTTTTATTTTAAGTTTTATTTTCCATTAATTTGTCGAATTCTGTATTAATTGAAATTTTTTGAAAATTTCAGTTTTTATAAAAAAAAATAAACTAATACATTAAAAAACCAATATTTATTGTTTTCGCTATTCACTAAATGTATAACTTGGCACTATCGTCACTAAAATTCCATGAGATGAGAAAAATGTTTAAACCAAGTTGCAAACCATGGTTAGCAGTGACACATTACAACGAAATTATGGTTAACTCGAAACTGTATAGTTACGAAACTAGATATTTGTCTATGGTTTTAGCCTATTACGGTTCGATTGGTTCAGCATTAACTTAGTTTGGCACTATTGATGATATGTCTAGCCCTGATTTACGAAAAGATTTCGTTTCGACTTAAGCACTGTTCTCTACTATGTCATTATTGCAGGTGTTCCAACTATCCTTTTTCTAACACTTTTCTGTCTTGCAACCTCCTTGTTCAACTTTAAATGTTGGAAGTCTGCGCTTGTCCCAATAGGCCAATCGAGACTGAATGACGGGAAACAAAGTATTTCAGATTTATATAATTTGTTCCATTTAACATTAACTCTGACAATATTAGTGATGGATTTTAAAAATATGGATATTATGGTAGATTTAAGTGTTTTTGTTTAAGCAATCGGAGTAATCCAGTTCTCCGTTCCAAAACAAGTTTCGGATAGAGTTCGCGTTCCTTACCCTATATTGTATACCATTCCTTCTTTTTTTGCCTTTATCAATAAGTTTTTGTATTAAGCTCGGATCCAGGATACTGGACGCGTTAACTTTCTGGTTGAGTTGACTTAATCTCATTGTCTGTTTACGTTTCTGTTTATACTCAAAAATCAACATACAAAATCGACTAAGATTTATGTGTTCTATGGTTGGAATAGGATTGAGGTGATCAGAATATAGAAATGTGCAGCTTCGGTACTACGAGTAAGCAAGGGTTCTCGTTATTTTATGATTACTATTTTCTGTTAGTATAAATTGTATCGTGCTGATTTTTATTATATTATTTTATTAGATTTATGCTTGCTCTTATTCCACCATTTTAATGGATCTTACTTTTGGCCAATATCTGGTTTCGTATAATATTAGCGAATTTTGACATTTCGATTATTTGATTTTGGTTGGCGAAATTGTTCTAAATTAAATCCTTCTCGAAATTGCTCAAACCAGCCTCAATAGTTTGCTGAAGACTCAGTTACGTTTACAATACTGGCTTCTTTTGCTTTTGGTCTAAAAACGCTGGCTTTCTTATAATTAAATTAAAGTCTATTCTATCGAACCGTTTTTTTAAAGCCCCCTTTAATAATGCTTCGATTAACTCTTCACCATAAGTACTATGAATTTTTTATTTGATTTTTAAGGCATTCAATCAAGGCAACTATCAACTAACGCTCAACAAAGTCGTATATTAATTCAGAATCATTCAAACCTCTCGTGACAGAGAAGGTAGCGTACTTACTTTGTCATTCGGGGGTCTTGGGTTCGATTCCCGGGGTGGTGATGAGTTCATCAATCACGATTGGGTGATTTTAATCTGTATGTGTATGTAGGTTGAACCGTGGGCCTCTAGTGCCATTGGAATTATTTCCGCCTTCTTTAATTACTAAGCCACTCTACTGAACTGTCAAGGACACTCAAAGCTGATAGCATTTATATCAACACCAAGTAGCTATATTTATACACTGAACCAAATGTACCACTCATATAACAAATTTTAGTGGCAAAATATTGATAAATATTTGTCAGTATTTTTATTGTTATTTTGAAAAAAATTTGGCCATATTTCGCGTACATTCTTGTTATTCGCTAGAACTGAACGTACTCAACTGAAAGTTGATACGCCTGAAGAGATGGATTTGATCTATTCGATCGCACAGCTATTTAATATGACGTCATCCCATCACAACATTAAACAGAAAAGCAACAACTCTGATAAGAAACCTACAGTAAAAATGAAAATTACATCCATAAGAAAATAGATCTTAGAAATAAACACAAAATCCCCCCTACTCTCAAACCGGCCTTAAAAACAAAATGAGAAACTCATTATAATAACTTACGATCAAATTAAGTGTGCATATCGAAAATGTTCGCATCTTGAGTACTACTAAATCATGTAATTATTTTTGCCATGTAATTGTTCAAGGCCTCGTGACACATTGATGCATGCCGATTTGGTGGCAAAGGTTTGCACGAAAGTAATTCATTATAAAAGTGACAAGTATTTTTATTTCAAACGAGTAGTTCTAGATCAGACTTTCTTAATTTTACTTTGATGAAATATGAAGGTGATACCAAGTTTTGCATTCTTCTTTTAATACTGACATGATACCCAGTTTATGTATTGATATGGTGTTAATGCGCTTACAGGTGATCTCTGGATATGTAGGAAAATATAGCGGTGATTAAATTTTCAATTGTAGTGGTCTAATTATTATTTTTCAGCTAGCCTAAGAACTGTTCCTTATGTACATTTTGCGGTAATCCATTTTAGACACTCCCGTCTTTTCTCAAAAGAGTTTAGAATGTTCTCTAATATCTCATTTTTAACTGACATGGCGAGTCTTTATGTTTCTGTTTCATTTTTGACATTTTTCAATAGTTAATTTGTAACTTCCCGGTTTATTCGAGACATTTTTACAATTTGCTACATGTAGTTGCTACATTCTTCTAAAGATGAGGATTACGAATAAGTTTTAGGAATGAATAAAAAAAATTCATACTTACAAGTTCGCAGTTACTCCAAACTAATTTGTTTCATTATATTTGCTATCCTCAACTTTACCTTCCTTATAGAGGTATAAAAGTTATGTGATCTTTGACTATCACGTTTCGGGGTATAAAATCGTGTTTTGACTAAATTATGTAAATTAATGGTTTAAAACGTTTCAATGGATTATATCAGAGGAGCCTTAATCAGGGCAACATGCAGACAATATTTTAGTTCGATACATACTTATAGTAAGTTGTTTGAAACTGTAATTTTCAGCTCTGTGTCTATTTAATTGGTCCTCGTAATTATGACATCCAAATACCTAACAGTTTCCAATATATTTGCTGAATCATTTAAATAATTGTGAAATGTCACTGTAGACTTAGGAATCAATAAGAAACAAAATTCTTTAAATCACCAAAATACTACGAATATTATCAAAATGTGATGGCAAAACGCGTGAAGTATTTTTCACACTTACATCTCTTCGGATAGAAACGGGTTACAGGAACGTTGTTCTCAATTATCCAAAAATTTGCAATTGGTTCACTTTTTCTTCATGAAGGTCGATGCCTAGAAAAAATTAGCCAGCCTTAGGACGGTGTTCTACAACAAAAAATCTCCAACTATAGTTGAATAACATGTAGCTGATGGTAGATATCGGAGTCATACGTTAAATCCAAGTCTGTTTGATGGATTTATAGCTCGGTGATTGGTTGTACATTGTAGAAAAATTGATCGTGTTTTGTTTTACGTGCAACAGAAAGATGTAATATTGCGTTGGCTCTCATCCACTGATCCAACTCAAATGATACAGTCAGCTTATTTGACAATATATTTAGAGTATTTAGATTTCTATGAAATGATTCAGAATTCATTTCTGAACTGCATCAGTGACTCGTGAACTCTTTAAAACAGCTATAGACGATAAGGTATTTGAAAATATAAGTATTTCTATAGCTAACCCATGTTGAAATCTACAGTGGTTCAAGAAGCAATACAGAATTCTTGCCAACATGGAAAAAAACAGAACTTTATAAGTTCCTATATGGGATTCGAAATATATTAACATAGTGGAATCATATGAAAAATCACTCAAGATTATGATGCAGTCACAGTTGGGCGTGTAAATTATACGATGTAATTACTGACATTTTAAAACAGATGGCACTGCAAATAGTTGTTAACATGCAGTTTGTCGCAAAGTCTCAGTACAAAGTACATAATGAGTAAAGTGCTCAGCACTCTCGTCACTAATTTCAAAGATGTTTTGAGTGAGAATTGCTTGTTGAAAACTCCAAGGGGTCTCATGACCTCGACGAGTTGTTATTACTTTTAGTTTTGTTTCTTGATATCTTCAGAGCCTTACGTTTTGCAGGTGGCCCATTTGGTCCTCAGTAACAAATTTTTCATTATCTGTATGACACGAATTGAGTTGAGAAACTCTTTGGTCCCTGTTGTCTTTCCTCAACTTCAAAGCGTCCATCAGTTTTTATATGTCTGCTCAATTGTTGATCGGGTCCATAAAACTTTGAAGGGCTATCTTCACAATTCCAAAATTAACGCATTGAAAAGATTAGACATCTTTAGTTCACAAGACTTCTTTCCATTTGTCTTGATAGTTCTGTGGCACCTATATTATTTCACAGACTTTTTATCTGCCAAAATGTACCTGCCTTAAAGCGATTGTTCTTCTTGATTTTTGCTCTTGTGCGGGCAGAATAAAAATTTCGTTATCTCTCACAATATGACAATATTCAATAATGTACTGGATTTCGTGGTTGCATAGCAAAAATCCAATCGAAGTTAGATGTGTAACGAAGTGTATGGAATAGTGTGTGAGATCCATGGGGAATGAGTTCACTGTACAAAGGGAGATGATCTTGAGTGAGATTGTTATGGGATGTGATCGAAAAGAGGGAAGAATTCTTTTACGAAAGGCAACAAGGATTAACATATCGTAATTTTATCGAAGTATTCAACGTCGTGTTGACATCAACTTTAAGATTTAACACCAATAGTTAAACGTCTTAGCAAAGAGAATTTTCAAAATAACAAAAAAGAATTGTAATTCGAATTACACTCCTGAGTTCAAATGTCATTCAAAAAAGTCGAACAACGTGAAAGGTGTTATGATGGCTGTTTTTAGAATGTCAAATTGAACCACTAGAACCTGATTATATGCTCGTATTATATGTAATGTTGTAAATATGCAGAAATTGGATATGTAAAGCCCTGGAGAGGTGATGCTTTATTATATCGATCTGGAATGGTTACGTAATTTAATGCTCGGCCATCCTATTCTACGTTCTTTTGTCGTTCATAGTTAAACGGAGTATAGATAACGGGCTCATACTTAATCTTCATATTCCCTTAGACGTATTCTCAAAATAATCGTGGCTTATAACAACTTGGGCCTAGATTCTTGACATTTTAAAACAGATAGAATACCAGCAGTGGATGCGATATCTAGATACTATAAGATACTTCATTTGTGGCACTGCCACTAACTCAATTGTCACTGTTTTTTTCGCGATTCTACTGATTAAAACCAATTCGGAAAATCACCGTATGTATACCTTTCACATTCAACCCACAACAGACACTGAACTTTACACATTTACCCTTAATGTCATAAAAATGGCAACAACAGCCATTCATGGCATTTCTTTTTATACAAGATAAAATAATAACGGCGGTGCACATATAAGAATATAACAGAGCATTTTTTTTTTATTATGTATATTTGCTTAAATGTCAAACTCGTCTTTATTGTTGTGTATAAACATATATAAGAATACAAACTGGATATAGCTATTCTCAAACTCGATTAATGGCATTAAACGACAAACGTAACAAAATATAGTATAATAATATCGCATTTATATATGTATGTGTATGTTCATTCCTAGCATCTTAACAAAATGGCGTATTTATTGAAAATGTCAAATTATTGTGCATTCCTCTCGTTGCCGTCGTCGTCTTTATTATATTTTATTTAGTTATAAGATTATTATTGAAGTTTATGTTTTCGTCTTTATACTTGTATATGTATGTACACTGTTTACTGTTTGTGGCAGATTATGATGATAATCATAAACTTATAAATTTTATGAAAATTATTTTTCATTTCCAACCACCTCTCCTGAATTTTATATATACACCCATCCCAGTGAATATGCCATATCGTTGAATGCGCCTAAATGTAGATAACTATATATACGCACTAATAATAATTACCCCACTTAAGCTTTATTTCAATAAAATTAAAAGCTTTGACGTTGTTTAGTGTGACAACACCAACATGTCGACATGACGATGTATATAGTGTGTTTTGTTGTATAACATAGTAGCAATAAAATTGTCTAAAATATGTGCAAAAAGTGTTAAAAAGCACACGAACGGAATAGTATACATTTAGGGGTTAAACAACCGCCACACAATGATATGTTTGTATATGTGTATACATCCGGCGGATGGATGTCATGATTTTGTTGATGATGATGATGATCATGATGACGATGATGATGATGACAATCATCAACATAAAAATAAATAAATAAACACAGAAATTACAACATGTAGATAGATATATATATATTGTATAAACGGGGGAGTCTAATAGGGTGTGACAAATTCACTCAAAAATATAAAAAAAAAAAACGAAATTTTATATTTTCCAGGAATAAAAAACCAAATACCCAAGCCAAGCACAAAAAAAAATTTACAAAGTTAAACTAGCGTGAAATATGTTTGTTAAAAAAAAAATCATCATAAATATATGTACGTACATACATGACGAAGGCATCGAGAGATGAGTGAATTGGTGTGGATGTTTTTTTCACCATACGTCTTCCACACTTCTTCGTGCTGGAACAAAAATATCCTCAAACACAAAAAACGAGTGACATTCAACTTTCTTTTTTATTCGCATCTCATTTTGATTTCAATTCGCCGAAAAAAATGATGATAATGTTGTTATACTGACGATGCTATGATGACGGTGATGATGATGATGGAATGTATAAGAATGTTATAGGAAATAAAAAAAAATAAAAATAAAGGAAGAACCATTTTTTTTGTGATTTTCTGGCAGATTAAATTTTCAAAATTTTATTAGGAAATGTCCTTGTTATAGATAAATTTTCAGTTTTTTGTTTTATTGGTTGTTGTTGTATAAAAGGCAACAAGAAAATAACACACACACAGACACAAAAAAGGATTGAAACGATTTGTTATATTTATTTTGCGGAAAAGCTTTGTGTTGTTGTTGGGCTGCTGCTACTATTTATTTTTCCTGTTCTTCGGTTTTTTCGGAAAATAGGAAAATTGAATTTGATTATGAATGAAGATCTGTAAAAAAAACGTAACAAATATCTTGTAATGGAATAGAGTGATTTATTGCTGTACACATATACGTATATATGGGATGATATATAGAGGATATTTCTTAATAAATGTGGAATTGAATCAAAAGGACTTGATGGAATTGATATCATCTGATTATCGCTTACAATTTTTTATACTGTATCATGTTAAACATAATATATTATTGATCGGTTGATCAAATTATATAAATTATCACGGTTTTAATTTTGTTTGGATTCGTATTTAGCACAAAGGTACAGTGCATCTACAATAGTGGTGCATGTATGGTTCGGAAGAAGCCATAATAAGTTTTAAGCCCACGGATAAGTTCATCAGATGTATGTATCTTTCTCACGCCGTTGCTGCTTGCGGGTGAAACTTTTGGTTGGCTCATGAACTTTCTTATAAACATGTAAATCGTATGCTTCTTACAATCATTCCTCTATCTGAGCTTTTTGAAAACCTTGATGTAATTGGCATCAATAATGCTAAAATGATAATTAAATAAATCAGCTGCTTCCCCATTTAATGTATCTTTCAAGTACTGGAGCTTCTGAGATAGTTTAAACCGGGGTATCATTAATTATAGGGCAAAATAAATCAAAGAACGATTGCCATTCTATATATTCACCGGAAAAGGTATAGGTATTGATAATTTAGGTGATTTAACTTCATTATTGTATACGTTGGTTTCTATTATGGTGTCAATTGGCGAACTAATCGGATCTGCAACTGCTCTAAACGCTTGGTTTAAACCTTATACAATTTTATAGTAATTATCTTTAAACTCCGTGTATTTCCTGTTCCTTGTCCAAGGAAACAATTTTGTCCTCTACCTTTTGTCATCGCTCAGACGATCTATGTATATATTTCAGTGTATGGTGTTTGTTTAAGATTATAATCCAACAAACCTTTTATTCTGCACTCCATCGTCATACGAGATATTGTTTAATTCCTATTGATCTTATAGTGATAAATCGAGTTACAATGTGAAGTTTTCAAACGAGTATAACGAACCTTTGCCTAATAAAAATATTTTGTAATTTGGGTAGTCGTAAGGTCAATTCATGGCCTATAAACTTCAAATGGCCATAACGAATCATTACCTTGGAACTTTAATTTTATCGTGATACAATTTTTTCGGGATGATCGCTTTATTACACCAACTATCCTGATATTAAAACTGTCGTGATAGAAACATACTCTCGGGACGACATTGAAAAATGTCGTAATATCTATATTTTAGTGTTGCCATCGTGATATTTTTTGGGTTAACTTCACAGACATCAGTGAACAAAATATATTATCGTATTTATTGAATATTATAAATGGGGGCTGTCGGAAGGAGTGCAGTGCAACTTAAGATACCGCAACTTAAATTGCATTTGTATACCTAAATTTTTTATATCAGTGGCCAAAATTTTTGAATTAAAGCTTATAATGAATAATAATCTATGGCTTAAAGGCCGTTAACGGCTCTAACCTCGTCTTAACTGAGCCGTATTGGTGCACATTGTAGATGGTCAATTAAACCTGATAACACTTCAATTCAAAACGTTTTTGCATCTTTTTTATCTCATTTCTTTCATCTTTTAGGATTAAAATTAAAATTTTTACAACAAGATTAGTTTCTTTTATCAAAGAACTCAAGCAAATAGTTTCCAAACAAATTAATATTTGACGTTTATCCTTCTTCTATAAATACTTATTCCTTAAACGTCTTAGCTAGATCGTGAAATTTACATTTCGAAAAATATGTTATGAATAGAGGTTGTAGTTTTCTATATCACAATATCACTCCTCTTGAGCTTTTCATATGCTTCTCGTCTATCTTCTTAAGATAAGTAAAGTCTTTTTAGAGAAATAAATACGACCAATTATGATCACTTTATACGTTGTGTAACATAAAGAAAATGACCACTTCGTCTACTTTAAGAGTCTGTAAAAAAGGGGCATATTTTCTGAGAGACTGTTACAGTATAACTTTGACCATTTACGTAGGATAGTTGCGCTCACATTTTACCTTCAACTCTTGTCTTACCTATAGATCTGCTGTAAGATTCCGTTCTATTATTTTTTCTTTTCCTTATGAGACTTATAAATCTAACACAATGTAATCTGGGAATCTCACATGCCAATGAATAGCAAAGCGTCTTGCGGTGGTGATAGTTTTGGTCTTTACTAACGATGAAGAAACAGCGGCGAGCCAAATATGATCACTAAAATATGCGAAAATAATTTTATAAAAATTGTAACCAACACGCTCAAGTGTTGAGCTCAAGTTCTGAGCTAAATTGTTTATATTAAATTGTTTACAAACTGGGTGGGTCTCCTCAACAGATGTATGATGGGTTTATATAACAGTGCTATCAAGAAACAGAACGAGTATTAATTGTTCACGTTTGCATGAAACTTCTGACACCTATAACAAACATTATGTATGTTTTGTTAAAAGTGTAATCAACAATCTTTACGTATGAAGGAGGAGGATAAATGTTACACCCAATGTAACACATTATATGTTGCACACACACAATATATAATAAGAAAATCCAGGTCATGGGAAATTAATGATGATTTATCCAATTCTGTTTTTCACACTAGCCCGACAAATCGCATTACGTCGAACAAACTTAATTTAATACTAAACATTTTGGGTTATTGGGCTATGTTTCAAGTTGTAGGTGACTTATTGCTAGCATCTTTCCTATCGGAAGCTGAACATAACCCTCGTAGACTTCTTGCTGTTATTAATAAAGATAAACTCCTTTGTAACTTAACTATGTCAGAGAACTTGAACTGGAGAAATTCCATTGTTGGTGACAACTAGGTCAAATATTAAAAGTGAATAATATCATAGAAAGGGTGACAAGAATCGACGAAAAGAACCGGATTGGACCTCGAATAAATTAACCAATCGGTCCAACGAAGAAAATTCTCAGATAATGGCTAAAAGATTGCAGCACTCAGCATTAATAAACGTGTATAATTGAAAAATTGTAAAGAAAAATTTGGCATTATAGAGCTTCATGTAGGGGCAACTGTTATGGCGTTCACAGCAAAGCACACAAAATACAAAATAATCATCACACAAATACACTGACAGTCACGCCATAATTGAAAATTATCAAAATCGAAAAACCAATTTCGATTCAAACTATATCCGTAAAATTCGATAGCACAGTTGCAACTAAGACTCACAACATACATACAAACACAATGCAACATACATCAAGTCCGATAGCATATGACTGATAAGATGGATTTGATTTTTTCGATCAGACAGTCAATCTATGACGTCATCAGATCAAAAACGGCCTAACGAACCATAACCATTACAGAATACAACGGCTTCAACTTGATTCAGTGCCGTAGCTGTCAATCAATGCCACCTCGGAGGTCCAGTATAACTCCCATGAGCGTTACCATTATTATCATACTTTACACCGCCATCCCTATGGATAGCAAAAAATATGATATGTGTCTTCGACCAAATAAAATAATTCGTCCTAAGCGAATTACGAGTACAAGCATACAAGTAAATAACTCAAATTCAAATCAAAATCGTAAAGCTGCAAGCCTTACAGACCAATTCACAATATTAAACTCAGTAATGAACCAATGAGGAAAAGGACTACTGAAATATGTCAGGTTTTCAATCATACTCCGAATTATTGTAGGGGGGCTATTGCTGGATAGTAGTACTGTACTTCTTATATACTCGGACTTACATTGGGTCTGTAGGTATGATTCATCTTTGAATCAAAATTCTTCAATACCTACAAGTGTTTGTTCCATCATACATATCGTCATCACTACTCCATTGTGAGCAGAGATGGACACTGTTATGGACACTACTGCCATCTGTGTTCAAATTTAAAATACAGATATTACCAATACATACTTACGTTTTTTTATCAAAACGATATCAAAAATTTTTGACACATTAATTTGTTTTTGTTTTATTTGTAACGTTACACAGTCAATTTTCATAATAATTAAATTATTAGTTATTAAATTATATAATAGATAGCGCCCTTGTCATGAAAAAGTCGTTATTTACATTACGTAATGTAAAAAATAGTTTGTGTAATTTACATGTAAATTACATGTAAATAACTGTGTAAACTACATCGCGTAATTTACCCTCCCAACACTGATTGTGAGTCTCCAACAGTGATTTGGTTTCCCTTTCATCCTTGAATTTATAACTAACGATTTTTTTAGTTGTTGTGAAAAACGAAGTTACTTAATACATCAAACCAACGTCCCATTGAAGTTCAATGCAGCATAAGGAAAATACTTAAAAAAACAACAACCGCATAGAAGTACATTATACATAGATAAACTTTATATATACATTCAAAAATGAAGAAGTATAAAAGATAATTCCTATTGTTCTTACAGCAAAAAAAAATCCTTTTCAAGTTGCCTGAATATATTTATGTGCTTGTACGTACGACAAATTTATGTGTGTCTCGATGTTTGGTGTATATATGTATATATCAATGATTCGACTTCCTTTTTAATTTTTTTTTTGTTCTGCTGGTTTCGTTTTATTCATCTCTCAGCCACCCCCAGATGGTAAAAATGGGATAAAATCCCCACACCAAATATTCCAAAAAAAAAAAAGATTTTGAATTGTCAATTACTTTGAAATGTCATCCTTTAATGTACCCTGACTCGGTTTTTCTCTCTTTCACTTTCTCTATCTCTCTCGTGCTCCCTCCAGTTGTCATTCGTGTAACGTATAGATATTTATACAAGGAGTTTTCAAGTTTTCCGCCTGTTTGTTTTCAATTTTCAGTTTTCGGTTTTTTTTTGTCGGTCGTTTGGAATTCACCTAGATATAAAAGGAAAATTATACAGATCCATTTCTGAGAATCATCATCATTATTGTGTTTTTCAGTTGTTTTTGTGTAAAAAGCAGAAACAACAACAATAAACGATTATTATATGACAGCGAGAATTTTTTTTTGGTTTGGTTTGGTTTTGTCGTGGGATGACTGATAGGGATATACCTTGCGAGATGAGCGCACCAGAATGAAATTGATTGCAATTAATTAAATTTATAGATGTACGATGGCTTTAGTTTAGTGGGCGCGGGTGAGTGCACTCATCTAAATAACTTCTTTATTGTTTTGTTCGCATATAGTAATATAATAATGGTGAGAATCGGAAATTTCCATTTTGTTTAGTGTAATAGCACCTATAAAAGTGTCAAGATGCAAGCAGTATACGTACATACATATATGGGGATATATATATATATATATATATACTCGTAGGTGGAAATTTTTTATCTTGACCATTTTTCAAATACTTGACTTGATATAGTAAATTTTATTAGAATATGTTGGAGAGGGTGGCCGGGCGGATATTGTTCGGGATTTATAGGTATATTGTTGGCGGTTGAGTTTTTATTTTTATTTATTGCACTGCTATAAATTTATCCATATATATGTGATAGATTTTCTTTGCACACATACTATATATACGAGTATAGATCCTATAAGGTGTGATTGCTTTGATACGGTTTGGTTATAAATTGGGACGAAGGATACGATATGTCTATCAATTTCGATGTAATAATTAAATAAATTTAATTAAAACCCGAGAACAGATATCTCAATATATACATATATGGTATGTAATAAAATATGGGGTGTGGTTGATAGATTTGTTATAAGCAAGTTGTGAAGTCAACAAATATCCACTCCCCCGCCATGTGTATATTTACACACAATTCATTTTGACACGTTAACATCTATCTTCATTCCAGTTGAACACTTCATATATCTATGTAGTATATGACGAGGAGATATGTATATATACGCGAGCGTTAATCCTCCACACCACATACATCATATATCCAACACAACACATTATCTCAATTTTATTGTCGTATATTTTTAACGTGATGATGATGAATTATCATTCGGCAAATATTGAAAATCACGTTCGTCATCGTAAAAAATAAAAATGCCTATTATACGAGCGTGTACGTATGTATATAAACCCTCTTAGAGGTTTCTGTGTGTAACTTGAGTAGATTTTCCATGAAAATCAACAAATTTTTTATGATTTTTCTCATTAGAACAATAAAAATATCATCATCCACATCATCGTCGCATCGTGCGTGGTGTATCGCGCTATATAGAGTACCATGTCACTTTATCTCGGGTCCCCATCTCCTTCGAAATTTGCCAACGAAATTTTAATTGCTCATTTCGGATCGATTTCATGTAAAAAAAAATTAAATTAAACTCGATTGTTGATTTAGTTTCGTTTTATATACTCGTACTATCGGCATCAACCATCTAAGGGATGAATATGATAGAGTAATTTAAACTTTGTGTGTGTGTGTGTGTAATGCCTTCGAAGTAAAAAAGCAAGTAATGATCATTAAAATAGATTTTTGGGTTTTGAATTTCAATTGTCTTTGAATTGACTTTTCAACTTGTGTATATAGACGCTCGTTTTACCCTAGAATCGGTTTATAAATATATAGAACAACTCGATATATATAGAAAGAGATATTTGCTTATGCTATGTAAATAAGGAAAAAACCCGATATGATTGATTGGGTAATCGAAACGGAATCGATTTCATTCAATTTTATTATTATTAATTTGAGAATTTAATGCTTCGCTATCTACGCTTGGTATATAATGATGATATCTTCGGTTTATATATGACTATATTATGTACAATATATAAGAAGTTTTAGTACGTGATGGTCAATAAGAAACGGCTCATATCAATGGTAGACGCGCGTGCAGCTTCGAATCGTGCAAGAAAACTTTCGGAATACTACCCCAATCTTTAAGAAAGACCATGAATAATTGATAGATTTTGGCCATGCCAACAACACACGTACATTGCCTTGATGGAAAATCGTCAAATGTGGTATAATATTTGCCGTTGACTGTGCGATACCTCCGACGAAATTATACGTGGCATAAGGGCGTTAGGAAGTAGCGCTGAAACACGTGACCCTAGTTTTTGCTGTCTGCTGTATGCTGTTTGTCCTAATATCATTATGACAAACAGCATACATAACGGCAGCATATGCATTTTGGGACGCGTCTGAAAATCCGTGTAATGTTATCGCATTGGAGCTAAATTTGGAAGTGGATCATCCCAATCCAAACCACTTGTCCACGTTCGTTGAAAGAGTATTTTCACATATATAGTTATTGGTGCGAGCCAGCCTTGAGGATCGAATAGTTTTGACGATTCGGATAGCATGCCTCGTTTGGTAAGAGTTGGTGCCTTATTTAATGCAGCCACTTGTGAAGATTAAATCCTGATGCCCTCATTATCGATTGAATTTCATGTTTGAGGTTAATGAGTTGTTCAATTGTATCGGCACCAGTCATGTGCATTTGGAAATGTGTGATGGTTATCGTATGCAATTTGTTTTAACACACGGGTTGACAAAAATGGTGCTGATGCAATGCCATACGTGACTGTAAGCAATCGATATTCCCGAATTTGATCACTTGGTGCTTCTCTCCATAAAATTCTTTGAAAGTCAGTATGCTGTGGTTTAACAAGTACCTGCCTGAATATTTTTTCCAGGTCCGCTGTCATCACATACCGATAGAAGCGGAACTGTAGTAGAATTTGTTGTAGTGTTTGCTGGATTTGTGGCCCAATAAGCAGGTGATTTCGTTTTGGCAGAACCATCAAAAACCACTCACAATTTGGTAGTAGTGCTGGTCTCCTTATAGACATAATGATGTGGTAGATAATAAGACAAATTCCAGAACTGTCTATTTCTGCATCTGGTATGCACTCTATATGACCCAATCTTTGGTATTCTCTCATGAACTCAATATATTTTTCCTTGAGATCAGGATTTCTAGCTAGTCGGCGTTCTACGAACTGTAGTCGTCTGGTTGCTTGTGATTTGGATTCTCCAAGTGGTACAGCTTCAGGATCAAATGGGAGTGCAACGATATATCTGCCCTCATGATTTCTAGAAAAATTATTTATAAAATGTTTTTCAACATAAATTTCTGTGGGAGATTGAGATGGTTTGGTTGTTTTAATATTCTCCATTTCCCAATGTCCCTGCAATTATCCAGCCTAGACCGGTCTCTTGTGCTATTAGGTTGGTTTTTTCCCCTTTGATATGGCCTGGTAAAATTAACGACAGATAATGGTCACATCGAATTAACAGATCAATATCTCCAGGTTTGTTGAATGTCGGGTCTGCAAGGTCTAAGTATTACAATTCTTCCCAATGGTAATGTCCTATTTGCATCTGCGGTTGTTGCGATGTAATTGATGCTAGCACGAGACCTTGCACATTGATTGAAATTTCTGGCCTAGTTCGAGAAAACACCTCTAACTCTACCTTTCCCTTGGTTGTACCTACTTTGGCAGACGATAGACCTTCTACGCTTATCCGTTGATTGGTTCATGGTAGACCCAACTTTTGGACACAAGCTTCCGTAATAAATGAAGCTAAGCTCTCTGAATCCAACAAAGTTCTGCAAGTATACAACAAATTATTTGCTCCTCGTATGTTTACTAAAGCGGTTTGGAGCAATCCTGTCTTAAGTGGTTTTAAATGGTACGGCTGTATAATTGACGGAGTAACGACTAAATTTGTTGTTGCAGTCTTTCCATCTGTAGATGGCGCAGGTTTTTTTTTCAGTTTCGGTTGATCTGATGTCGTGTTAAGATGAAGCAGTGTGTGATGACGTTTTCGACAGTTCAAACACGATTTTTTCGATCTGCATTTCGACACTACATGTGAATCACACAAGCAATTGTAACACCGTCTGCTATTTTTCATAAATTCTAGCCTAACCAAAACATTAATTTGCTTGAACTTTTGACACTCGTAAAGATTGTGAACTACATTGCACAAGGGACAGCTTTTAATAGCAACTGTATGACTGTGAATGTTAGCCGCTCGTGGTTGTGATTTTTTGTTAATAGGTTGGCAATTTTCTAACGAATCCGCAAATGTAGGAAACTCAATATCCGTGGTTTCATTAGACCAGCGCTCTCTTGTATCTTCATCTAATTAATTTAAAATTAAATATATTACCCATGGATCACGTGTCTTAAACAATTGTCGAATCACTCCACATATATACAGATCGTCTAGCGCCAGTTGAATGCTATCCATTAATTTGGTTAGAACTGTTTCTGAACTGTCGAAAACGTCATCACACACTGTTTCATCTTAACACGACATCAGGTCAACCAAATAGGGCGCGCTAAATATCCATAGGTCGCTGGTTAAAATCCGGCTCGAAGCACCAAAAATGTTTGCACAGATTGTTGCTTGATAACAGTCCAAATGAATTGATAACAATAAATTTATTTTAATTCTTATATTTCATCAATTAAATTAATTTTTATTAAACAATATCGCTCGGTCGCTGTCCCAAATTGAAGTATCCTAGACTATGTCCAAATTGTTACACTAAAATATGAACTATAATACGATTGCGTACCATAATTATTTAATAAAGTACTGAAAAGTATTGTACCTTTTATTTTAATATGAGAAGGGTACTAACATACAATTAATTAACCCAATAGTGCGTGTGTGTGTACAGATATTACCATAATAGATAGCGCCCTTGTCATGAAAAAGTCGTTATTTACATTACGTAATGTAAAACATAACTGGTGTAATTTACATGTAAATAACTGTGTAAACTACATCGTGTAAAATACGCGCCCAACACTGGCCATAGTAGAAATTCTCTGTTTAGACTGTTATTATTCGGTCTCCGCTCTAATAGTGGTGGATCCATGGTTTGAAACTTGTTTTTTTATACTGCCTATGGCTTTTATTCTTGAATTTTTCCTACATAGGAATCTAACAATATGTAATCAAATCTTAAAGGCTAGTATAAATTCAATTAATAAGACTTAACCTATGTTAGTTCTTAACATTAATGTGCATTCGGTAAATTCTGAATGGCCTAGCTAGATCCAGAGGATCCATTTTTTTAGTCGCTTATTTCTTGGTCTATTTAATAGTTCCCTGGCTAATTCATTGGGATGACAAACTAGTTTTAGCTGGTATTTTTTGATGACTTCTATCGTTTACAGTATCGATGAATAAATCACGACGTAGGTTTGCATTGCGTGCATACCAGTTCACCATTGTTCGAAGTATTCATGACTGCACTATTTCCAGTTATAGTATGCACACGCGGAGACCCACCGTATGTCCAGATGGGCTTAAGTACTTATCTTTGAGTGTTTTCCAATTAACCAATTTAGTTTAACGCATTATAATTTGATTTGTTGACGTTAAGCTTCAATGTGTTTTTTCCACGTGAGTCTTCTATCTAAATAAAGTCCAAGATATTTAACACTTTCGTGTTGTGGGGGAGTGATGTTATTTAGTCTGACAGGCGGACAGGTGAGTTTACGGAGTGTAAATGTTAATTCTCGATTCTGTTAGCCATTTTTCGATTATGTCTAACTGTTCTTGTAGAATTCTTGTTGCTATCGTAGGAGTTTGATAGACAGCTAGGATTGCAGTATCATCCGCGAAAGTAGAGACTTTCACGTAATTTGACGTTGGTAAGTCTGCTGTCAAGATAGATCAAGTACAACACTGGTCCTATAGTACACTGCCATGAGGTCTCCTGCACGGATATCATATAAATCTGTGGATGCGGTATTATATTTCACTAAAAACTTTCGATTGAGCAAATAATTTTCAATAATTTTACGTAGAAGTCCTTTATGCCACACCTTATCGAAAGCTTGAGCTATGTCTAGGAACGCTTCAGAGCAGTATTTTGTTTTGTTCAAGGGAGATCCTGATTTCAGATACGACTCTGTGAACTTGTTCCACAGCTCCGTGTTCTTCTCTAAATCCTCTCTTTGAGAGAGCTGGTAATAAGCTAATTGGGCGATATGAGTTAACTTTTGTTTCATCTTTGCCAGGTTTTGGAATCATTATAATAACTGAAGTTGTCCAGATTTCTGGATAATGACCTGTTTTCATTATAGCGTTGAATATATAAGTTATTATTTCGATACATTTATCCGGTAGATTTGACATCATTTTTTCACTTATCAGATCATGTCCGGTTGCCTTTTTTACATCGATGTTGTCCTTGATCGTTTGTTTGACATTGCGCCACTTGTATTTGATTGGCTTACTTTCATACGTATCTGCAAAGTTGATTAGATTTTCTTGGTTTCCAACTTGCTCGTAAGGTGTAAACACTTCGCTAAGGTGTTTTGCAAATATATTTGCTTTCTCTACATCACTTCTTGCCCAGCTTCCGTCAGAGAGTCGTATTGGAGGGAATGAGTTTCAGCTTACGTGTAGCTTTTCATAACGAGAAATCCGTTGCTTCAGTAGCTGTAAGTTCCTTGAGATAATGTTGAAGCTCTTCGTCATGTTTATTTAACAAAGCGAATCTCACCGTTTTAGTTGAGTTGCCATTGCCTGCGTATCGTCATTAGTAGTTCTTGAATATTCGAAAGTTTACGTTTCTTAAAATTAGCAGACTTGATCAGCGTAGCGTTAATCGGAGTAGCGATTTTAGTGGCTTGTTGTCAATTTCATAGTTTGTCTTTAATGGAATATTTAACGAACACTTCCTGGTTATTGTAGACTTAAATGGAGACCAATTACTATGTTGATACGTCAAAAATCTAGATGGCGCTAGTGTTCGAGAGAGTTATTAATTAATATCGGAGAGTGGTCACAAGATAAATCGTAGCACATTTCGACCTTTACTAATGTTCTAGGTATACCCTTTGTTACACAAAAGTCGAGTAAATCGGGATTTTTTGCCTGTCAGTTGGCCAGTTGGTTGGGTAGCCAGAAGATATATGATGCATCTTTTCATACTGTATACAGTCCCACAGTTGATTTCCTTACGTAGAAATTAATCTCAAGCCCCATTGAATATGCTTTGCGTTGTAGTCACCTCCTGCTATGAACTTATCTCCTAGAGTTTTAAAGTAATTCGCAAATTGTTCAGTCTTAATTGAGTGTCTCGGTGGTGTTCCACCACCTAATGGACGTTCCATACAACTATCTTAATCGCATTCATTTGGTTTTTTAATGAGAAGTTGTATGAGAGTATTCATGTTTTGAAGCATGAGACTCATATTAGTCTCCATCATCTGTATAAATTTGTTCATTGACTCATTGAGAGAACTGATCATGTTATAAATACCAAGGTCATCGCTTGTGTTTGCATTAATAGAATTGCCTTTGACAGCTTCTGCATAAGATATTTTAGGATTAATGTTAGGAGATAATTCACTATCGCTGGTTTGATTTTTGTATATGTGATTTAACTTTTGTTGTTCGACTCTTTGTCGTGGAGTAATTTTCTTGCTTACCTCCTTGTATACTACACAACCTCTATAGTTTGCAGTATGATTTTCTCCACAGTTACTACATTTTCTAACCTCTGTTTTTTTTATCCAGCTCACATTTGCTGGTTTCATGTAGGTTGCCGCATATAAAACACGCTTTTCACTTTAAAGTTCATAGTTTTTAGTCCTTCGCTAATTTCATCTGGATGCACAGTCAACACGATCCCTTTTATAACAACCGTGATTCCTTTCGCATTCTTCAATCTATACGTATAGAAGAATTTTTGGATTTTTTCTAAGATGGCTATAATTTTTGAATAGCCGTCAATATGTTTTGTTTGGATTATAATTTCACTTATATTGCCACGTTTGATTTGGGCAATAAGGAATCCACCGTTGGTTTCTGCTTCTATTAAGTAAATCGACAGAGGTCTCTCTTTAGGCTCTTCTTTTTCATCTTTACTGTGATCTTCCACACATAGAGGATTTTAACATTACTTTTCAGCTTAAACTTTAAAATAGCCTCTTCTGGAAATTTGGGTTTACGTTTTCTTTTTGAAGTGACTGTAATGTAACGTTCAATGTCCGTTTGCACTAATGTTTGTTGACATTCATTGTCAAGGTTATTATTATGATTATTTTCCATTTTTTTAATGATTATGGCACTCATATTTCTTACATTAGATTTAGGTGATTCAACCTCGAAGATTTTCTTCGACTTACTCTATTACAAATTTTAGTTATTTTCTTGTCAATGACCTTTACGGAATTCGCAATAAAATTCCATTGGCGCTCTTTGTTCCCGAGTTTATAATAAAAATTCAATATGATGTTTCTTACTTGTTCTGGTATTCTGTCATGGCTCCCACTTTTCAATGATTTTGCTGGAATTTCGTATCTTGCTGCATTTTGATAGGGCTGGCCAAATGTTTTTGGCGTTTAAACCTAATCCTTTTCCAATCAACTAGTATCGATTTACCAATTCGACCAAGAAGCATAAGGATCAGGGTTATATTCCGGATCGATGCCATTTGTTTATTCCAAGCAAGATAAATAAAGCTAGTCTTACGATGCCTACTTTAAAATATTTCTCAGTTCAAAACTAAAGTAAACAGTACTTGTAGTTCTCGAAATGTAAAACAAATTGCATCATAAATGACGATAACTTATGTACTTACAGTAGCAGATAAATATTATATGCCTTCTAAGAAAACGACAATTGAAAATACGTTATTTGTGAATAGCATTTATTACAGCCAAGTTATCGTTTTATGGACGGGAGTACAAAATAAAAGGTGACTTATCGTATTATTAGAGAGCAACGCAGCATCCGCAGGAGGAATAATTTTGTAAAACGAACGAACTAGACAAATACTATTATTTTTGTAGATTTAGAAAACGCAATTATGAAATAACGAGATAAGTAGTAGTTATCGTTTTATTTTACATATATATATATATATATATATATATATATATATATATATATATATATATATATATATATATATATATATATATATATATATATATATATATATATATATATACCGTCACATAAAGTTATCTTATCACATTATTATCACATTTCAAATCCACTTTTTTATTTTGTACTATGCGTATATATGGATAAATGTTCGAGTTCTAATTTCAAAATCATCCCATTTCGATACAACAACAAATATAATATAAATACAACCTATCAAATTTCTCTAAGCTGGGAAAATGATCCTTTTTTCCTAAATAATACTAAAAATAAATTCTCTTAAAGGGCTCGTATCTGTGTCGTCTATATACTGGTTCAAAAATCATGTAATAGAACAAACAAAAATTTCCACTTGATCTCATCTCCTTTAAGGAACAAAAAAAAACCTAACCAATCAACCAAGGGAAAATGGAAAACCGCACACACAATTCTCTCACTCTGTAACTATTTTTTTTTATACCCATCATTATCGTTATTACAATGTCTTTTATATTTCATAATTTTTAAGTCCACTTTAAAGTTTTTCCGTTTTTCAATTTTTTTTTTTATTTATGTATTTTCCTTCGAGTCTTTGTAGAGTTTAGAGACAAAAACAAAGTGAAAATGGAGAAAACATATAGAATGGAAAAATCTCTTCAAATAATTGGCGTCAGTTATTATATGATTTTTTGTTGTTGTTTGGTTGGTTTTGCGTTTGGTTTCTGGTTGTGTGTTAGTATATGTGTTTTGTTGTCACTCTGGCGTATATTATTTTGTCATATTTGGAGGATTGGAGTGAGGCACACCCCATCCGTGCCAACTCAAGCCATCATTGTATTTAGTTTTGATTCATTTGCGTAAATTGTTGGTATTATGTCATCATTCGAACCGAATATGGTGGTTTATGATTTTGGTTGAAAAGAGACACAAATAATGATATAAAATATATATAGCTTTCTCTTTCGCCTATAGTACCCAATTAGTATCCATCCATTGCTATGTGCGGTTAAATTATTCTCATATGCTTATATTAAAAATTGTTTTTTGAAACCCTTATACTGTCTTGGATTACTCATTGTTATACGACCGTATGATATTCGGAAACAACTGTTAATAGTCCTTCTGACTTCACTGTACCAATTTAGATGTATTATATCTTCTTTATGTTATATGAACATATATACATAATCTCAAGCCTTGCTCTATTCACATTCCCATACATAAAAACGAACAACTTTTTTTCTTATGTCTTCGTCATTCTTATCGGCATATGCATTTTGAAATATGTACATGTATATATGTAGGTACAAGAGGTGTACCAAGGAATGAGGTCGTGCGGGTTAAAATACAAAACGATCCGGTTTGCTAGTAGCACCATAAGTCCGTATCGATTTAGTATTTATTGGAATTGAAATTTAACAAAACCGAAAATTTTATAAAATATGGGGGGCTGGGTGGGTAGAAAATGTGATAAAGTACGTAGGTATATAGTAGAAAGGAAATATATAATAAATATTCTCGAGTGTACAATATTGAGAACGTGATTGAGTGGTCTCCTATATATAACATATATACGTTTCTTTTGTACATTTTTGTCATATCAGAGAAAAATTAAGATTGCAGTTTTCATCCTGCACCCACTCAACGATTGTGATTTTATGTTTAAGTGATTTTCCGTTTTGTCTTTGTCATCAGGATTTTGTGTATAAATCGAACCGTGCCACCACCCCAAAAAAAACACTTTGTGTGCTATATATTCACGTTGCTCCCATATACATCATATACCCGTAAAATAATTTTTCCGTTTTTCTTTCTCTCTCACTCTGTGCTTTCAATTCTAATTAAAACATGCATCATTAAACAAACAACAAGTTTGTTTTTCCAGGATTATAATTTTTCGTTCCCATTTTTTCCCTTTTTTTTTGTTGTTTTGTTTTGTTTTTTAATTATTATAATTTTCTTCTTATAACGAAAAATAATGAGAATGAAAAACTTTTTATTTAGGACTGTGAAAAACGAAAGATGAAAATCTCAACTAAATTTCATGTTCATAGATACAACAGTTTAAGAATATTTTCTTGTTTGCCTGGTAATTTTCTTCCCTTTTCCTTGTATTGTATCTTGTATGGAGATATAGATGTTGTTTATAGATGTATGTTGTTGTTATTGTTGTTATATATCATGACAGCAATATAAGAAAATGATAAACGAAAAAAAAGGAATAAACAAGACAAGATGAGCAAGTATCAGGCAACAGCAACAAAATAAAAGGATTTTCATACATACATAATCTCTTCTACATGATTTTCATCAAATTCAGAAAAATTGTAAAACAGAGTTGGGTGATCTTTTTATATTCGTGTATTATTCTCACCTTATCCTTGGTCAATAAGGATATGTGTCTGAAATTGAGCAAGAGAGATAGCACTATTTATCAAACTACAATTTTTGAATTTAGGCTTTAACTTTGGAATGAGACTTCTTCCAATTTAACATAACGTTGATGTAGTGAGCATTCTCGTCTAAGTTTTCTGAAGAATTTACCAAGTATGATACAGAGAGCCACCCTTCTAAATTGTCTAGATTGACCTAAAAATTTAAGTTATTGAACGAACACAAATCGCTTTGCAAAACTACCATTAAATATTAATCCGGAGAGTTCAGACTGTTTTAACTTTCTTTTGTTTACTCCTGGCTGTCGCTCACTTTGTACTTATGCTATGAAATTTTTCCATGTCTTCTGTTACCTAAACATTTTTAATTCTCCATTTTCATAGCAGTCTCGAATTTTTTGTCTAAGAGTCCTCGATCACCTCATTTGATTACCGAGATACTATCACTGCAATACCTTACCCATTGGAGTGGAATGTACCGGGTTCGAATCCCGATAGGACGGATGCAAACGAAACTTTCAACCGATAGGTACTGTGAGCGAATTATAACCTAGGATTCGGTGTCAGTTCTATAGAGCAGATATTTCTGCGTTAATTCTATCTATGCACGTAAACTAGGACGAAAATAAACAAAACGCGAAAGAGTTGGTGGAAGTGCTTGTTAAAAACAATTACGATCCAAAATGTATGCCTATTAAACACATACTTACACACACGTGCATATTCGGACACCCAGTTTACATCGTTTACAAAACAATTTGTAACGAAAGTTAATAGATCAAACAAAACCATTCCTAGGTTGCAATAACGACAACAAAGACGTTGGTATGCTAGGGTTTGAGTAGGCTAGATTACTCTTTTTGAACTCATCTGAGAGATTGCTGTTTCATTCGGCCTGGATAAGTTAGCTATTTCACGATAGCTGGATTCAATACTTGTTGATGGTAATTTGGTGGATATGGTAGGAATGATTACGGCGGTTATTTCTGCACGATACTGTTGATCCCAAAGCGATCGAATTTTGAAATAGGTAGATTCTCTGGATATACCAGCTTCACAATTGTTAAGAGTTCCTACTGAAACTTGAGTTTTTAAACGCGGAGCTTTTAGACGTTTGGCACAAGATTCAGTGATGAAAGAATGAGTTGAACCAGAATCCAACAGTGCCCGAACTGTTAACCAATTTCCTTTGGTATTCATCACTTGTATATTTGCGGTTGGTAAGATGTGAATATTTTGATTGGTTGGACGGCTTAGGTCGGTAATCGAGTTGCGATTTTGTGAAGAATTGATGACAAAGTAAACCTCCGTATTATCATTGGTGGGAGTGGTGCTTGAAATAATAACAACCACTTGGTTGTGGAGACTTATAATTGGGATCGATATCACTATGTAACAGGGTATTGTGTCTTTTGTTACATTTTTGACAACTTCTCTTATTTTTGCAAACTGAAACCATGCGGAATTCACTCAAACAGTTATAACAACGTTTGTTCTTGGCCATGAACTCTCTACGGTCGTTGACTGACTTGTTTATGAAGTTGGTGCACTGGTACAAGTTGTGTTGCTCTCCTTTACAGAGCGGACGGTTAGGTAACGTAGCTGTATGAAACGTTCTACTGGTACTAGAAACTGGAATTGATCGTGGTTTCGGTTTGGGTTGATCACTATCACTCAATGCGTCCATTCGCCTTAGCAGGAAAGACAAAAATGCATCGATGCTTGGAAAGTCTTCTTCAGACGATTCATATTTCCGCAATTGTTTGGTTTCTTCGTCTAAATTATCGAATGCCAAAAATATGATCCAAGGATCTCGATGTTCTGCTTTTGGACCAATCGATTTTAACCCTCTTACTGTTTCGTCTACGGCATCGTGAATACGTAAAATTGAGGAAGCATTAGGTTTGCTAATGCTTGTTTGACGCAAGAAGTTTTTAATGTACTCATTGACAATTGGTTTATGTTTATCGTAACGTTTTGTTAAACGCTGAAACGCCTCATAGTAATTTGCACCGTCAATGCGAAAGTGGCAAATTAATTTATGAGGAGGTCCTCTTAATTGTCCTAGCAGATATTTAAATTTCTGGGCCGGCGAGATACTGGTATTCTCGTGCACTGTGGATTCGAATATATCGTAGAAGGAATGCCACTCTTTAAGGGACCCATCGAAAATTGGAAGATTGAGTCTTGGTAGCTTAAAGTCTGATTTGAAAGGCGTGACCACGTTTTGAGAGTTGTTAATACTTTCGTCTGCCGAATTGGGTACGGCGGGTATTGGATTAAGTGATCTTTCTCGGCCCAGGCTTTAAAGTTTGGGAACAATAGTGAAATATGCGTCATCGACTACTTCCATTTCAGATTGGGTAGTGGGTTCAATACCAAAAATGTTGTCCTCAACCTCAATGAACTGATTATACAGTTCTTGGACTTTTATTAATCGCGCTTGTAATTCATCGTAACTCGCGTCGTTACCCTGCGCTTCGATGTATTTAATTGTCCTGGTTAGTTGCCCTTTAATCACCTGTTTTCTTTTATTAAATCTTTCCATGGTATAAAGGGTTAGAGACACACTTCACTGAGACACAATTAGCTTTAAATCACTTATGTATAAAAAAATAATGATTACCCTAACTGGTCTTCCCACGATACAACACCATAAAATTGTTGCCTTGGAATGATGAATGAAATTTCTAGTGATGACAATATATCCAACTCGGTTTGTTCCAATGGTAAAATTTTTTGTCGAAATAGCTGGTGATGAGTGTTTGAATAGTTGGATCGGCAGATCCGGCTCGAAGGACCAAAATAATGTATAAATTGCATGCAAATTGTATCGCCACTCACAACACCGATTGTACTTGGACACAATTGATTGTATAAAGAAAAGCCAAACAAGATTTCCAATATACGACGAAGTAAATTAAAAAGCTTTATATTGTTTTCAATTTTATATTTTTTATTTTTTCACAAGGCTTATTTTGGCTCGTCAGACGCACAAAAAAAAGAGAAGGATGAATCTTAAAATTTACAATCTTTTATCAAATTTTAAACCATAAAAATTCTTAATTCTAATTTGCTACTATACAATATCTATATGTTGGCGAGACCTGATTGGTTGATTAAAGATAAATGTTAGATTATGGTTAATTACGGTCTCAAACCAATAATCAATATTGTTGTCAAATAATTTACACTAGATAGCACTTATTTGTGGAATGCAATTAGCAGATTAACTTGGGTTGAAATGAGATTAGTATTAACTCCGTTTATATATAGATTCGATGGATTGTTACTGTCTTGAGATGTTAAGGTGGGTAAAGGCCTATTACTCGGGCCATACTCGAGATTATTAAATAGGATTAGGATAGGTAAGGAAAAATCGAATCTAGATTTGGGATTATTTAACATACATAATTTTTAATGAAGTTGTGAAGATGAGATCGAACACGGCTTGAATTATTACTGTGAGTGTCGTTTTATTTAATACATAATATTATAAATTACTAACTAATTTATGATGAGAACTGACTCTTACCGCGTGATGTTCGAGTCAACACTTCATAATGGTTATAAAACGCTATTGCTAGCAGGATACACATATTCAGCATACGAACGTCCTCAAAATCGCTGTCACAACTCAACAACAACCCTGATCGATTTATCAACCCCAGGTATCCGAATATTTAGACGCATATATCTTACAAATAGAAACTCCGAAGCGTCAGTAGTTGCTTTCCCATCGACACTCTCTAGTGCACCGCTAGTAGTGCGGTTCGTATCTTTGCTAATTAAACAGTAGTAAATTTAGCAGAGACAAAATTTGAACAACTAGCGGTTCACTAGCAGATACTAGCGGTTGGTTGATTAGAAAGTGACTAATATTTTCAACGTTTGTGATTAATTTAAATTTCAGAATATAATAAATAAATTTATAAAATTGTTGTATTATATAAAAAAAAACTCTAATGTGTTTCTATGTTTACGCATAGATGTCACTAATATTTACATATTTTACTTTTCATTTTGTAAAAAATTTGTGTAAAAAACACAATTATTTAATCCATTATTTTTAGTTATAACTATAGCGAAGTCATCATATGTAAGTCAGCTTTAGTATTAAAGTTGACAGTCATACAATCAATTGACAAGTTATTTTTTAGCTAGGACTCAATTTAATATATTAATTTTCGACGTCATTTTGTTCTTAGTATCACATGTTGCCAGCCTTTCGTTTCAACCTAATTGTAAACAATCATTGATGACTGTAGTTGATTTGAAACATGCATGTCGCTAACCACATAAATCGACATCAAATTTCGTACATAAACGAAAATTGATTTTACCTTCTAGGTCATTACTCAATCTTCTCTCCATTTTCGAATTGCATACCTTTAGGCGACCCCATTTACATCGCTTGTGTATATTTTGCTTAAATTTGGCAAACCTGGCTTAACAGAAATTTTGCACAGTATTTCAAAATAAATCCTTACAAATAAAATTAATAACAACAATTTCCCCCAGATTTTTCCCATCAATTAACTTATTTTAAATAAAAAATAAATTAACTTTTCTCATTTTATATATTTATTTATAGAATTTTTTATTTTATTTAAAAATAGTAACGTAAAAATTAATTTAATTTAAAAAAAAAAATTAAATTGTGTGACATATAAATTTAAATTGAGGAAATTCAACAACAAATGAGGGAGTAAAAAAAATAATTTCACCACAGGCAACACTTTTTAATTTACTTTCTTACGATTATCTACATAATATTATATATATAGATACAGAAGACTTGCTCTACTCGTTCTTGTTTAGAGCAAAAAACTCATCTATAATCTCTCTCATCCTTGATGTGTGTAGTCTGTTTCTGCTCGATTTTTATGTCTGATGAAAATTTACAACCGAACAATACGAATTGTAAATAGACAAAAATTAAATTAAAACCACAAGATTTATCCCATCTCTAAATACAACCGACAAAAAACTACCGTCTTGTACCTGTGCTATATACATATATAAGTATTTTTAATTATTTTTCAATTTTATTTTTAAAAACCATTAATTTCATTAAAGAAAGTTGTGTGGAAAATGTCTTGGCCGTATATATAATTAGAAAATCGTCAGATCGTCGGAAAGAATAAAAATTATTTTTATTTTCTTATTAAATAAATAAATAAATAAATTGTAAATAAATAAAGTAGAATGTAATTTGAAATGTCTTGGAAGAAAGCAAACGTAAGAAATGGAATGAATTTCGTGATTTGAAAAATTAATTATGTATCGCACGTAATTCGATAGAGGCACTAGGTAGATAGGTATCGATAAGAGCAATTTTCTTAATTCGCCTGAAATTATGCAATCCAGTAGCAATATCGTTAATTTAATTTCGTAAATTAAAAATCACTCAAAAAAATTGTAATTTGTTTATAACTAACACACACATACACAACAGTTTCAGTCCTGGAAAATAATTTGTCACTTGCAAGACTCGAAACAAAAATACTAACAAATTTTCAATCGAGATAAACCAACAGAAATTATAAGAAAACTTTTTTTTTTGTTGTTTTTCTTATATTTTTGCAAGACTATTTTATTTTTTTGGGCGATGATAAACGAGGAGGTTAAGATTTGGGAGGACGAAAATGATTTTAATTTTTAGCAAAGACGAAAATACCAAAAGTAGCTTTTTCTTGGTTTTGTCTTGTAAATCTTTTTTTTTTGTCTTCAGAATCAAAAAAAAAACTGAAGATAAAAATAAGATTTATTTTATGAAAGATAAGAGACGAGGAACAACAACAAATAACTTAATTTAATTGGTCAATCGAAAGAACAAAAATCAAAACGAAACAATATCTTTGGGGTTTGGGGAGGTTATTGTTTGTGTGTGACGTCATTTCAAATAATAAATGACTTTTGGGAATAAATCTGAGCCGGAACCAATCGAACGACATGTACAAGAGAAAAAAACCTAACTTTGTATGTGTGAGTATGTGTTTATGTACACCCTGTGCCTATGCGCTGTACGGCCAAATCCTGCAAAAAATGGAATTGTAAATTGCTGATAATTTTTACTAAAATTCAAGTGGCAAAAATAAAAAGACGGAAATTAGGGAAAAAAATTTAAATTTCGTTTATCAACAAGAAATAATTTATTTTTATTTTATTTTATTTTTTTTTTCACTGATTGCTGATAACGACTTTACGAAGAAATAGAATAATAATAAAACAAGTCTCAGTACGAGTGGCGATTTATAAAAAAAAAATCCGGAAGTTTGTGCGGCTTCCTGTTTTAACTTAATTTATTTTTTAAGATTAAGAATATTATATTTAAATAAATTGAAGAGGAAATGGATTAAAAATTGTCTTAAATTTTATAATGCATTAACCCATTTACATTTTTTTTTGCCATCGCCCAAACACACCACACACAAATTGTCGTCCATTTCACTTAAATATGTTTTTTTTTTGGCTAATACTGACAGATTTAATATTAAAAAAAAAAGTTTTAATAATTAATTAATTCCATCATAAAATTTTGTTTTCGAATAAAAAAAAATATATATTTAAGATGATGGTTTGTATAAATGATTAAGACGAGAAATACGACAAGGATAAAAGTTCTTTTTATTTTCGATATACAAAATCATGAGGGTTAAAATTTATGTCTTTCAAATTCGCGCTTTTATTTATGTAGTGAGACAATTTACAATGGTGTTGAATGTTAATTAATTTGGTAAGGAACGAAATTATTGCCTAAGTCCTTATAGAAGATTATATATACTGCTTTAATGATTTTCGTAAATTGGGAAACTTCTACACAATAATTGTATATGAATGCGAAAAAATATGATGACTACATTTTTATGAATTCAATACAATTTATTTAATTGGTTATTTGGAGAATTTAACTCTCAATCCTGACTTTTGAACGAGTTTTCTCACCTTTGCAACGATTGAAGCAGCCAACTCTTATATAACTCTTTAACTTGGTATTCTTTTTCTATCTTTCTAGTTTTTAGTTAAACTTTACCAACTTTCTTGTTACATTTTACCAACTTTTTCCATCTGAAACTATTTACTGCCCGGTTTAACTGTTTGCTTTGCAAGTAGTTTTGAGGAATTCTACAGATTTTTGCCTACTAACCAAACTAGAGGACCAATTCACATTTAATCAAAATTATCAATCGAGGGTTACTCGGATTCACTTATTCTTAAAAAAAAACCAACGATATTCGAATTCTGGAACTCGAAATTCAGGAGAAGGTTCAACTCAGGTTAGATGGCTCAACTCAGGTTAGATGGCTCAACTCAGAGACCAAGTTATCTTTACAGTTAGAAATTTAAGACTAATTTAACCAATACTCTTCGATTTCGACGGTAAAGTAAACGATATTGATGGATATTAAGCAATCAACAAACATAATTGTATTCTTATCTCTCCAGCTTAGCATCGTAACATACTTCTTTAAGAATGATCGTTAGTACCTCTTTTGGGGACTACTGGTGTTTTTTATTATATTCACATATTCTTTCGTTTTTGCTAATGCCGATACACACTATCTAATCCTGATCAGTTAACCATGATATTATACTGTCCCGACTTTTTCTCGTTTCGTATGATGCAGATCAAAATTCAAAAAACCAGAACTTAATCAAACTTGTTTAATTTCGCACAATAAATTGTGAAAGAGCACCGTTTCACTTCACTTTAACACTTCACTGGCTAAAACAACACCTGTTCTATTTGGTGATTTAGGATGAATTCTCGACCATTATAATTGGATGGATTTTCGATCATTCCATTCTGATGCAACTGCCAATTGACATAGAACACATCCTTTCCGAATTAAGTTCAATTGTTACCAAAAACCAGTTAAAATACTGGGTAACCGATAATAATATAAATAAGGTGTCTGCTTTATGCCACCAATGGCCCACCATTGGTAAAGCAGACACCTTTCTATTTGCTACTGTAATTTTGAAATATGTTATGATAGCAAATTGATATGAACACCCTGAAACTATACAATTTACTGTCTGAACAAAATCATCGTCGCAATCAACATTTAGGCGCACATCAAATTGAACTTTTAATTATGCGACAAATAAATTAAATTAATTTTATTTAACAACATAAAAAAAACTGTCAACATATTTTTAATAATAATTTCTAATTTAATCTTTTTCTTTTAATTTCAGGTAAGTTCACGGATTAAATGGGAAAAATGTGACCCTCTCCCAATTATATTGATAAAACATTAAAACGAATATAAATTTTGAGGTACATGGGTAAGGAAATTTCTCTCTTAAAGATGTACAAAACAGGGTAAAATATTATCATCACCATGATGATGAAGACGATCGTCTTATATATAAAATTCTTCTCTCTTTGTGTGTGTGAGTGTACTAAGAAATATATTTTACTCCATCATTTGTTTTATATTTAAATAAAACAAACCTTGTAAAAAAGGACATTACACAGGATAAGGTAAAATTAAATTAAGGAATTAGAAGGCCATCAATTTTGTGTGTGTTTCATTGATGATTTAAATTTATGTAATTTTGATACCGAAAACGACGGGGTAAATAACACACACAAAAAGGATATAAATATTTAAAAAGGAGACAAAGAGCCGAGAGGATGGGGTTTTTTTCTCGTTTTGACAAGGGTTTGATTTGAAGAAAATTGAAGAAATAAAAAGACATTATATATGTTATGTATGTGTGTGTGTGTGTGTGTTTGTATGTCGGTGTATATAGACACAGAGAGATGGTAGACGATAAAAAGGAACATAAAAAAAAGTCGGAAAAACGATGAAAATTGAGAAAAAAGGTTAATTTAATTCAAATATTTAATTTTTTTTTTATGTTTTATGTATTTTGTCTCGTTGTGTGTTATATTGGTGTTAAACATAATTTTAGTTTTTCAATAATTTTTCCTTGTGTACTGTATGAGAGGGATTAGTCAGTATTTTTTGTTTGGTTTCGTTTGAAATGGATGTGACAGTATGAGGTGATTTGCGTGGGACGAAATCAATATATTTATAAAGAGCTTTTTCTAGTCTAGTTTACTATCGATTTAATCGTTTCGTATTATATGTGCATGCAGAGAGGCGGAAGGCAATGCAGACGACCACTTTGGATGTTCATCTGGGAGACTGTCGATGTTAATCGTAAGGAATATCTGTATTAAGTGCTGCATCGAAACCTTTAATATTTTGTGATGTATTTGTGGTTCTGACAAATTTTTGCGTTTGCGAAGAGGATAGGAATCATAGAAATATTTTTTACTAGTTTTCCCTTTATGCTGAAAACAGATGGTCAGAATTTCTGCCGGCAGCACTGCTGACAGTGCTGCCTGCAAATTACATGAACGTTTTTTTCTGCCGCTTAAAGCAGAATTCGAGCTGTCAAAGTGTTTTTTATTTTTTGTGTGTTATAAAAAAATCGAAAATAAAACCAAATTAACGTGAGTGTTTTAATAAAATATGATTATGTTTAAATAAAATGATCATGTTTAATTTATGTTATAGTTCATATCTTCATAAAGTTTAGTTATGTAGGGAAAAATTAAAATACAACGCTATGTACGCGGTCAATTTAAATCGAAACTGAGAGACAATTGCACGGTATTTTATATAAGCAACTGGATATAATTTCACAAGATATTTTACGAGAAACATATATCAACCAATGTATAAAATACTTCAATAAAAACACAAATTTGTCAAAACTAATCCTGTTTATTATTTTTCAATTTTTACAATAATATTGTTCCTCCATTTTGTTTTGACAGCATACAAAAATATTTTCTATCAACAGAAAATTAAATGAAAAAAACAACTTGAACCTAGTCACGATTTACGTTTTTTTAGTTTTGTGTGTTGTCGCCCTTATTCTGATCAGCGAAATTAGAAATAGAGACATGAAGCAGAATTCTACATGTCGAGCAGAATACATGTAATTCACTTCATATAAACGTGTGTATTCTAATTTCGCTGCTGTCAGAATTCTGACCATCTGTTTTCAGCATAACTCTCCAGGATTTTTCTGATTCATGGTTTCCCTGAGTTTTAATTCAAAATACAACTTTAAGCTTCTTGCGATTGTTATTTGTTTTTTTATTCGCAGAACATCTTTTTGGCACCATACTGACCATCCCTAATGTTTTTAAATCCATTATGTCACACTGTATCTCAATCTTGGAAGTCATATTAGTCGACTTGGCTAAATGTACAAGAGATAGCGGTAGATTTGTAGAAAAGTGGGCATAAGTGATACAACTATCACTTATGCCCGCTTCCGCCAGGCCAATTTGTTAAATATCTTGACAGTGTGAAGACAAAAAAAAATTAATTTTTCGAATACTGCTGTGGCTATAGCCCAAAAGAATAATTTAGCCTCTAAGATGTCAATTGTACGAGCTGGAGCTTTTTGGGTGTAGGCGCAAAATTTTCGACGTGTTGGAGTTATTGCATCAGTTAGTGAAGGTGTATGGTATGATCCAAGATTATGTGCTCCAAAAATTATATTATAAAAATTGTGCGCTTCTTAATGGGCCCATTAAATTGCTGATCATTAAGACAAAACTCCTTCTGATACAAATAACTTTTGGACTGAGAGTCTTCAAGTTTTAAATATTTTTCAGAGTTCACTTTATCAGGCCGGTTACTGTTCTGATGGGGGACGATTATACCAGTCATTTTGCGATGAGTGGCGCTCCACATGCTTTTTGCTAACCAATCAATTATTTGATTGCTTTATTTTTTCAATATACAAAGTAATTTTAAATCCTCGATACTATATTTCAAAAATTTTTACTGTGTCGATCTGTTCACAGTCCCTCTGCGAATTTGGATTGTTAAAATCTGACACTATATTATCAACCACTAAAATTTAATCGCATTTTAAACCAATTCCAGCACAAAATCGATTTTTTTATGAGTTTTGATTTGATTGAAATGATACGACATAAATATACGAACGGGGGAAGCGGAGAAAGGGTATATATAACACCAGGGGAAATCAATGGATATATTGGCCAACAAAAAAAAATGCGTATGGTATAAAAACAAAGGAGAGCAAATAATATTATCCTTGGATAGTAATAAAGCGAATTTCTGGGCAAAAAATAGGAAAGTGCCATAAAAATTTAGGTCAGAACTGTGCACTATAGCAATATATTTACTTGTACGATCCACATTAAATGTGCTGTGTACTGTACATATGTACATAATTTTTATTTATTTTTTTGAATCATAAAAAATTTAATAATATTTTATTTTTATTTAATTTTTAATTTAATTTTTATTTGTATTTTGACGAGCAGATATGTGTTCAGTTGTAAAACAAAAATTATTCATAAAACTCTCATATATATGTCTGGGATTTGGTTTGAGTTTGGCATTTTGGGTGTACTCCTATATATATATATATATATATATATATATATATATATATATATATATATATATATATATATATATATATATATATATATATATATATATATATATATACTATATAGCCTGGTTCTAAACACACATATATATGTGATAAACGACAACATTTTTTTTTTGTATTAATTTTTCCCATTTGCCATCATAAATCCATAAAGTGTGGATTTAAAATACTAATTCAAAATGTATATTCATCGCACCTTCTAATCTCCGCATATAACCATCATCATCATCATAAAATGTTTCTGGTTTATGCATTTATTTAAAACACACAGGTTTGATACAAAGTGATTGCCACTTAACTTTGTGTTGACTTTAAGGCTTTACCACCAAACACATGTACATATATACATAATATACATAAATCCATCATTTCATAAAACCTCATATCATGTTATTATTTTATATATCTTCTTGATGTTTCGTTGCATAAATATCAAGCTCAATAATACACATAAATACCACACACACACACACATACATATATATATAAATAAATTATGTAACCTCTGCATAACAAAACATTACCATATAGCATAAACAATAACAACAAATAGAGGAGCACATAAAGCACTTTAATTATATACATTAAAAACAACAACAACAAAAATTATGTTTTTATTTAAAATGATTCGCGCAAAACTTTTTTTTATGTTTGATTTAAAATTCATTAATAATTTTCATCGTCGTGAAAATTATATTCAGATATAATAATAAAATTATCACATGAAAATTTATGTTTCATGATTTTGTGTTACCATAAAAAAAAAAAAAAAAAAATATTTAACAACACAACAACAAAACGGCCAAAAATTTTATATATATATGTGAAAACCGGAAAATTCCAATAATTGATTTGTTATAAACATCGCATATTTTATGCTATCACAAAAACATTAACTTTTTAACAAACAGTTTCGATTTTATTGATGTATTAAAATGTCGGTTATTTTATAGATTTAATTTGGCAATATTAATTAGAATATATATTTAGTTGGGTGGGACATCGATATTATGTTCGATGTTGGGCGTAAATCAAAATATTAGTTATGATCCCGCACGCTTTATTAGTAAACTGCGGAATGTGAATAAAAATGTCTCTTGTTTAATGTTTTACACGAAAGTTTATTATTATGCGCTATCACAATAATTCACTAGTTTACTGTTATTTCACTTCTTTTCCCGATTTTGCCTTGATATTCAACTCGTATTTAGTTCGCGCACTTACACTCAATTTGTCTGAAATTTAGTTATTTTACTGATCCAAAGATGTCGCCGGTGTTTGTGTCACTATCGACTCTTGAAGATGAGCAAACTTTTGGTTTACATTAAAATTCTCTTTCGTTAGATCGCGTAATCACCTAATTCGATCCTTTCCAACTATCCTACAGCTATCCTAAAACCAGACTAACTACCCTCTCTTAAGTTCCCTATTATTCCTTTGAATCTCATATAGAGCTTTCACATGATTGCTTGAAAACTTTATCCCTTTTCTTTTGCTGCTATTCTTTACTGAGTTCCTTAACCCTTGGAGTTTTGATCCAATATCTGACGATTCTCTGCTATTCACTTGTAATTGCTGCTCAACATTACTAAAACGCAGTGTAGCTCATCCAACATGTTACACGAATTCATTATTTTTCCACACCCAGAATTATGACAGATCATCCCATAACTCTCATCGTTTACTAAACCTCGTTTCACAACCGTCCACATTGCTCCTAACTTCTGCACTTAACGTAAAGCTATCCTCTAGTCACTAGTCACAAGGATAGATATCATGCAGGATTTAGTTGTAGAAGTTATCTTTCGCTCTTTAGTGCTTTTCTCGGGTTCTCCTTTTTCGAGCAAACTCCTGTAGTGTTTATTTCTCCGAGTTTTCTAAAACCAGTATAGTTTTATCGGATTTGTTCGGATTCTGGAATAATAATTAATCGTCTTTTAACGCCACAAAGCTGCTGCCTGGTCTTCGATGATCCATTTGTTTCTTCTTGTTTTATATTAATATAAAATATAATTTTTATATAAAAATATCCGAATGTCGGAAAATTTAATTTAATACTGATTTTACAATTTGGGAGTTTTAGGAACCTTTGATCAGCCACTTGAAAATATTTTTTTATATATTTAATACTATGCAATTTGTTTTGGGGCACCGTAGTTCTCCCAACTCTTTCGTTTATTTACGTTCTACTTTACGCCTTAATAGCCAAATCGAAGCTGCGCATCTGCATAGCTCCATGTCAACTTATAGAACTGACATGAAGATGGGTTGGCCCATGTGTTCTGCACTCCAACAGAGGGTCAACGATGTGTTGATTAACACCACCGATCGTATGATGAAAAAACCCCTATTGCATCCTGCCCCTATCAGGATTCGAACCTGGTACCTCAAACTGTTGGTGCATTTGACATAAAAAAAATACCGACATTGCACGAAACATCTGAGATTATATTCTGAGATAAAATATTGAACAGAAAGAGATCGTATTTTTAACACAATATAAAGAATCATCGTTTTGATCGATCATCATTCTTTCTTGTCCAGTTCTTAAATTTGCTTGTTCGGTTAGCAGTTCAGTTATTAAATTTTTTTCTAAACTGCTTCCATTAACTGCCAAATGGAATTTCCAGATGACACGATATGTTCGTCCGAAATTATTTATTCGAAGGAAGGGCAATATGGTAGGTCCTAAGATTCTACGATAGATCAACGCTCATGATGTTTTATATAATCTTTCCCATCTCGAGCATCAATTCTCTTTTCCGGGAAATTTCTTACTTATTTTGGTCCACACGTGGCTAGATTTTACTTTGATCTTGTCATCTGCGGACTAATAATTATGACTTAAGGCTGAAACCGTAATAGCTTAAGTTATACTCGATTACTTTTCGATTAACTTCCCAACGAAAGATAAGGAATGCTTAGTCAAAACCAAATAATGCTCTGACGATAGTTTTCTTCAGTTACTCTTACGCGAATGGTTCAGCAAAGCTCAACTTAAGCTGTTGCGGTTTGGCAACGGCTCAGCCTTAATTATGATGTCATTGAATCAACTGCTGGTTAAACTGATTCAAGCGGTTTTGTTATTTTAAAACGTTGTAATAAATTTGAGGTGTTTAAGAGCTGGGTTATCTTAGTGACTTCTATGTTTCTGTGCTCCGATTTGAATTACATTTATATAGTAAGGACCATTAAGGACCTTGTTGATGTTTTGGTGTCTTATATGTCAGAATGCATCGACAATGTTTCTGAATACTTTATGAATCTTTGGGAACTATTAACATTTCTTGGTTTGATACAATCCCAAATATTTAATTAAAGACTAGAAGCTTGATGTTTCTAAGAATGAGACGAGTTTCTTCCAATTACACAATACGCCTTTCTGTATTTGATGCCTTATTGATTTCTGGGTAACATCGAAGTCTAGAACACGCTAAGACAATTTGTTTGCATGTTGTAATATTTCTTGTCCGAGTTGTTTGCTTGTGAGTACAATATGAACTGACATGTTTTCTTTAATTTAGCTGTCCATATTGTAGCACTGTCGCATCATGACTGTACATACATATACGAATCGTACAGTACGAACATCAAGTCCGGTAGCATATGCCTGATGAGATGGATTAGATGTTTTCTCAGGAAGCTTATTAGTGTTACAGTTAATTTAGACCGGCGTTAGTATACACTTCCCTGCGGCACTGCCGCTTTCTGATCCCACAAATGAGCAAACCTAAATGATCTTCCAGATGAAAAATATTACGAAAATATCAACACTTACCCACCAACGTATCCAAAATTTAACGATATCAAAGAAAATGCAAGAAAACTAGAGAGGTATCACTTCTCAAGAGATATTGTCGGAATAAGATATTGTCTTGAGGGGTTTTGCTTTTATGAATAATGTATTCCAACATGAGATTAAAAAGAATCGGGACACCAGAAGTGATGCACGTATTTGCTTGGATGATACCATAGCCTCTCTTGATTGATCGACTTATATAGACTTAAAATCCAGGAATACCTGGTGTACATCGCAAGAATTATCCAAAGCGCAAACACTTGAACAGTGACTGGCTGATTAGGACGAAATACTGTTTGGTAGTCACCGATGATATGCTTTCCAACATAATGTACTACAGTTACTTCAAACGAATGAATTTCACCGCTGAATCTTCTCTCGCTAGACTTAGAACGTGCAGTTGCCTCAATCATTCGAAGCAAGGAGAGAAGCTAAAACAATAGCTCCCAATGGTTCTAGTGAACGCCATATGCTCTTAAAATAGAAGCAAAATAGACAAGGTCTTCTATTTATCTTAAGTTTCAAACAAGTTTCATCCTTAATATTTATTTAACTGGACCGCACATCACAGAAAATCTCATTACATATTGATACGGGTTGAAATTTGACATACACACCCACAACATGTTCATCTATCTGACCTAATGGATAATCTATCATATTTCCATATTTATATACATAACACAAAAAGGACATACGTCTCGAATCTCAAAATCTCACCCAACGACAACAAAACCGTCCTAATTAAATTGTTTTATATTCAAATTAATAATAATACACCCCATCACCTTTGATCCTAAAAACAACATTAAAATTAAAAAAGGATAACAGTTTTGTTTTAATATTATTTATCGAATCATAAAGATAAACTAACATTAATCAAATATCAAATTTCTATACACATAATAAAATAACACATAGATCCTTGCCAATAAAATTATAAGGATTTTTATTACAACCCAAAAAATATCCTCTCGGTACACTACACATACATACATATATGGCAAGTACGATTGTCGTATGTGTGTATGAATTTTTAATATTTTAAGGAATTTATTTAATCCTTTTTGCAGTCGAGTGTGTGTGTATATAAGGATATACGATAAACAAGGATAAAAGACTACATCCCACCCGGGTTGTCATACAATCGTGTTTTTTATACATAAGATTCTCGTTCGTTTGGGACATATGTACGAGTCCGTATACGTATATATATATATATTAGACATTGGGATATCCTTTTCTTTTTTTGGTTTTGTCATGTGATGTATGTTATGTCATTTGCTGCGAGAATTCTCCCAAGTATAATTTTGACTCATTTGATGCAATTGTCATGTTTTATAATTATTTAAACAATTCTATGGCACTTGCTTTCTAATTAAATTTCACCGTCAATGTATGTATAGCCGAGTAGTTTCTAATCCAGTCGATTGTGCTCAGCATACAATATACATGTACATATGTAAAATTAAGTTCTATAAATACTTTTGCCTTCAGTTTTTATCAACCAAATTAGATAAAAACAGAAAAATGCGGAAATTTTACTTCCACCATATAACATCATATCATATCAGTGAGCATATATGCTTGCTATACATATACAGCATTTTATGTAACTCGTACGATGAACGAACTAAAGGGTGATCCAATAAGAGCTTCTGGCAATTTTTTGAAAAAGTGGATTTGTGACGTATCTTCGGTTTATGACTTTTAATGCCGTTTAATGTCGTGTTTTACTTAGATGTTCCATTCTATGGGTCCAATTGGCCAGTATACTTTCGAGAATACCGGTCGATATTCTGTTAATTACGGAATAATAATTTCAGATGTATTCCCCCTTAAAAAGAAATCTCCGGCCAATTCACAGGTCCCTTTTTTGATTTAATGTTCTCGCTAAAATTTTCTTTCAATAAATCGATGGTTTGACCTGCTGTGTGGCACGTTACAACATCGTGTTGAAACCACAAGTCGACTACACCAATACCTTGAATTTTTGGCAAAAACAAATTCATTGAACATTGCTCTGTAGTTTGCGCCATTGAGGTTTACACACTATTCATACCAAATGTCCCTAAACCGCAACTAACTTTTAAGGAAGCATTGAAAGTTCTTGAATCTCTTCTGGCTGTTTATCAGTTCAAATATGACAGTTTTGTTTGTTGACGTATCCCTTCAGCCAAAAATAGGAGTCATCATTATGAAGTTGATATTTTATGCCTTCAAACCAAAAATCCTCTTCAAAATACACCACAATGTCTTATATGAGAGACCCAGAGCTTGAGAACTGAGACGAATTGATTGATTACTGTCTTCACATACCCTCAGCATACCCTCAGCTTCAGCAGCAATATTCACATTAGATCGTCTTGTACGCACTCTAGTCGGGTGATACATATCCGATAGTGAAAAATTGGTTCGAAATGTATAGATTATTTCGTGTTTAGTTGGACGATTATGAACACCATAAAGAGAGATCGAAGGGCATGAAAATATTTGTTCACTCATAGTTAGGATTTTTGATGTAAAAAACTTTAAAGAATTAATTTTCCGAGTATGTAAAGGTGATTTTTAACGAAATTAATCTGTTAAGGCTATGTAATACCAAGGTGGTCATTTTGTGCCGCTTTGTCACATTTAGTGATAAAAACTATGATATAATAAATGTGTCGTAGCTTACTGCAGGTTAATCATGAATGAACAACTTCAAGTCGTATATTGAAACGAGTAAAAAAGACGACAATATATTTCATCTCGCTTTTACCAGTCAACATTTTATACTGTTAGTCATATGTCATGTTAAAATGGTTTCCAATATCATTAATAAAGTCTCCTTCATATATTTACCCTATTTAAACCACTTCATATAAAAAATGATATAATTAATTTCGGGGTTATTCGAAACGTCATTTTATCACTCTAAAATATTCATTTCTCTTTATAATTTATTATTTCCCCTTTTAAATTAATTGCACAGGGTTGTGTTATTTTATTTTTTCTATATCACGAAAAAAGTCTCCAACCGTGATGTAAAAGTATGACAAAACATCACAAAATGACCACCCAGTACTCAGTTCATCAGCGAAAAAACCATAATTTTCTCAATGCATCATAGATGTCGCGCATAAACTCTACAAATTAGTTTCACGTGAAAATAATGATCCTTGTCATTTTTTTCACATGGCATTTCGACATTTACGTTTCTGATGTATTCTAAATAGATATGATACACTTTTGTGATTTAATTTTGTTATATTTCAAATAATTTGTGATTTCTATTTCTGTGATAAGTTGTTGTGATACGTCAAACATCAAAATTCTCCAAAAAAAAAATTCTATTTCACGTGAAAATAAATTAATACCGCGGTAAAATTTCATTTCACTTTGATCTGAGTGCAAGGCTTTCAATATAAATTTTATTCGTAAAGTAGTACAATTTTTTAACAAATGGTGCTTTAGTCACACCAATATTTGATAAGAGATAGCGCATCTGTTTTTGACATAAAATTATTTTATAATTAGTTATAATTAATTATAACATAATTTTATGTCAAAAACAGATGCGCTATCTTTTGTTAATTAAACGTTTTTTACAGTGTAAATTACATCGTGTAATTTACATGCTCAGCTGTGTCTTCACTGAACATTGATTTTCATTATAAATTTCCACAATTTGTAAACTCAGTTCAAAGTGAAATTAAATTTTACCGCGGTCTCCAAAAATTTATTTATCTTCACGTGAAATAGAAATGAATTTTTTTTTGAGAACTCAAATGTTCAAACTGTTCAAATTTCACGTGAAAAAAATGGTTCAAATCATTATTTTCGCGTGAAACAAATTTGTAGAGTTTGTGCGCGCCATCTTTGGTACATTGAGATAACTATAGTTTTTGCGTTAATGAACTGAGTACTGCTTAGTGAAAACAGAAATGAAATTTTTCATTTCTGAACTCACTTTGGTAAAATCGTATGGAAATTTCACGCGAAATCGAATGAATTCCGAACACTAATGTCATATGAACATGAATCCCAATTGGAAAAGTACCTCCTATTGGATAACTCTTTATATAAACTTGCAGCATATATGTGTAATTCAAACTACATTTAAAAATTATTAAATTCTATTTATTAAAATTAAAATTCATTCAACTGTCTCATTATAAACTCCTCTTACCTAGAGCTTTAGGTAGGTACCCCGGTATGTACTATGTATGTATATGTAACAGAACGAGCATACAAACATTATATGTCAAATCAAAAAAATAAAAATAATAATTAATTTATTATAAAAAAAAATTGATTTAAATAATTTAATTTAATTAATAAACTATATGATTTTAACTTTTTATATTTTTTGGAAATTTTTATGTATCTTCGTAAATATGCAAATTTTATGAGTTTCAATTTTACTGTATAATGTATACATGAAATGAATGAGCTTTATCGTTTGTGGTATATGAAATAGTTTTGTACATAAAATTTTTTTTTTCTCATAAATACAAACTTTTAATTAGGTTTTAGTCAATTGAAAAGATTGCTCTTGTCGGGTTGGTGGCGCATAGTGTTCAAGTTGAAAATTTACTCGATTGCATGCATTTAGGCGGATAACACGATTAAATTCATATCGCGCGCTTTTGAACGTTTTATTTTATTTGTATATTTTTGGTGTGCTTTAATTAATGGGATTTTATTATTATCCCGCGGGTTATTATTTTGTTTTGCTGTTTCAAAAATGATAAAAAAAAATTGTATAAAGGAATGGTGGGGGTGAACAATTTTTTGTGCCGAACTCGTTTACTGTATACATATATCCTCTCGGTTGGTATGATGATTTGTCGCATCTTCGTTTCGTTTTAAACCATATTTGGCTCATTGTGACATTGTGGAGAGAATATACAAAACAGGAACAGAAATTCATTTTGAATGTGTTATTAATCAAAGAACAATCCTTAGTTTTACGTGAAACGATATTAGAATATAAGTACTTGGTCCCTAAAAGAAGACGACATGGATCTACTAATCGGTCAGCAAGTTTTTTTAATATCCAATGATATTAATATCATATTGCCGTCTGAAGGACATTGGTGTATCTATTAATGGCCGTAAATAATTTCACCTCGGAGTTAATAAAGTATAGTCCGCCACTAGCTAAATTACAACATAAGAATCTAGGGTGTAAAAACTACCATGTTTCTTTCATAGAGGTACAATAGATTATTGAACAGTTTTTGATCGCCCACCTTCTTTAATCTAAGAGCTGTGCAACTCCTATCCTGAGTCAGAACACCTCAAAACCGTACCTTGAAGACACTTCTTCCAAGCTACTATCACTTCCTATAAAACGACATTATTTTCTCATAAGAGGAAACCATTTTTGAAGTATCGCATTTATTCCATGTCTTTCAGGTCTGCGAATTCCTTATTGTTCAAACATTTTGCGATCCGTTCGTCAACTTGATTTTATATCAGACTCACTCATTTTTTGATATGTAAATACTTTGGTAGAAGTGTGAGCCTGCGATAATATCCGTTAGGATGAATTCTATCCTAACTTTTAATTATTTTGGAATGTATCGCAAAGCCAAACGGGCTGTAAAGGTATGTGAACGGTGGTGAAGATTTCCAATCCTTCCGTAGAAATTCTAGTATTTTAAATATTGAGAATGAATCAATTATCCATCGAATTCTATCCTTTGTCACCACCTTGGTCACAAGGTTTCAACCACTGAAACTTGACAGTTGGTTTATGAGATATGTAACTTCCAGCTTCTTTATTTTGAATCATCTTCAGTTTTAGGTCTCATCTTGGTACTCTAAACTTTCAAAGAACTTTCATATTTCCCGAGAGAATTTTCTTAAGTATAGTGGTTACCGTGGGAGTGCACACTTACAAAAATATCTCTTTCGATATTTTATCAATCTGAATTCATGCCATCGTTGAGAATTTTTTTATCTGTTTGCAAAGTCAGCCTGCACTTTAATTTAACATTTTGCCTCAGTTTTTTAGTGTTTGTAAAGCAATCAGTCCTTTTTGTAGAAGTTAATTAGTAGTTATACCTGCTAAATTTCAGATTGGGTAAAGATAATTCTAGTTTTGCCATGGACGATCCATCTGATGGCTCTTTGCCCGGGTTATATAAACCGCAACCATCAAAAGCTTGAAAGAGCTTGGTTTCGTGATTTTACTAAATCCCATGCTGTTATCTGCCACTTGAACCTTTCTCGTTAATGTATTGATAATATTCTACAGTCAGCAGAGAGTATAGGGTCTATAAAGAAGTTTCACTTTCATCTCTTTCGCAGCTACCTTTTCTACCTATACTAAACCGTATTTCGATGCTAAATCAAATATTTGCCTATATAGATGCGATCTGCGTAGACTACCTGTATATTACACATTCGAAACCAACATCATACGCTCCAACTAATGCAGTCTCAACCACTTCGTCTCTTA